>CAMZMU010000040.1:4579143-5111114 GCA_947311845.1 Poa pratensis
TGCCCAGCACCTAGGACAGACAAGACACCTTGAGCTATAGATTTGCAGAGAATTAATGGTGTCGATGGAGCTGCTGATGCCGGTGGCTGCCATGCTCGCCTTCGACGCCCTCTTCGCCGTGATGACAGTGATGGTGAAGAAGGCGCTCGATGGTGGCCTGAACCCTATCGTTCTTATCGCTCTCCGGCAGCTTGTCGGTGCGGCTTCCTGGCACCAATTGCGTACTTCAAAGAAAGGTTTGTCAGATAGAACTTAGCCTTCAGTGTTCAGTTTGCGGAGTTGTTTTCAGATGATGTTTGGCACCTTGTCAACTCAGTGTGCATGATCAGTTGTGATGATCCTTTAGCACTTTTGCAAGTTCAACTGCAAAGCATGACGTTTTCAGTAACTTGAGAAGTGACTTTTCATTGATGTTCCAAATTTGTTGTTGTTATACTTCATGTATTTCAGTATCTAGAAAGTGTTTACTGGTAAATTTCTCATGCTTATTGTTTTAGTTTTGTTTCAGGAATCAAGACCGAAATTCACAAAGGAGATATTTGCCTACTTGTTCATGAGTGCACTACTTGGGTAATTTTTTTTTCCTTTTGGGAATCCTAATGCGGTAATGTGACTTTTTTTTTTCTAAATGCAATGGAGGAGACAAGTCAAAAGATTGTTGCAAATTAGTACAATGCTTTTTCTTTTTTGTCTGAATGTGTGCATCTCCAGGCACTATTTGCTCAGTATCTATTCTTCTTGGGGTTGACCTACACCACCGCAACACTCGCTGCAACTTCTCCAATATGACTCCAGTCTTCACCTTCTTGATCGCCATCCCTCTCCGGTTAAATTCGTACCCCTTCTTAATTGATATGTATTCTAAAGTTAATTGTTCATTCAGACTGAAAATATTTCAGCAGGTTGGAAACAGTGGATGTAAGGAGCAAGGCAGGTGTTGCAAAGATCGCAGGAACACTCGCGTCCGTCGGTGGCGCGACGCTGCTGAGCCTGTACAAGGGTGCAGCCCTGACACACACGGCATCTTCAGTCCAAGAACACGTCACCACCAGAAGCCGCAGCAGCAGCAGCAAGGGGAGATGGATTCTGGGCTCGGCGTTGCTGCTGGTTAACTGCATCACCTTCTCATTCTGGATGCTGCTGCAGGGGAAGCTCACCAAGAAGTACCCTGCAGTCATCTCCAGCACTGCATTCATGGCCTTATTCAGTTCACTGCAAGCAGGGGCCCTGCGCTTACCACCCAGCGACATCTGTCTGTTTGGCTGCTCCAAGGAAGTATACAGATCGGAACGGTACTTTTTGCGGTACGTAAGATAAGTCAGAAACAACCAATCTGCAAAGTATCAATAGAAAAACACCACGAAGCAATATTTATTTTCTTGAATACAGCTATTTAATCCTACTTGTCTACTCTAACATATATTATCCTACCATTTGTTTGGAGTTTATTTGGCATGTAAGAAAACCTAATCTAGACCTTCATGGCTCTGATACTTATGAACACATGGTCCCACAAGTCAGACACATACCTTGGTCTGGCACAAAGAAGTGTGAAAATTCAGTTAGGGACAGCAATTTTTGCCACAAAGAATGGTTCAGATTCAATGGTATGTGCTGGGATTCTACTGAACTTTACACTTCTGCTGTGCAGGGAGTGGGAGTATCAGGGATAGGGTACGTGCTGATGACCGGTGCATCGAGAAGGGGCCGGTGTTCACCGCAGGTTCATGCCTCTCATTCAGATCATAGCTGTAGTCCTTGATCTCTTCATCCTTCATGAACAACTTTACCTTGGAAGGTATTTGGACTTCCCAATTCGCTCTAAAAGTTCATGAAAAATGACTATATGGCAAAGACAACTCTACAAAATAAGCATAAATAATTTAGATATTTATGGAACATAATGCCTAGACTCTAATTAGTTCTTTTGATAGTGCAGACGTGAAATCTAGTGTTATTTAATTTACCTATTTACTTTCAACTGTCTAGTACAGATCCTGTGTCCTAATGAAATAGAAATGGAATCCTAAAAAAGAAAATTTCTGATCCAGATATCGTTGCTAAAATGACTATCACATCAACCAACATCAACTATCACTAAAGGACTAACAATTGACATCTTGCTAAGAAGTTGCGAGTGTAAATAACTATCAGCCAAACGACAACTTTGCTTCAAGAAATAAAACTTCAGCGAAACGATGGAAAAGTCACACATGTGTTTCCCTTTTTGTCCTTGAAGTGTGGTAGGTGCTTCACTTGTCATTGGAGGCCTCTATCTTCTCCTCTGGGGGAAGATCAAGGAAGATCGTCAGCTGCTGTTTTACTAGCAAAAGGAGTGGAAGAAGACCAGGAGAAGCAACCAAATTTGTGAAGCATAGGAATAATATTTTAGTAGTTAGTCTTTGAAATGTTGAGAATCACCTTAAATGATCCAACTATGTCCAATGTGTGTTGCTACAGCTTTGAATAAGTCACTGTCATACTTGTGATCATTATGCACATTACTTTCTGGTAACGTGGTACCATGTGGGTTGCCTTCCTTGCCTTGAGTCTTCAGCAGTGTGCCAATAGATATTATAGAAAGCACTTGTTGCTGGATTTTAACGCCTCATACAATTGCGATACTAGTCATATTTTTCATTGAAAATGACAGGTCAGCAAGAGCAGGATCAGATCAGACAAACAAGTACAAAGGTGAATGATCAGTAGTGGTGTTTGAGTTGAGCAATTCACTGTCTCTTGACATAGTATGCTGACGCAAAGGTAGTACTGCCATCCAGCTTTATCATGTTACAGTAATGGCAAGTAATTATTTCTCTTAAGATGATGGGTGTTAGGAAGGGAGAGGACTTGTCACCATACATAAGGAGTTTCTGCATGGTCAGTGCTTCTATCTTTTCTCCATTTGTTGGCATCTTATGCAGATTTTGGCCGGGCAACAGAAAAGGCAAGGGACTGAATCAGAAAATATATTTTACTTTCATATTTGCACTACAATTTGATTCCTAATGTCTCTTGACATGCCATTTTTTATATTTTATATTTATTCTTCAGCATTAGTAGTAACTTTTCGCAGGAGTAAGCAAAGCAATTAATTATGGTAATAGCATATTAGTATTTACGTCTTTGCCCCCCTAGATGAATGAACTTGTCACTTTTTGTCTGTTAGTGGCATTGCAGGGCTATATATAATTAGTCGGTTCATGAGCATATCAGTCATCATCTTGTAGCTAGCAGAAATCTTACAATGTGGGTGGAGGAGTGGAGACCCGTTGTGGGAATGCTGGCCTTTGATCTTATCTCAGCGGTGATGACGGCGTTGGTGAAGAAGGCGCTGGAGCAGGGCCTGGACCGCCTGGTCCTTGTTACGCTCCGGCAGCTGGTCGCCACCATCTTCCTTGCTCCAATAGCCATTTCAAAGAAAGGTACGTACACCTATGCATCCCATATTCCCATGTACATACAATCTGTCTTCATTTCCTAAAGCTGCACAGTGCCATGGCATTCCTGCAGGAGCACAAGGCCCAAGCTCACAATGGAGATCCTGGTGTACCTCTCTTCAGCGCCGTGTTCGGCGCGGCGCTCTCCCAGTACACCTTCTTCTACGGCCTGCAGTACACCACTGCCACTTTCGCCATCACCTTCATCAATCTCTCCCCCGTGCTCACCTTCCTAATCGCCGTCGCTGAGGATGGAGCCGCTGAAGGTGAAGAGCATGGCGGGGCCACGAAGATCGCTGGGACGCTCATATCGCTCACCGGCCTGCTGCTGAGTCTCTACAAGGGTGTGCCACTTACGCATCGGGCCGCCGCCGTCGCTGCACTGAGCCCGGCTGCTCACCACACTGATGGCAGTGGCGACAGGAGCTGGATGCTGGGCACCATGGCGCTGCTGGCCAACTGCCTGTGTTCTCCTTGTGGTTGCTGCTGCAGAACAGTCTGACCAAGAAGTACCGGCATCTATTCCAGCACCGCCTCATGTTCTTCATCAGCACGCTGCAGGGCGGGGCTGACGGTGGCCGTCGAGCGGCACGCCTCGCTGTGGATGCTCACCAGCAAGCTTGAGATTGTCACCGTGTTGTATGCAGTAAGCTAAGACATCACCATCATCTTTCTTTATCCTCTTGACTTATACCACCTTCAGTTCACAAAGAAAAGAACAACTTATCCAAAAGGATAAGTACAAATAAAAAGCAATTGCCTTAAGTTGTAGCTCACAATAATACAATCTATGCAAACAATCAGTACACACCAGTTTCTTTGACCAATTTAAACAACTAAGTCTTTGAACCACAAATACTAGTTGAGAAGATAATAGTAGTAGTAGTAATAAATACTTGACTGGTGAATCGAATTGTGTGTGCAGGGGATCGTCGGGTCTGGAGCCGGGTACCTGATCATGACGTGGTGCGTGGAGAAGAAGGGTCCGGTCTTCACAGCGGCATTCATCCCCATGATGCAGATCATGGTAGCCGCCATCGACTTCTTTTCCTCCATGAGCAAATCTACCTTGGAAGGTACAACACATACTATATAGTTCCTTCTCGATCATTTGTCACCAAAGTTATTTATTTTTTTGTTAATAATTTTCTTGGAAATGCATTTACAGTGTGCTAGGGTCTGTGCTGATGGTGCTGGGCCTCTATCTTCTGCTGTGGGGAAAGAAGAGGCATGAAGCATCATCTGTATCTTGTGCAACTGACAGCAAACAAGTGGATGAAGAAGCTGACAACAGGCAGTGAAACTGTAAAGATCACACTATTGGCAACACATAATATGTAATTTTCTTCTCATTTTCCTGCTGGATGCAGCTAGCTATATATGTGTTAATATAAAGTTGTTTCTAGCATGTACTTGTCCTCTTGTGTCCAAGCTACTGGATACTAGAATTTAGTACTAAGCCAGAGTTTAGTAGTAAGCCAGAAAGCTCATTTTAGTGGAGTATCCGTTGCTCTACCCTGCCTGCATGTATGGAAATTATATACAATCATTGGTTAAATCGCACTCCTCCGTTTAAAAATACGTTTCGATTTTGACGACATTTTCTTTCATAAGAATCAACACCCTGCAATTTTGTTCCTATTGTATCAAAAAAAATCTCAGTAATCTTACTATAGTGATTTGGTTGACCGGGACAACAAAGTAAATAAGACTTTATCTTTGTTATATATGATTACTTTGTCAAGAGCAGTAAAAAATGTATTCCAGCATAAGAACCTGCTTATATATTGAATAAATAAACGGGTAAGCATATATTCTGCTGACGAGTTGAGGCTGAGCTAAGCAACGTTCCTGAGCCTGTACAAAGGTGCGGCCCTGACTCACACGACATCTTCGGTCCAAGAACACATCACCACCACTAGCAGCAGCGGCAAGGGAGATGGATGCTGGGCTCGGCGTTGCTGCTAGTCAACTGCATCACCTTCTCATTCTGGCTGCTGCTGCAGGGGAAGCTCACCAAGAAGTACCCTGCAGTCATCTCCAGCACTGCATTCATGGCTTTATTCAGTTCACTGCAAGCAGGGGCCCTGGCGGCTGGCGCTTACCACCCAACGACATCTCTCCGTTTGGCTTCTCCGAGGAATGCAGATCGGAACCATTCTTTTTGCGGTATAATATAAGTCAGAAAACCACCAATCTGCAGAGTATCAGTAAAAACTTCCATTATCTGATAAAAAACATCACAAAGCAATATTTTCTTTTCTTTAATACAGCTATTTGATCCTGCTTGTCTACTACTCTACTCTAAATTATATAATACTACTATTGGTTTGGAGTTTTTGGCATGCAAGAAAACCTAATCTAGACCTTCATGGCTCTGATACTAAACACATCGTCCTTGCACAATGAAGTGTGAAAATTCAGTTAGGAAAAGCAATTCTTGCCACAAAGAATGGTTCAGATTCACTGTATCTGCAGGGATTCCACTGAAACTTTACACTTTCTGTGCAGGAGTGGGAGTATCAGGATAGGGTACGTGATGATGACCTGGTGCATCGACAAGAGAGGGCCGGTGTTCACCGCAGGCTTCATGCCTCTCGTTCAGATCATAGCTGCAGGCCTTGATCTCTTCGTCCTTCATGAACAACTTTACCTTGGAAGGTATTTGGACTTCCGAATTCGCTCAAAAAGATATGGAAATGACTGTACAACTCTACAGAATAAGCAAAAATAATTTAGATAATTGTGGAACATAGTACCTAGATTTAATTAGTTTTTTTTATCATGCAGACATGAAATTTAGTGTTTACTAATTTAGCTATTTACTTTCTGAACTGTCTAGTACAGATCTTAGGTCCTAATGAAAAGGAAAATGGAATCCTAGAAAAGAAATTTCTCATCCAGATAACGTTGCTAAAATGTGGTAAGAGTAAATGACTATCCACATCAACTGTCAGTAAAGGACTAACTATTGATATCTTGCTAAAAAGTTGCGAGTGTACATGACTATCCACATCAACTGTCAGTAAAGGACTAACTATTGATATCTTGCTAAAAAGTTGCGAGTGTAAATAACTATCAGGCAAACGACAACACTTTGCTTGAAGGCATAAAACTTCAGCGAAACGATGGAAAAGTAACACATGGGTTTCCTTTTTTGTCTTGAAGTGTTAGAAGCAACCAAATTTGTGAAGCATAGGCAGAATATTCTTAGTAGTTAGTCGTCAGAATGTCAAGAATCACCCTAAATGTTCCAACTGGTCCGATGTATGTTGGTACAATAAACTTTGAATAAGTCACTGCTGTCATATTTGTGATCAGTGTGCACATTACTTTCTGGTAGTGTGGTACCTAGTGAGGTTGCCTTCCAAGGAGTTACTCTTCAGCAGTGTACCGTTATTGAAAACACTTGTTTCAGGATTTTACCGTCCTCATACAATTGGGATGTAGCCTAATGGGTCATTGAAAATGACAGTTCAGCAGAAGCAGGATCACACAAACAAGTACAAAGGTGGATGATCCGTAGTGTGTTTGAGTTGAGCAATTCACTGCCTCTTGACATAGTATGCTGACCCAAAGGTAGAGTAATGGCAAGTAATTATGTTATTTTAGATGTTGATGGGTGAGTTAGGAACGGAGAGGACTATCCCACATACATAAGAGTTCCTACAAGTTTAGTGCTTCCATCTTTTCTGCATTTGTTCGCTTCCCCTATCTAGTCCTCCTGGCGCTGTATTTGTCCCTATCCGAGACATATCCTTCAAGGAACCTCAACTTGGAGTACGAAGCGTACTTAAACGGACGAAATCACGTAGCAGCCGCTATACATAGCAGCCGCTACACAGTAAGTTCCAAAGTCATGGAGTTCTCCACGGTCAAAGCCACACACATCGCATGGCTCCAAGATGCCGCTATCCGCCTCCTTGTCACCTGCAGGCTGCAGCCTGGCCGTTCCCGGCACCTAACTCTCGCCGGTGTCTTTTTTTTTGTTCATCATGGGCTTGGAGAGGCAAACGCGAACCAGGCACTGATTTCTTGTCCTCCATGAGATCAGGGGTGTGCTTGAGATTGAGAGAGATGGTTCTGCCGAGAGTGAAAGAAAGGAGGAGCTCTATCGGTTGCCTATTTATCTCAGCCTTGACCGATCGGATACAATCTAAAAAAAAAGACCGATCGGATACGTGCAGTTGCCGAGAGAAACAAAAAAAATCGTAAATCTAGGGCACTCCAATGCGTGCGTGACCCATTTCGGACAAAAACGGACACGTTTTTTGGGTCGTTTTTGACTGTTTGGATCGAGCGACGGACACGAATGGCGTCCCTGTCCGCGCGCAGTGAGGCAACCCAACGCGGTCGACCCATTGGTTTTTTTTCCTTAATAATATTCATAGCAGGCCTAAAGGCCGTTGGGTTACATTAGGGTGGGGCCACAAACGGCCTTCTTACAATATAGATACAAACAAAAAAACTGGCAGCTGGAGGGGCTCGCCGCGCGTGAACTACTCGTCGTCGGAGAGCTCAATGTACGGGGGTGACCCAAAGATGGGCCGGCGACACACGCGCTGGAGGCGTGGGAGGCTGCTGCTCCACCTGCGGCGCGGTGGCGGTGACCAGCTGCCACCGGTGAAGCACCAGGCCTGGCCAAGGAGGCCTTCGGGGAGGGGCGGAGCAGGCTCCGGCTCCACCTCCTCGGCCTCCAGCTCCTCGTTCATGTACTGCCACCATGGCTTGGGTGGCTGGGCCTCCTTGTAGCACACCGCTTCCAGCGACGAATCTCGTCCTCGATGGAGGGAAGCGCCGGGAGGCCTCGTAGGCGGCCTGCATCTCCGGGTCGTCGTCGTACGCCTCCTCCTCCTCGAACCACAGGCCCTGCCCCTGGCCAGGCGGCGGTGAGGGTAGGCCTCGGGGACCGACGCCGATGTGGGCCGGTGCGAATAGAGGCGGCGGCGGTCGTCGTGCTCGTCGACGAACCATTGGTCCAGTTCCGCGAGTTCGGCGCGAAGGCTGGGTCGTTGTACAGCTCGGGTGGGAGGAGACGGCAGCGACACGCAATCTCCACCACCCGGGCCCGGCCGCTCCTCGGAATCGGCGGCACCAGAATCCGCTGTGGATTCAGGTGCCAGTCGTCCAGCAGGTGGACGTCTGGCCAGTACACGGGGGGTGGCATTGTTCCAAATGCCCCAGCACTCGTGCACGGGCGCGTACCGCTGCATCATGTTCTTCTTTTCCCCGACCACCACCACGCCTGCGGCGCGAGGTCGAACGCAGCCGGGTGGTGGCGGAATGGCAGTTCGAGGAGGAGGAGGGAGCTCGCGGCGCTGGCTAGACCCTCTGGCTAGAGGAGCTGCCGGCCTCCGCCTCGTTCTTCATCTTCTTGAACCACCGGGACATGGCTCCGGCTGGGTTTGCTGCTACGGCTAGGGTTAGGGTTTGGCGACCTAGATTTGGTTGGGGGTGTGACGGAGTGGAGTGAGGTCGCTATCCACCGGCTAGTTTAATTTAAGAACCGTGTGGGGAAGACGACGAGGGCGGGGGTCGCTAGCAGGTAGGCCAGCATTGATCCACGCGTGGCCAGTGGGCGGTCACACGCGGACACGGAGAAGGTTCGTCACGTGTGTCCGCGTCGACATAAATCTGGCCCAAATTTGGGCTGGAAATGAGTCAGCCCGGACACGAAACGGTCAACAAAAAGGGCCAAAGCCTAAATTGCGTCGGCACGTTGGGCCCTCTAATATGTCCACGATGACCCATACGGTCGAAAACGGACCAAATGGGTCGGCGCGTTGGAGTTTCCCTAAGGTACGAATAGTCGGAGCGAAAGGAAAATCCTAATGTACGGTTGTTTTTTTTCTTCTCTTTACATGCTAGTGGTACGGATAATTTCCGCTCCGAATCCGCATCCGTGTCCGATTTTAAGGATTGATAAGCATTTTGGAAAATCCGTCGTATACGGATGAGGATGCGGATATTTGTCAGGTGGATATCCGACGGATGCTTATGGTGCCAGATATGGTACGGCTGTTATCATGGATGCAGATTATCCCCTTTTTTACGAATTATCAGACCTTTCCAATTAGGATAATCCGACTAAATTATCCCAACCCGTCGACCCAATATACAATTAGCCCATTAATTTCATAAACTTGATGACTATCTTTCTTTATATATAATATTACCATAACGTTAAACACGTCGTAATCATCGCATAGTGCGCATCTTACTGACCTCCTCCGTGCGGCGAACTTCTCTACAATCCTACCTGATGAAAAGAGATGCTCATAATCACTCCAAATGTGAGCAGTTTCTTTTGTAAATGTATGTTCCGTCTGTCAGCAGTTTAGGTACGTATATCTATTCTATCTTTTTCATTCTTAACTAATATAATTAATTATTTTTTCCTAGTATCTGTCCGATTATCTTTACCCGTTTCCGGTCTGAATCTGCTGCATATCCGATCTGAATCCGTAGTTTACGACGATATAATCCGCCTTTGAATCCGCATCCGGTGATTATCTCATCCGCTCCGAATCGACAAAAAAATATGAAAGGATATGGAAAGAGCATTATCCGATCCGACCAGTTTTACATCCCTACATGCCACGTGCGGTTGTTGGCCTGGATGGAAAGTAGCGCTCGAGGAAAAAAAATCCACGAGAGGCCGTTAGCTCAGCATAATTAGCGATGCATAATTCAGGGATTTTCTACACGTGGGGGGCTAACAAAAACAGCGATACACTATATATTTTGAAACTGTTAACAAAAACTATACGCCTTGGATACAGGAACGGAGTGAGTATTAGTCTTCAGCCATAGTAGTAACTTTCAGAGGAGTAAGCAAGCAATTAGTTAAGTGTGGTGATAGCATATTAGCATTTTCTTTTTTGCCCCTGGATGAAGAGAGCCGTCACTTTTTGTCTGTTAGTGGCATTGCAAGGCTATATATAATTAGTCGGTTCATGAGCATATCAGCCATCATCTTATAGCAGCAGAAATCTTGCAATGTGGATGGTGGAGTGGAGACCGGTAGCGGGAATGCTAGCCTTTGATCTCATCTCAGCAGTGATGACGACAATGGTGAAAAGGCGCTGGAGCAGGGCCTGAACCGCCTGGTCCTTGTCACGCTCCGGCAGCTGGTCGCCACCATCTTCCTTGCTCCAATAGCTATTTTCAAAGAAAGGTATGTACACCTATGCATCCCATGTACATAACAATCCGTCTTCATTTCCTAAAGCTGCACAGTGCCATGGCATTCCTGCAGGAGCACAAGGCCCAAGCTCACAATGGAGATCCTGGTGTACCTCTTTTTCAGCGCCGTGTTCGGCGCGGCGCTCTCCAGTACACCTTCTTCTACGGCCTACAGTACACCACTGCCACTTTCGCTATCACCTTCATCAACCTCTCCCCTGTGCTCACCTTTCTCATCGCCGTCGTGCTGAAGATGGAGCCTCTGAAGGTGAAGAGCACACGGGGGCCGCGAAGATCACCGGGACGCTCATGTCGCTCGCCGGCCTGCTGCTACTGAGTCTCTACAAGGGTGTGCCACTAACACACCAGGCCATACCTCCGCTGCACTGAGCCCCGCTGCTCACCACACTGACAGCAGTGGCGACAGGAGCTGGATGCTGGGCACCATGGCGCTGCTGGCCAACTGTCTATGCTTCTCCTTGTGGTTGCTGCTGCAGACTAGGCTGACCAAGAAGTACCCAGCCATCTATTCCAGCACCGCACTCATGTTCTTCATCAGCACACTGCAGGGCGGGGCGCTGACGGTGGCAGTCGAGCGGCATGCCTCCGTGTGGATGCTCACTGGCGAGCTGGAGATCGTCACCGTCTTGTATACAGTAAGCTAAAACATCACCATCATCTTCTTATTTATCCTCTTGACTTGTACCACCTTCACAAAGAAAGAAAAACTTGTCCAAAAGGAGTAAGTACTAACAACAGCAATGGCCTTAACTTGTAGCCCACACTAATCTATCAATACACACGGGTTTCTTTGACCAATTTGAACAACTAGTCTTTGCACCAAAAATAGCTGAGGAGATAATAGTAGTGGTAATTAATAATTGACTGCTGGATCCTGCAATCAAATTGTGCGCGCAGGGGATCGTTGGGTCTGTAGCCGGCTACCTGATAATGACGTGGTGCGTGGAAAAGAAGGGCCCGGTCTTCACAGCGGCATTCATCCCCTGATACAGATCATGGTAGCCGCCATCGACTTCTTCTTTCTCCATGAGCAGATCTACCTTGGAAGGTATAACACATATATTGTTCTTCTCAGTTTCATGTCTCCCTATCCTTTTGGAATGATCATTTGTCATTCCAAACTGAATATTATTTTTCGTCAAAATAAACTATGTTGATGGTTCCAGCCATTGAATTCCAATGAAAATATTTCTTATTGTTAATAATTTATCTTGGAAATGCATTTACAGTGTGCTGGGATCTGTACTGATGGTGTTGGGACTCTATCTTGTGCTGTGGGAAAGAAGAGAGATGAAGCATCACCTGTATCGTGTGCAACTGACAACAAGCAAGTGGATGAAGAAGCTGACAACAAGCAATGAAACTGTAAAGATCACACTATTTGCATGTACTTGTTCTCTTGTGTCCAAGCTACTGAATAGAGTTTAGTAAATTTCCAGAGAGCTCATTTAGCATGCAGCATCCAGTGCTCTACATTACCTGCAGATGTGGAAATTCTATGCAATTAATTATTGGTCAAGTGGTACTCCTTCAGTTTAAAAACACATTGCGATTTTGACAACATTTTCTTTCACAACACTCGATACCCCGCGATTTTTTCGTATGTTGCCCAAAAGATTGCAGTAATCTTACTATGTATGATTTGGTTGACCGAGACGAACAAAGTACTTACGACTTTATCTTTGTTATATTACTTTGTAAAGAGCAATAAGAAAAATATTCCAGCATAAGAACTACAAATTGAATAAATAAATAAATAAACGGGTAAGACATATATTCTGTTGGCGAGTCGAGGCTGAGCTAAGCAACTTGGGTGCTGGTGACGTAGCCAGAGAGATTAGATAGGCATCAGAATGTATCTGAGCATCAGGCAGGTAAACCAATATATACAGATAACCAACAACAATATTTTTTAGACATGGTGTTGTCATACGACTATATTCTACACAACACTATAGTATAAGTATACTAAAAACCGAAATAGTGAAGTATAACAGTTTTTTAAGTATGAAAAAGAGTTCGTCAAAACTTATCACACATGAGACCTAAATTTTAAAATCTCGACACGCAAAGATGAAACAGTTCAGATATTGAGGGTGAAATTTTATTGAATTCACTCACATATGATTATTTTCTTATCGTTGGCATTTGTTCTTGCATTTGTTTATTCTTTTTGTTGTCTTGGTTAGTCAATTATTATGTCCATTGGTCTTATTGCATTTGCTGATTTTGTTTAAATATTGTATGAATAAAGAAATTTCTGAGATTAGACGTGCTTAGCACGTGCACAATTACTAGTACTACAAGAAGGTAAATAAAACGATCGTATATAACTAAATTTCGGTTGATCGAGACTTATCCACATCCATTTTTTAAATCTTGACGTGAGGAGCACAAAGATGAACACAGTGCATAATTCATACGAATGGTTCTAGATATAATTCATTTCGAGAGTAAGCAATCAGACCATTTTGCAAAAGTTGACTTTTGTCTCGTGACTTCGAATTGTTGTTGTTTTTCCTTTTTTTTTTTGAGATGTATCCATGACTGGATACGGCCACGTCCACGGATACGTCCACGCCCACCAACAGCATCACGTCCACGGTCCACCACCGACGCCGGCGCCTCTCCTTCTCCCACCGCTCGCGCGCGCGCCTCCCGGCGAAACCCCGGTGACCGGCGGCCTCCCCGTCCTCTCCCGCTACCGGATCCCTTCTCTTCCCCTCGGCTGATCTACGCGAGCGGCCGCGACCCACTCTAGCCATGGTGAGTCCGTTGCCCTCTCCTTCCACTAGATCCCACCCTTCCCTGGTCACCGCCGGATTCGGTTAGTCACCGAGTCCTGCAACTTGGGGTATCTAGTTGACGACCGTGTGATTGAACTTTCGGAGGTTTATCTACGTAGTTGCTGAATCTATTCTTGCCCAAGTGGAAATGCTGAGATCCTTGTGCAGTCATTACAGAGTTCAGAATTGTATGTGTTCAGAGATGTGTAAAGGTTCAGAGTTACGAGTTTATAGTTTTTGAGAAATGTACACCAAGAGTTGCTTGAATGAACATATAATTATATTTATTCCTTTTTAATTCAGTCAGTTGTCTGAACATGTGTCACGCGGATGCAGCAATTGTAAAGAGTTCTTGTAATTTTTTGTGTACAGATAGAAAGGAATAGACTTCGTCAATTCAGTCAAGCTGATACATATATGCAGTGAAACGTATTGGTTTCTAGACTTCGTCAATTCAGTCAAGCTGAGTTCCCTTCCATACACTAGTACGTTGTTCTGTTGTGATTGGAGAATTGTAGACCGCGAGTCTCCATTTTGAATGCTAGGTTTTCGTTTATCACTCTGGTTACCCCCCTCGGTCGATATATGATACGCTTCCAGCTTAGGTTACTCATCCCGGTTCAGCATAAACGTATAAATAGAAAACGTATCCCCTCAAAATAGATTTTATGTATGATATGTCTTCCATGCGGCATAGGTCCTAATGTGTTCTTGTTATTTTGTAGGCTAATACTCTGCGACTGTATCTGACTTGCATCCGGAACACTCTCGAGGCTGCCATGTGCCTACAGGTATTCCCTTTGATCACTTCCAGAATCGTCGTTCCTTACACACTGCTCAGGCTGAGAAGTCTAACTTAAGGTAGGTTTACCTCTAGAATTTTCCTTGCCAAGAAGTCGAAAGGCACAACAAACCAGAAGTGGAGCTCAAGTAAGTCAAGAGGCAGACGCATTATATTATCTGTTCTTTCTCTACGTGATTCAATTCAGAACAAGATAAGCTAGTAGAATGGTGTCTCAGTTTGAGAAACTGGATTCCGCTCATGATAGTTGAAAATCGATGAAACCTTTTTGCTGCCGAGAGAACACTCTTCTGCTTCTTTTCTTGTTCAATGCCTTTGATGAATTCTATCATACTAGAAACAGGCTGGAGCGAGCTCTCGGTTATCCATGAAACTTTGATTGTACGACTAGAATACCAGCACTATCTTTGGCTTCCTTGATAGTCTTTAAGCCACTGTAAAGTTGTAATCACACATTCGCCTGCGCTCATGTTTTCTCATACATTCTCTCAAAGAAAATGTTGCTCATACAAGTAGTAGCAAATTTTTTTATTGTATTGCAAATTTCATATCCCCGCTTTTGTTTCTACACCTTCTCTTGAAGATCATGAACCTGAATAAATCAGGTTTTGCTCACGTCATCTTTTCTTCAATTCTATTTACAGGACTAGCCCTGAACTTCTGCTGAATCCAGTAAGGGAGACTCTTTTAGCAGCATCTCGAATTTAACTTTGATTCTTTGATATTGCTAAAAACATATCTTGCGAGTGTAATTCTCTTATGTACATGAACTGATTGTTTGCATGCATTATTCTTTTCTCGTACAGATTTTCAGTAAATGATTGTTCCAAAATGCAGAATATTGTCGTCATTAGACTGAAGTTCAGATATTTGATCAAATGCTTTTTTTCGAGTATCATAAGCACCGTATTGTTTGTTTCTCACAATGAAATTACTCTTTATCATTCAAGTTAAATAAACTTTTTACACACTTCTGGTAGAGTTTTGTAATAAGCTGACAAGAAATAGTCTAATGACCCTCATATTGTTTAAACCTTCGGAACCCTGCTGAATCAATTGGTGATAACTTGCATGTGTAACCTACACCCTATGTTGTTGACTGATTCTTTGGAGTCGAAACTTCCAAAAACAAAAGAAGTTTCTTCAGAATTATGATTCATAATCCGGATTTTCCTTTACAGGTGCTTATATGCCGTAATGAAGCCGAGAAGTGTCTGGTAGAGACTTCGATCAATTCTATCCGTATAAGCTTGAAGGTAGCGACCAAAGCTGTTGGATATTAATACTTCTTGTTAGGACAGTATAACTCAATCACTTATCATCTGTTATGTCATCATATATTTCTTTTTCTATTTGACAGGTTAAGCAGGCAGATGAACTAGAAAATATTCTTGCAAAAAGTTTCTTAGGTTTTTGTCAATGAGGGCAGAGGCATTCCAAGTTTTGAGAAGAAAACCAGTTCAGGTATTACAAAACTGTGTACATGGAGCACCTTCAGTAGTAACGATAGCTGTAGCAGTCAACTGTTCGCAATACTACATGAACTGTATGAAAATGAAGCCAGGCTAGTAGAGCTACCAGGCCCAGTAACACGGTTTTCATGCGATTTAAGTGGTAGTCTATTCTATTTCCTAGAGTTTCAGAAGCTTTTGAGTTTTCCATCTTGATGATTGTTCACAACGTTTTCACGTCGGTGAACTGCAGTATATCAAGCCGCACCATCTGAAAGTGTCTTACCCGGTTTTCTTTTCTTTCAGGGTTATGATATTAGCTTCCTCATAACAAACTATCATTGTGAGGACATGCACAAGCATAAGCTCATTGATTTCATTGTGCAGTTTATGGAGGTAAGTAAAGGTTCTCTAAGATTGTTTTTCTTTCTTTCTAAACAAGTTCTCTCAATCTCATTACCTAATAAACGAACAGTCAAGAGAGCAAGAGTAAGTTTGGACATGCGTGTAGTTTCCTTATGTTATCGTGTGCCCTTTGTGTAAATAAACATCCAGCAGTTCTAAAATCACCATGGTATCTTAACTGTTGTCGATCTTGGATTTCCCATACTAAGCGCAGCATACACTGGCAATCGTGTTAATATCTTTCACCGTACAGCTAAAGTTGCCTCACCCGACAATACCAAAGAATACAGTATCTTGGATAAAGGACTTGTTTCGATGCTATATTATACTGTTCACAATCTGAACATAACATGTGTACTGACCGGATATGTCTGCTTCTTTGTGATGTAGGACATTGACAAGGAGATCAGCGAGCTGAAGCTGTCGGTGAATACACGGGGCCGGCTCGTGGCGACCGAGTTCTTGAAGCAGTTCATATGACTCAGTCAGTAGCGTTGTTTGAAAAAAACGAATGTTACTGAAGGATATCTCCACCATTCTGTAGTTATGCTGCCATTCTGGAAGCTTCCCATTTTAGTTGAGCAGGAAGGGTCTTCTGTAAATTTGTTGTGACAACTTTTTTTAGACCAAGTGAAAACTTTTTCCTCTGTATTGAAGGATAAATTTTTCTTGATAGAATAACCAGGACCACCTGATTGACAGCTTAAGTTTGCATTGCCAAGTGAGCAGAACGAGCTTTGGGCACTGGGCCGTGGTAGTATGACACGTGGCAAAGGCTAAGCCCAATATGCTGATACACAAGGAACGTGCAGAATTCTGAGGAACCGTTTAATTTTTTTGCAGAAATTTCAAGTTTTTTCTTCAGAGAAACAAGATGTTATAGAAAATCGCTCGAAATCTCTGCAGGAACCAAAGATGAACTCCAGCGTTCGAAACACAGCCTAATCAGTTAATACAAAGCACATTCTGAAACCTGGTCTTCCCCATATCCATTTCATCATCCCCGGCCTTTTCAGTGCCTCAAAACCAACCGCCACACAAGAACTACAAAATTGACACCACATCCAACAATACCACCACAAGTTAGAGATCACAGCCAAGAATCACATCACGAGCCTCAGCCACGGTGTTAACCGATTCAGGCTTTGTAGTGGAGCTGGGACTGCAGGATCTGGTTGTCCTCCAGCAGCCGGTCGTACTCGAGGAGCAGCTCCTCGGACTGCTTCTGCAGGGCGTTGACGTGGCCCTCCGCCTCCAGTGCTTTCCTCTCGTGGTCGTCCGACTCGGACTTCAGCTTCCTCATGTCCTCGCACAGCTTAGCGATCTCCTGCTGGAGCTTCTTGGTCTCGCCGGAGGACCGCTCCTCCTTCTCGCGCAAGGATCGGTTCTCCATCTGGAGCTTCTCAACCTCCTCTCTGGAGGTGCTGGCGGCTTTCCTTAG
Organism: Poa pratensis; assembly: GCA_947311845.1. NCBI lineage: Eukaryota > Viridiplantae > Streptophyta > Magnoliopsida > Poales > Poaceae > Poa > Poa pratensis. The sequence continues at coordinate 4,596,675 of CAMZMU010000040.1, forward strand.
GGTGATGAGCTTCTGGAGGTAGTGGTGCAACCGGTCGATGACGAATGCAAGGAATAGTGCGTACCCTGTCAGGAGTGATGAGCTGTTAGAAGTGTTGTGCCAGGTTTAACGAAACTGTATACTACTTAATATTTGTTACAGCAATAACATTGATAAAATTGATTGATTCTCCATTGCTGTCAAAGTAATGTCCTGTGCCGTTTGCTCAAAAGACAACCTGACAGGAAGTGTTCTCTTGAGGCCTACTTTCATCCTTTTATTTCTGATCCCCCAATCTTGACAGGGGAAAAAGACCAACTTGGACCAACAGCTTAAAATTTGAAGTGTGCATTTCACTTAAAACAAGCTGTCCTGATTTGGCGTGTAGATGATTCATTTGTTGATAGCACTGCTCTCGGGTGTGAATTGCAATTAAAAGCACTATGTGATTATAGTTCAACAGGCCGACAATCCCCTTGTAGTTGTTTGGATAAAGTAGAATGCAGATTCAATAGATCCTCCACTGTATAGACCCAGACCATATACCAAGTTCAAATGGGTACACCGGGATTTCCGACTTCCCCACATATCATAATTATTATTACAACTGCACCGGACTCAGCTTTGAACAGGCCGTAAATCCCAAATTCAGTGAATCATGACAGCCAAAACTAAATTGTCTCTAATATTATTGAGTGCAACTGCCCAGACTGCAGATCATGATTTCCAAATTGTAAGTAAGACTTTTAATCCAAGAATAGTACACTGGTAACAAAATGACTAACCAACTAAAGGTAAACAGTACTACAATTACTAAGAAAGTGAGTTGTTTCCGACAAAAATAAAATGCACCTTATTTTCAAGCTATACCTATGTAATTCTTCAGATGGAGCACTACATATGCTTGAGTAAGATAGTTGATATCTCAATTTTACACACTAGCTCTTGTCCCTTATTCTAATATACCACTTTAAGCCTTCTTACAGAAAACTTACTTGTACTCACATCACTTGCTCACAAGGCTTAAATCTTATCAACAGACACATTTTTACTATACTCTTTGTCCAGTCTTCTCTTATAGTCAGACATGACGTCAATTTAAGGCATCATAGAAAGTCAAAGTGGATTTGTCCGTGGACAGCTCACTTTCAGCCAAGAGGTATCATCCGAACTCCCACCAAACAACCAACTACAGTTATGTTCTACACTTCTACTGCCTGTGCAGTTGAAGCAGCTCCAGCTACTCTGTTTTTATTGTATCTAGGAAGCAAGAAGACAATATAAATTGATGCAACCCTAAGCAAGATCAGTTCTTATATTGTATATAGCCCATACCATTGTAATATACTACTGCTTGACCAGTTGACCAGCAGGCACACCACATTAAAGACTAATGCTACTAACAACTAAATATAATAACATCATTCTTGCTTGTAATTTATAGGGCATATGGTTTACACCCTACTGCAGTCAATGAACTTTAAATTACCAATTTGATCCAAAGATCTTAAGTTGCATCAGTCTTCTCTTATAGATTTATAGTCGGTCACGATGTTAATTTAATGCATATAAGCATATTACAAAGTCAAAGTGGACTTTCCCCTGGACAACTTACTTTCAGCCAAGAGGCTGTCATCCCAACTCTCACCAAGCAATCAACTACAGTCATGCGCCTGCGCGGCTGCACCAGCTCTAGCTACCCTGTTTTACAGTAACACCTAGGAAGCGGGAACGCATTATAAATCCGATGCAAGCCTAAGCAATATCAATTCTTATTGTATACAGCCCAGACCAATTGCAATATACTATTGCTTGACCAGTTGACCACCAGGTACACCACATAAAAGACTAATGCGACTAACATAGAAATATAATACTATCCTTCTTTAATGATAAAATCAGCTGCAGTTATGCATTAGATCTTTCCAGTTTGAAATATAATACTATCCTACTAACAACTAAATATGATAACGTCATTTTTGCTTGTAATTTATAAGGCATGGTTTACACCCTACTTCAGCGAATGAACTGTAAATTACCAATTTGATCCAAAGATCTTAGGTTGCATTAGTCTTCTCTTATAGACATATAGTCCAGATCATGATGTTAATTTAAGGCATAATACAAAGTCAAAGTGGATTTATCTCTGGACAGCTTACTTTCAGCCAAGAGGCGCTCACCCGAAATCTCACCAAACAATCAACCACAATCATGCTCTAATCCCTGTGCAGCTGCAGCTACCCTGTTTTATAGTAACATCTAGGAAGCGAGAACACAATATAAATCTGATGCAAGCCTAAGCAATATCCGTTCTTATTGTATACAGCCCAGACCAATTGCAATATACTATTGCTTGACCAGTTGACCACCAGGTACACCACATGAAAGACTCATGCTACTAACATAGAAATATAATACCATCCTTCTTAATGATAAAATCAGCTGCAGTTATGTATTAGATATTTTCAGTTCGAGATTTTAATCTATATTCCATACTTGAACTATAAGTTAACAACTGGTTACAAAGAAAGTACCTTAAGTCAACACTATATCTCCTTTGTCCAGAGACAAGAGTCAAACTATACATTGCATATTCTAAAGTATAGATTGGTTTTATAACCCTAGGATTAGAAGAGAAGCATCTGAGATGGCACCTTTATCTCCAAAACTACCACCTTCACAACCTATGCAGTAAATTTTGCTTGTAATTTATGATGCATGATTTATACCCTACTTCAGTCAAATGCAGATTACCAATTTGATCCAAAATGTCAGGATACAAAATCCTCAGGAGATAACCTAATAGCAGAGCATATTGTAAAAGCGAAAGCTACCGATATGAATGACACCTTCCCCTCCAAAAGCTAAGCAGCAATTGCAAGTTAACCCTCCAAAATTTCATAGGCACAAGCAATAGTAAGAGTTGCTAGCTAGCACCATGTAATCAGCAGAAGAGAAAGAACTAGAGACAATTACATGAATCAAAGAAAGAAAGAGGGATGCTGACCGATGAGTGAGGCCTCGAGGAGGTGCGTCCTCCAGAGCACCTGGTCCATGGGGCTGACGGTGCCGAGCTTGTGGCCCCTGTTCTGGATCTTGAGGATGGTGGTGACGCTGGACATGAGGATGACGGAGAGCGTGCATGCGATGGTCTTGACGGTGGCCGGGCCCTTCCCCGTCTTGGCCTGCTCCACGCCCCGCATCGCCAGCTCCCGCAGCGGGCCCACCTTCACCATGAGCAGCAGCGCCACCGCCGCCTCCGCGAACAGCACCAGGAACAGCAGCTGGAACATGGCGACCCCCCAATCTCCTCCCTCACCAAAACTAATCAGACGCTCTTCTTCGATTCGATCACGCCTTACCGCCGCTGGCTCACGAACGGAGCAAGAAGTGCTACTGAAGAAATCAAGAAACCCGACCTCTTGCCAAGAACCAGTTAATCCGAGAAAAAGACACAGAGTGGAGCGCTGACGAATCTGAAACCGAACCCGGGGAAGCGGGTGGGAAAGGTCGAGGGATCGGAGACGGCGGCGGCGAAAGGCGGCGAGGAGGGGGAGCGCAGTGGGAGAGACTAGAGTCTAGAGTGGAGTGGGGAGTGCGTGGAGCTGTTGGCCCGCTATGCCTGCTCGATTTCAGTCAGTACTCGCCTACTTCTGTAGCTTGATCTTTTGGACTTTTCTCTTTTCGATTAATAACATAATGTTGATGAACGCTGTCGATCTTGAAAAAGCTCTCCCGGCATGCGTGCTTAAGGGAAAGCTGGAGTGCTACTTATGAGCAAATGCACGGGGACTTTACTGAATCGACTTTTTCATGGCAGATTAGTGCGTGGTAATTTTTCTAGTTGCTTTGTGTTGCTTCACTTTTGGAAAAAGGAAAAAGAATTGGGAGGAAAGACAGAAAGTACGGAGACCCATGTTTCTCTTTCTCCCTGAAAAATTAACATATGAATGTTCTAAGACGTCATTTTTTAGGAGAAAGACTCCAATTTATAGGATTTTTTTGAAGCAAATTTATAGGATTTGGAAAAACATTGGAATAGCCTCTTTGATTTAGACGATTGTCACTCATATTTTTCGGACTTGTATTTAAAAAATACACAAGATTTATTAATAATTCATAGGCTTCCAATTTATAGTATTTTTAAAAATAATTCTGTTGCATTAGATTAATATTTTTACCTATTATCGGCATCATCTTGAAGCGAATTTTGCGTGCTTGTTGCATTCAAACATCATTGGTAGAAATCCAAGCGACATTCACTTCAGTAAAATTCAAGAACTTTGTAGCTTCATACATTTGTATGTTTGGGGCCTTGTAGGTTCGTTTTTTTTTTGAAAGGAATGCGGTAGGGGAAGCCCCTACAGCGTTTTTTCTGTTGAAATAATAAGAACCCAAATCTGAGTCTGTGAGAATTTGAACCTGGGTGGTTGGGTTGTACATCCACTTCCCTAACCAAGTGAGCTGGGATCACTTCTAGCCTTGTAGGTTTGTTGAATTTCAAGAATGAACAAAAGGAAATAAATAAACCGAATAATTCTTTTCGATAAATCTAAGCATCGCCAATGGCTCATGAGTATTGCTATTACAGTCCCAAATTTGTGTAATATGTGAAATGTTTTCTGAAATTTTTATGCACTGTTGAATCATTTTTGAGTTTTATGGCATTTTCTATAAATTCCATAGAAAAATTTGGGGCAGTTTTAAAAAATGCCTCTAATTGAATTAGTGGTAGTTTCTCAAAGTGTCCAAATGCCCCCGAATTGAATTAGAGCTAGTTTTCAAAGTGCCTCCAATGGTTAATTTTAAGACCACTTTGAAAGGATCGTATGGCCACATAGAGGGGGTGAATAGGTGCTACTTCCAAATTTTAATTCTTTTTCGATTAAGGCTTGACACAAAGGTAAATTCTCTATATGCAACTACGGTGAATTTACCTATATGACAAGTTAACTCTAAGCACGGTAATAAACTAAAGGTAAAGGAGTAACCGAACAGGAAGCACGCGGAGACAAGGATGTATTCCCGGGTTCCTCCTTTTTAGGAGAGTACGTCTCGTTTGAGGGGTGTGAGTTTCAAACTCAAGACGCCACAAATGGCCTCACCCTATTGTCCGATGAACCTTGCCCAAAAGCTCGTTCACCTTCCACTATCGGAATCCTTCAAGACGGAATCCGGAGCCCTTACAACACACTTGAGGCACAACCCACAAAAGGATTGGGAGCTCCCAAGCACCACGAATCTGCTACACAAAAGTAGCAAGCAAGTGAGTACAACAATGGGGCTAGGTTTTCCCAATGGAAACCCTAGCAAATGGTCCCTCAAGTAAATGAGGGGAAATGAAGAACGCTTCGGTGAAGTTGTAGATCCGGGCCTTCTACTTCAATCCTCCAAAGATCAACGAGTTTGGGTGGAGCGATTAGGAGTAATCTGAGTTTTGAGCTTGCAGCAATGGTGGTCTTGATATTCTGTACGAGCTAGTTGACTGGAGGAAGGAGAAGGGGTATTTAACCGTTGCAGCCAACTAACCCCGGAGACTCCGGTCTGGGAGGATCGGAGACTCCGGTCAGGGCGGAGACTCCGGCACCTCCGGACCCCCCTACAGAGATTGTCGTCCCATGGGTGTCTTTCGACCAAAATGATGGACCGGAGACTCCGGTCCCTGAGCACCCTTGAGGCCGGAGACTCCGGCCTGGACAGGCAAGCTACTATCTCCTTTTTCTTGATAAATGTTTCAATGCAAAGGTGTAAATATTTCTTTTAATCCCTGCACCACTTAACATTATATTAGATATATCCTAGTGTTGTTGCCTAACATACAAAACCATAGGGGATATAAAATATGCTCTTTCACACTTCCTGGGGCACATTTGAAAGTGTCCCTTGTACCTTTCGAGTCACAAGCAAAGGTGGCACTTAAAAACAAGTGCCCCAAATACATTTAGGGCACAAAATTGACCTATAAGGGCACTTCTGAAATGCCTCAAAAGCTCAACCGTGATCCTTTGAATCTGTAACATGCGATCCTTTGAATCTCTTGCGCACACTTTTCTTAACTTTGAATATTGAATTCCTTTGAAAAAAGGAACTGCTAATTGAAGTTTTTTTATCTCATCACACATTGTGTGGATTTATGTACATAAACTTGTAATTTAGTAATTAAGCATCAAGGTTAACTAACTGGAATTTTGTAGACACAATAGAGCCAGCCATGTGTATCCCCAATGCATTCTAAATAGATGAGAAAATAATTTAATCTCCAAAAAAATTAGTTCCGAAATAGTATTAAGTTTAACATATGAATAATAACTGCTATATGTAAATTGTGCCAGGGGCCACATTTACTAAGTATAAATATATATAATCCATTAACCAAGTACACACAGGCTACATAAAGGCACAATACTTCATCAATGGTAGGCTATATATTTCCGCTTATTGGCGGAAAAAATAAGGTGTTATACCGGCCTATATTCGAGGAAGCAGCTAGATTCTTCTTAGTTGCTGGCCTCCTCCTTGCCGAAAATGAGATGACCGTATGGAAGATAGTGGCAAATCGGGCAGACCCCGGGCTGGGTTCGGAGCGCCTTGAATGAAGCGTGGTTCGGGTTCCAGTCGGAGGGTGGGTTACTGCACCTCCTTCTTGGGAGTTGGGAGGTGAGGTGATGGACATCTCGTAGGCCTTTGAAGGATTGCAGGTGGCAATCCACGAGCAGTGAGCCCTGAGTGGCCGTACGGCCTGGACGATGTATGCCTTCCTCGGCAGGCCAGAGCTGAAGCATGCCCATGGCCACCTAAACAACGCCCTCCAGCGTGGCGCATGCCTCCTTGTGATGCTTGTCCCGCACCATTGGCTTCGAACACATTTCCATCGTCTCTTTCACATCAGCAGTGGCACGAGACCGCGGCATGATATGAAATATTTGCAGGATGCTGGAGACGTTGTCCAAGGGCATCCTGTCCGCGACCTTGCGCGGCAGGATCGCCATCTCGGGAGCCTGCGGCGCGGACAGTGTCATGATGCTCCCAGCATGCACTGCTGCTTCCTTGAAGAAGAGCCCTGTGGTGGCCTTCAGCTCGCTGGCGCTGCAGCTGTCCTTGTACCTGTAAGCAAGGCAGGTGACTTGTCGGATGCTACTGTGCGAGGCCAAGCTGCACCCGTCTCGCCGTAGGAGCCGAAGCAATTTTGAGCCCCTCTACCCATCGCCGCCGTGATGGTCTCGGGCACAGGCGAGCCTGGAAGTGCCTCCTTCCATAACTCTGTCGCCGGACTGGCCCTGGCGATGTGGTCGCCATGGAACGCCCCGGAAGCAGTCAGCAACACCACGATCAGAAGGGGCGGACCCAGCATCTAGATCTAGTCAATGAGGGCAATTGCCCCCACTCAATTTTCAGTCACCTTCTAATATTTCAAGCTAAAGACTCATTTGCTCCCACTTAGCAAAGATATTTACACCACTTAACACATTTTTGCCCCCTATCCTGGGTCCGCCCTCAGAAAGGTACATAGCCATGTGAGGAGATGGTGTTTGAGTTCACTACCGGAAAATCTGTCTTTGCCGTGAGGACCGGTCTCTGCCGTGTGCCGCCATGTTCTCAGAACACGGCAAAGCGTACTTTGCCGTGCAGGAAATAAAAGGATCACGGCAAAGAATTGAGGCACGGCACAGAAGATCGCGAGCACACGGCAAAGAATACGTCACGGCAAAATGGACACAAAACACACGGCAAATACAAAGAGCTCGGCAAAGATATCTTTGCCGTGCTCCTTTATGTAACAGCACGGCAAATCAGTTGACTATGATCCGCAATTTTGCCGCGCTCCCCAATATTTCGCGGGAAATATCTCAATAAATTTCCCGTGCTATAAATAAATTCGCGGGAAAAGCTATACCGTGTGTATAAAAAAAGCACACGGCACATATTCTCTTTGCCGTGTGCCTCTTAGCATCGCACACGGCACATATTTTCTTTGCCGTGTGCCTTTTAGTCCCGCACACGGGAAACCATGTGTTTGCACTAACCCCTTTGTTTGTTTTATTTTGATATGCTTGCTTTGTTTATTTTCTTTGTTAAGGCTTCTAGTACGTTCATTTACTTCACCTAACACAACCAAGGAAAAAAGTCCACTGGCCTACCCCTTTCGACGCCGTTTAAGGTGGTAGACGAAAACATTAGGGTTTTTCCAGCGGATCTAGGGTTTCGCCGAATCGGGGCCCCGGAGCGTCGGAAACCCACCCAAACCTAGGTTTTTCCATACCATGTGTGTACAAGTGTGTTGGGTGTTGTAACTGTCCAAGATTTTACTCCGGTGTGTGATCGTCTTCACTAACCGCACTCTCTATGTACTAAGTTTCTTGACTTATAGCTGAAAACTGCCGTTTCAGGGGAACCAGGGGCAATCTTGTGAGAACTTATGATAATAGTTGGTTTTCCATGTTCCTATGTCCTAACCTAACACAACCAAGGAAAAAAGTCCACTGGCCTACCCCCTTTCGACTTCGGTCAAGGTGGTAGACGGGAACTTTGACTTTTTTCCAGCGGATCTAGGGTTTCGCCGAATCGGGGCCCCGGAGCGTCGGAAACCCACCCAAAACTAGGTTTTGACATAACATGTGTGTACAAGTGTGTTGGGTGTTTTGGAAGTGCTAGATTTTACTCCGGTGTGTGACCGTCTTCACCGACCGCACTCTCTCTCTACTAAGTTTCTTGACTTATAGCTGAAAACTGCCGTTTCGGGGGAACCGGGGCAGTCTTGTGAGAACTTATGATAATAGTTTGTTTTCCATGTTCCTATGTCCTAACCTAACACAACCAAGGAAAAAAGTCCACTGGCCTACCCCCTTTTGACGCCGTTCAAGGTGGTAGACGAAAACCTTAGGGTTTTTCCAGCGGATCTAGGGTTTCGCCGAAGCGGGGCCCTGGAGCGTCGGAAACCCACCCAAACCTAGTTTGTGCCATACCATATGTATACAAGTGTGTTGGGTGTTGTAAATGTCCAAGAGATTTTACTACAGGGTATGACCGTCTTCACCGACCGCACTATCTCTACTAAGTTTCTTGACTTATAGCTGAAAACTGCCGTTTCGGAGGAACCGGGGGCAATCTTTGAGAACTTATGATAATAGTTGGTTTTCCATGTTCCTATGTCCTAACCTAACACAACCAAGGAAAAAAGTCCACTAGCCTACCCCCTTTCGACGCCATTCAAGGTGGTAGAAGAAAACATTAGGGTTTTTCCAGCGGATCTAGGGTTTCACCGAATCGGGGCCCCAGGGCGTCGAAAACCCACCCAAACCTAGGAATCCAGGATCGGCGGGTGGATCTCACTCGATGGCGCCACCGCTTGGTGGCCAGGAAGATCCGGAGGGGCAGCCCCATATCTCCAACCCTAACCTTGTCCGGAGGCTCCTGTGGGTATGCTCGCATGACTCATAATTTAGCTTGCCATGCCATTGCCACTTTAGTTGAACTTGTCAAAATTTAGTTAGTTGAACTTGTCAAATTTTACCCATTAGTTGAACTTGTGAAATTTTAGTTAGTTCAACTCATCATATTTTAGTTAGCTTTCTTTTAATGCCATGACTATGCCATTTCCACCTAGTTGTCGAACTCATCATTTTTTTGCAAACGTGTAGGATCAGGATCCTCCTCAATGATGTTGAGGACCTACTTCGCCGCCGAAAGGCCAGTAGAGGTTAGTTGCCATTTCAACTTGCTACCACTCTCGTTCGAAAACTTACTTCATGTCTCACTTAGATCGACATTGCCAATCAATGAATCTCCAATGGTCACTTGTGTCTTTTGGTTTACCACATAGATCAACTTGTGTCTTATTGTTTACTACATCTAATTTAGATCATGTCTTTTGGTTTACTACATCTAAACTTGTGCATATTCTTGAATTTGGACTTAAGAGTGTGATGATGCATGTAAAATGCATACATGAACTTTGCACTTTAATTGCTTATATTCCAATCATATTTGCATCATATATGGGTTATATTCATGTTTTATAATGATTTTGGGAATATTTCATAGTTTCCCATTTATTTGGAATTAACCATGTTTTTCCAGAAAACGTCTTTTTTAGTGTTTCAGACTTTCCGGGAGCTTCGGGACTCCAAAAAGGGCAAGGCCAAAGAGCACGGTTCAGAATTTTCGAGACGAACGCAATGGGCTTAAATTGAAGACCAGAATCCCAACAGGCTGGAAATAGGAGGGTCCCACGCGGCCTAAAGTACATGGCCGCGTGGGCCCAGCTCGTTTCCACCTCGGAGCACCGTGGCCGTCGATCTTTGCTCCACCGACATAGTCTTGACCTAAAAACGCCTATAAAAAAGGTCCCCTGGCGTTTCGTGAAAGGAGGCGGCGGAGAAACACAGAACCACGAAACAGAGAGTCAGAAGGCTGCCACCGGAGAAGATCGGAGGGGGAAACGCCGCCGGAATCGCCTCCGGAGGGCTCCACCCCCCTCCGGCGTGTTCATCATCAACATCTTCATCGCCGTTGCTGCCTCCCATGATGAGGAGGGAGTAGTTCTTCATCGGGGCTGAGGGCTCTACCGGTAGCTATGTGGTTCATCTCTCTCTCCCATGATGTGATCTTTATGTGATCATGAGCTTTGTAATCTAATTGAATTCATGGATGTTTCTCCTTCATTGTTTGTGCTACTCAAGTGGTTTTATTAATGTAATTTCCGGAGTCACCTTTGTCCCATGGTGTGAAGTTGACAGTGTGCGCACCGTGTGTGACTCTTAGGCTAAAGGTTACAGAAATACTTACCATGAGTTATTCTTTGTGTTGGATGTCACTATAAAATTGTGGTGTTTGTTTAGTACTATTTTGGGGCACTCATAGTGACCTTGGGGTTCCCTAGATGTGGAAGACAGACTTTAAGGTGTGCTTTTGTAGCCCTACACGATGGTCTTGGTGTTCTATGATATTGTGGTGTTTGTTCACTCAGACTTTAAGGTGTGCTCTTGTAGCCCTACGCAGTAGATTGGTATTTCTATCCAACGGGAGAATAGTTCAGAGTAGCAAAGTGAAGAGGAAATATCTATATATTCAATTGTTGGGAGTGTCCACTAGTGAAAGTATGATCCCTAGGCCTTATTTCCAAGCATCCTAGAAAACCTTTGTCTTGTCCTCTTGCATTGAAGAGGATTGGGACACTTCCACATTCTTGCCTTGTTACATCAAACTTCCATCCATTAAATCAACCACCTTGTTCCTTAAACTTGTTTAGTGCATAATCAACTAAAACTTGTGACACTTTAGTTGTAGGGAATAGATAACTTTTCCTTCTTACTCCTGCGGATCGATATCTTACTTCCACATTGAGAGGTGCTACAGTGATCCCTTGCTCTTGGGGTTATCAAGTACTTTTCTGGCGCCGTTGCCGGGGAGCGTAGCGCTTAAGTTTCTATTCTTGTGTGCACTAGACTAAGCTTGGGGAGGTTCCTTTTATATCTTGCAATCATCTAAGCTTGGGGAGGTTCTTTAACTTGTTTATGATACTATGTCTCCCATTTATGATGATGAATATGATATTTTCAGTCCACCCACTATTGAGTATAAAGTTTATTGTGATTATGATATGCCTCCTATATATGATGATTACAATGATTATTATGAATGTTTTACTCCCACTATTCCTAATGAAACTGTTTATACTTATGTGGAGAGTAATGATACTTTTATGCATATGGATCATGACAAGAATGTTTCATGTGATAGCTATATTGTTGAGTTTATCAATGATGCTACTGAAAGTTTTTATGAGAGAGGGAGACATGATTTCATATATCTCAATATTAAGTCTCTTCTCTTTTTGTTGAAAATTTTGAAGTTGCACTTGCTTTGCCTTCCTATGCTAGTCACTTTGTGCTTTATTTATTTATTTTCTTACAAGATTCCAATGCATAGGAAGTGGGTTAGACTTAAATGTGTTTGATATTTGCTTCTTGATGCTCTTTTATATTCAACTCTTATTCCTATGGGAGCATCATTAAAACTATCAAGCCTAGTTATATGGCTATAAAGAAAGCGCTTTGCGGGAGGCAACCCGGTTATTTTTTGTGTGATTTTCTTTGTGTCCTCTTGCTGTACCAAGAGAATTTGTTTATAGTTTAGGTTTTGGAATTTTCAATAAAGTGCCAAGTTTTACCCTTTTTGGTTTGAAAAAAGTTGCTTATAGCGTTCGGAGATTTTATTCCTGCACGAATCAGTGCACGGTATGATTTTTAATTCTTATTTTGTAACTCCGAATGAGCTCATATTAGAACCGTAGTTGCAACTTTTCATCCTCTGTATGCATGATTTTTTTCGGAATTTTTCGAGAAAGTTTGGTAGGGTAGAAAAATACGTTTGTTGCTGCTGTTTTTCTGGACAGATTCTGTCCCATTTTGTTTGATGCATGCTTTGAGCTTTTAAGTAATCTTTTTGATCCAATTGAGTTTATGAGTAGGCATACAACATTATATACTTTCTGGACATGTCATATGAATTTTTGTTCAAAGATTATATGCAGCAAGGAACCTATTTGTTTATCACTATTAATGCACCCCACAGAAAAGAAATGGAGAAACGGTATTTTGAAGTTTTTTCACAGGGATTGGAGGAGATGCACCAAGAGCTATCCAAGGATGGTGAAGACCATAAGCTTGGGGATGTGAAGACAACCCCACTGGACCTACACACTCTCGGTTTGCACACGTCCAACTTCTGTTTTTCGATCGAAACACTTTATCGCATAAAGTTGGAGCGTCGTTTTTATTTTTGTTTGAGTCTTGAGAGACCACCACACTATCAATTATATATGAGAGAGCTACTGGAAATATGGGTTGAAATATGTTGGATGCTTTTATAAGATTGGGAAAAGGGATTTTTGACTTGATTTTTAATGATACATATGGTTGCATGATTCATGAGCTTGTTTATGAGTAATAGTTTGCAAATCCTTTTTGAAGAGCTATAACTTATTCATGTTTTGGTGCTGATTGTTATTTTACTTGGTTTAGCATGGATTAGTTAGTTCTATGGACACTCATGCATGCATCTAGATGGTCAACTTTCTCCCTCTTGCTAGCCCAAAAAATCCAACAAATAAAAACTTGTTTCCAACGCCTTCAACCAAAGTTTTTCCAGTGAGTCCACCATATCTACCTATTAGCTTTATGCCATTTCGAGGTTGTTTATCATGTTATTTTGTATTATCTATACCTCTGAATTAAAATGCTTATGTTGTTGATTGTTATGGGAAAAGTTGGTTATATAGCTCTCACGAATTTGATGCACACTTTACTTTTACTGCATAAATAAAACATGACCCATTGTGATTAAAATTATGATGTTATGAGCTTGACAAATGTCTTTGGTTGAGAGTTAGCAGAAATGTGCTGTCACATGGAATGCTTTCAACATTGCACTCATTTATATTTAGTTGATGTCATGTAGTTTTGTTTATGGATGCTTACCATGGGTGAAATAAATGAGGAAATGGAGTAGGTTTAAATGAGTTTGTATAAATGGTTAGAGAGACGCCTGGGCCGCTAATCTAAGCCATGCATCATTCTTGGTGGAAATTTACTTACATGCTATGGTGAACCGTCTGTGATACACCTTACAATAAAAAGCTATCCAATGGTAAATAAAAAGGGTGTTGAGATTGTTCATTATGTTTGTTTGTCTTGTCATTTTGATATGGGCTTGTTCCATATCCTGGGACAAGAGGTACCCCAGTTGACGCTCTTGATGATACTATTTTACTTACAATGATATTTAAATTGAACTTGCTTTGTTTCCCGAGTTGAGTAACACATGGAGTAGGTACTCGTATTCAAGGGGCATGAGACTTTCAACCTTTACTTTGTCAAGCACATTACTCATATTTGCTTTCACTTTAAACTTAATCATTCAAAATGCTATGATAGGGGCAATGAGAGCTTGACACCAAGGATTACCATATTACAATCATTAACTTAAGTAGAGAAGTTCAGAAGTTAGATGAAACTTATTCATATTTTACCTCTACTCATATATACATCTTTCCAAAGTGTCCACCGATCATATTCAGATTTTCATCATCACTCTATGACCAATGTAGGATGTCCATACTTATCATTATGCATACATGTGGTCCATACTACTATCTGTTATGTTACACTTTGTGAACTATCATTGAACATCCTTGCATTGAATACTTGATATCACTTCATAAACTATCTTGCATATTGCTACTCCTTTGAAGAATGAATCATTTGACTATATGTAGCAATACTAATCATCTTTGATATTCATTGCTAAGTATTAAATTGCAAAGTCCATGTTAGTTTTATCATCTTCATACTCGAGGACGAGCATGGATTAAGCTTGGGGATTTTGATGCATGTAAATGCATACATGAACTTTGCACTTTAATTGCTTATATTCCAATCATATTTGCATCATATATGGGTTATATTCATGTTTTATAATGATTTTGGGAATATTCATAGTTTTCCCATTTATTTGGAATTAACCATGTTTTTCCAGAAAACGTCTTTTTTAGTGTTTCAGACTTTCCGGGAGCTTCGGGACTCCAAAAAGGGCAAGGCCAAAGAGCACGGTTCAGAATTTTTGAGACGAACGCAATGGGCTTAAATTGAAGACCAGAAGCCCAACAGGCTAGAAATGGGAGGGTCGCCGCTTGGGCCCAGCTCGTTTCCACCTCGGAGCTCCGTGGCCGTCGATCTTTGCTCCACCGACATAGTCTTGACCTAAAAACGCCTATAAAAAAGGTCCCCTGGCGTTTCGCGAAAGGAGGCGGCGGAGAAACACAGAACCATGAAACAAAGAGTCAGAAGGCTGCCGCCGGAGAAGATCGGAGGGGGGGAAACGCCGCCGAATCGCCTCCGGAGGGCTCCACCCCCTCCGGCGTGTTCATCATCAACATCTTCATCGCCGTTGCTGCTCCCATGATGAGGAGGGAGTAGTTCTTCATCGGGGCTGAGGGCTCTACCGGTAGCTATGTGGTTCATCTCTCTCTCCCATGATGTGATCTTTATGTGATCATGAGCTTTGTAATCTAATTGAATTCATGGATGTTTCTCCTTCATTGTTTGTGCTACTCAAGTGGTTTTATTAATGTAATTTCCGGAGTCACCTTTGTCCCATGGTGTGAAGTTGACAGTGTGCGCACCGTGTGTGACTCTTAGGCTAAAGGTTACAGAAATACTTACCATGAGTTATTCTTTGTGTTGGATGCCACTATAAAATTGTGGTGTTTGTTTAGTACTATTTTGGGGCACTCATAGTGACCTTGGGGTTCCCTAGATGTGGAAGACAGACTTTAAGGTGTGCTTTTGTAGCCCTACACGATGGTCTTGGTGTTCTATGATATTGTGGTGTTTGTTCACTCAGACTTTAAGGTGTGCTCTTGTAGCCCTACGCAGTAGATTGGTATTTCTATCCAACGGGAGAATAGTTCAGAGTAGCAAAGTGAAGAGGAAATATCTATGTATTCAATTGTTGGGAGTGTCCACTAGTGAAAGTATGATCCCTAGGCCTTATTTCCAAGCATCCTAGAAAACCTTTGTCTTGTCCTCTTGCATTGAAGAGGATTGAAGATCATGGAATAATATATTTGCATGCACTCCTCTCTCTACTTAAGTCTCAAAGTATTGTCTACTACTGACCAATGCTAAGTTTGCCAAAACCAAAAAGATTAACTTGGTGCTCTAAAAAGTGATCCCTATACTAACAACAAGGTTATCAATATGAAAGAGAATTGCAAGCTAAAATAAAGTATGCAGAAAGTAAATGATAAAACTTCTCATTAATATTTCATAACGGCAACTCACACCAAGGGATACATAGATAACCAACTAAAAGAGAGATACTTCCACATTGCAAACCATCATATAAGATAACTTCCCTACTCACGATATGACTTTATGGAAAAGTAAAAGGTAAAGATAATGATGTGATACCGCGGCACTCCCCCAAGCTTGGAACAAACCAAGGGGATGCCAATACTTATGATGAATTACTCCTTCGGTGGTGGTGAATTGTCCTCATCATCAGACTTCCAGGGAAGGGGTTTCCCATCAACAAAGGACGACTTGGTTTCGATTATCCTGAAACTAGCAGCAGCGCTTATGTTTTTAAACCGAGTTTCATACTCACAGTTTTGATTCTGGACATCATAGAGTTGCGCCTGCAGTTTGTTGGTGGTGTTGATGAGGTGAAATATGTCTTCCCAGAGTTGTGCAGTCTCCTTCTTATGTTCAGCGACCAGCGCGGACACCATTGAGTGGAAGACTCCCACTTCACGTTCCGCCAGCTTTTTGTATGTGAAGACCTCTTGCTCCAGCTTCTCCATCCTGGCTTCCAGGCTCCCTTCTCCTTTGGGTCCTCGCACGTCTTCCGTCGCAGCTTTCCATCAACCATCTGCGACTCCTTGGGATGCATCTTCAGCTCATCCATGTATGGGGTGACGACGTTCACAAAGAAACTGTCCTTTGGAGGCTTCGATGAAGACATGGCAGCTCTAGATCTGAAAACAATATCTGGACAGAAACAGCTCGAAACGAAACACGATGAAAAGGCGAGATACGAACCTCGGGGGTTCGGGTGAGTTATATAGCAAAAAGTTTTACAACATAAGGAAGGTACAGGAGGAAACCTGATCGGAGACGAGCTCCGGGGTGCTCAAACCACCAGGCGGCGCGGCTGGGGGGCCCACCGCGCCGACCTATGGTTTGGGCACCACGGGTGCCGTCTCCCATCCGGTTCGGTCTCTTATTTTTCCATATTTAATAAAAACGACGAAAATATCTTCTAGAAAGTTATTCGCGAAACTTTTCTTACCGAAACTGTTACCTATTCGAATCGAATTCTGCAGTCCCAGAAAAATGTTCTTCAATGAAAGTTTCCGGAGTCACCACTTTAATTGTATCAACCTCTTCATTAATAGAATCTCCAGAAATATAATGCTTGAGTCTTTGACCATTTACCACTTGTGTAGAGTTATCTTTCAATGAAGCAATTTTTATTGCACCTGAACGATACACCTCCACAATAACAAATGGTCCTTCCCATTTTGAGAGTAACTTTCCTGCAAAAAATCTGAGACGAGACCTATACAATAGAACTTTCTCACCAACATTAAATTCTCTTTTAAGAATTCTCCTATCATGCCATCTCTTAACTTTTTCTTTAAAGAGTCTAGCATTTTCATAAGCCTCACTTCTCCATTCATCTAAAGAACTTAAATGCAACAACCTTTTCTCACCGGCAAGTTTAAAATCTCTATTAAGTTCTCTCACTGCCCAATAAGCTTTGTGTTCTAATTCTAAAGGCAAGTGACAAGCTTTACCATAAACCATTTTATAAGGAGACATGCCCATGGGGTTCTTATAAGCAGTTCTATAAGCCCATAAAGCATCATTTAACTTACTAGCCCAATTTTTTCTAGATTTATTAACAGTCTTTTGCAAGATAGATTTAATCTCCCTATTTGACAATTCTACTTGTCCACTAGTTTGAGGATGATAGGCTGAAGCAATTCTATGATTAACACCATATTTAGCAAGAGTCTTTCTAAAACCACCATGGATAAAATGAGAACCTCCATCAGTCATAAGATATCTAGGTACACCAAACCTAGGAAAAATGACATCTTGAAGCATTTTTAAAGAGGTCTCACCATCAGCACTTTTAGTAGGTATAGCTTCTACCCATTTAGTGACATAATCAACAGCAACAAGTATATGAGTATTACCTTGTGAAGAAGGAAAAGGACCCATGAAGTCGAATCCCCAACAATCAAATGGTTCAATAACAAGAGAATAACTCATAGGCATTTCATTGCGTCTAGAGATATTACCAACCCTTTGACATTCATCACAAGATAAAATAAACTTTCTTGCATCCTTAAAGAGGGTAGGCCAATAAAAACCTGATTGTAGAACTTTCTGCGCAGTTCTATCTCCAGCGTGATGCCCTCCATAAGCACTTCCATGGCATTTCCTCAGTATTTCCTGTTGTTCATATTCAGGAACACATCTTCGCATAATACCATCGACTCCTTCTTTATATAAGTGTGGGTCATCCCAAAAGTAATGCCGCAAGTCATAAAAGAATTTCCTTCTTTGCTGAGCTGAAAAGGTTGGAGGCAAGTACTTGGAAACAATAAAGTTAGCATAATCAGCATACCAAGGACTATCTCGCGAACTTACACTTATTGCAGCCAATTGTTCATTTGGAAAGCTATCATTAACAGGAATAGGATCATAAGGAATGCTTTCCAATCTAGACAAATTATCAGCAACAGGATTTTCAGCACCTTTTCTATCTATGATATGCAAATCAAATTCTTGCAAAAGAAGTACCCATCTAATAAGCCTTGGCTTAGCATCTTTCTTTTCCATAAGGTATCTAATTGCAGCATGATCAGTATGAATAGTGACTTTCGAATCAACTATGTAGGGTCGAAATTTGTCACAAGCAAAAACTACAGCTAGAAATTCTTTTTCAGTAGTGGCATAATTCTTTTGAGCAGAATCAAGAGTTTTACTAGCATAATGAATAACATTTAACTTTTTATCTACTCGCTGCCCAAGAACAGCGCCTACAGCATAATCACTAGCATCACACATAATTTCAAAAGGTAAATTCCAATCAGGTGGTTCAACTACAGGAGCGGTGATTAAAGCCTTTTTCAAAGTTTCAAAAGCTTCCTTACAATCATCATCAAAAACAAAGGGTACATCTTTTTGAAGAAGATTAGTAAGAGGCTTGGAAATTTTAGAGAAATCTTTAATAAACCTCCTATAAAAACCAGCATGACCAAGAATACTACGAATACCTTTAACATCTTTGGGACAAGGCATCTTTTCAATTGCCTCCACTTTAGCTCGATCAACTTCAATACCTCTTTCAGAAATTTTATGTCCAAGAACAATTCCTTCATTAACCATAAAGTGGCATTTCTCCCAATTAAGAACAAGGCTAGTTTCTTCACATCTCTGCAAAACTTTGTCAAGGTTGTGCAAACAATTATCAAAGGAAGTTCCATAGACGGAGAAATCGTCCATGAAGACTTCCACAATTTCCTCACAAAAGCCATGAAAAATAGCAGACATGCATCTTTGAAAAGTAGCAGGAGCATTACATAAACCAAAAGGCATACGTCTATAAGCATAAGTTCCATAAGGACAAGTAAAAGTAGTTTTCTCTTGATCTTGCGCTCTCACAGCAATTTGAGAAAACCCAGAATACCCATCAAGGAAACAAAAGTGAGTTTTCTTGGACAACCTCTCAAGCATTTGATCAATAAAAGGCAAAGGATAATGATCTTTCTTAGTTACTTTGTTAACCTTTCTAAAATCAATGCACATCCTATAACCAACTACTACTCTTTGAGGAATTAGTTCATCATTTTCATTAGGAACAACGGTAATTCCTCCTTTCTTAGGAACACAATGCACAGGACTTACCCATCTACTATCAGCAATAGGATAAATAATACCAGCTTCAAGAAGTTTTAATACCTCATTTCTTACCACTTCTTTCATCTTGGGTATTAAACGACGCTGATGCTCAACAACAGGCTTTGCATCAGGTTCCATGTTGATGGCGTGCTGACATATAGTAGGAGAAATTCCCTTCAGGTCATCAAGAGTATATCCCATAGCTCCGCGGTGTTTCTCAACACTCCCAATAACCTTTCCTCCTCTGTACCTGAAAGTTTAGAGCTGATAATAACAGGATATATTTTCTTATCATCAATATAAGCATATTTAAGATTATCAGGCAGAGGTTTCAAATCAAAAACAGGATCCTCCTTGGGTGGCATTGTGGTACCCAAATCTTCCACAGGTAAATTGTGTTTGAGCATAGGTTGACGAAGGAATACTTCATCAAGCTCATTCCTTTCTTCCCTGAAGTTCTCACTTTCATGATTCTCCATATGTTGCTGCAAAGCATTGTTAGGAGCAAGAACAATAGATGCAAGTTGAGCAATTTCAAAATCCTCACTAGGCAATTCAGTTTCATAAGGTGCTTTAGCAAATTTAGAGAAATTGAATTCATAAGATTCACCAGCAAATTTAGTAAAGATTTTCTCTTTCTTACATCTATAACAGCACCACAAGTATTCAGAAAAGGTCTACCAAAAATAATAGGACAACTATCATTGGCAGCCGACCCAAGTACAAGAAAATCAGCAGGGTATTTAGTCTTACCACAAAGGACTTCGACATCTCTAATGATACCAATTGGAGAGATAGTTTCCCTATTAGCAAGCTGAATAACCACATCAATCTCTTCAAGTTTACAAGGAGCAATTTCGTGCATAATTTCCCTGTAAAGCTCATAAGGAATAGCACTAGAACTTGCACCAATATCACATAAACCATAATAGCAATGATCACCTATCCAACAGAAAGCACAGGAACACTAGACTTCCTAGAACTTTTAGGATGTGAGACAATATTAGAAGCATCCTCACAAAAGATAATGTGTCTATCTTCTAAATTTTCAGTGACAAGATCTTTAACCAATGCTACAACAGGTTCAACAGTTATTTGCTCATCAGGTTTGGTAGTTTTCTTATTACTTTTACTAACAACACCAGTTATGATAGTATGTTCCTTAATCTTATTAGGAAAAGGAACTTTTTCAATATAAGGTTCTGGAATAATGCGATCACAACATTAACCTCAACACCTTTAGATATATGAGAAACAGATTCATCTTTATATGGTTCATGATAATTTTTAAAACCCTCCTTCGGCAAACCGAAATAGGAAGCAAAGGCTTTATAAAAGTTTGCAACAATTTGAGAGTCAAGACCATAAGTAGTGCTAATTTTGCGATAATCATCAGTATCCATAAATTTTTAACACACTCAAAGTCATAGTTTATACCTGACTCCCTACCTTTGTCATTCTCCCATCCTTCAGTGTTCTCCTGAATCCGATCAAGAAGGTCCCACTTAAACTCTTCTTTATTACGAGTGAACGATCCAGCACAAGTGGTATCCAATAGAGTTTTATCTTGAAAGGAGAGTCTTGCATAAAAGTTATCAATAACAATATTACCAGGAAGCTCATGAATGGGACATTTGAGCATTAATGCCTTCAATCTCCCCCACGCTTGAGCGATACTCTCTCCATCATAGGGCCAGAAGTTATATATGAGGTTCCGATCCTTATGAATCTCACTTGGAGGATAGAATTTGGAGTAAAAGAGAGGTACAATTTCCTCCCATCCAAGAGAATACCCATTCTTCAGCAGTTTATACCAATGTGCAGCTTTACCAGACAGTGATAGAGAGAATAATTTCTTCTTAACTTCTCCCATCGAGATACCTGCACACTTAAATAACTCGCACAATTCATGCAGAAATAACAAATGATCTCCAGGATGGACAGTTCCATCTCCTGCATAGCGGTTATTTGTGACACGTTCAACAATTTTCATAGGAATTTTGAACGGTATTACCTGCTCATCTGGCGCCTCCTCTACTACCTTAGCAGTGGTAGTTGTTTTCCCAAATAGGAATTCAAGAGAAGACCCCTCCATAATGAGATATAGCAGCAGGCAAAAATAAAAACAGCACGTACAATAAATGTTTCCCTTACCAATTCCACTTACCAATAGCGCTACACTCCCCGGCAACGGCGCCAGAAAATAGTCTTGATGACCCACAAGTATAGGGGGTGTATCGTAGTACTTTCGATAAATAAGAGTGTCGAACCCAACGAGGAGCAGAAGGTGTTGACAAGCGGTTTTGATGAAGGATTCACTGTAAATGCTCTCAGACAAGTTTTTAGGAGTTTTTGATATGACAGATAAATAAAGTACAAGTAAATAAAATGCAGTAATAATAGTTGCAGCGAGTGGCCCAATCCTTTCTACAGCAAAGGACAAGCCGGTTGTTGTACTTATAATGACCAAACGTTCTTGAGGACACACGGGAATATTGTCAAGTGCTTTCGCTTCATATAGTTGATTAATCTTCATTGTTTTGATAAGTGTTGTGTGGGTGAACCTATGCTAATGCACCGCCCTTCCTAGGACTAATACATACTTGTGATTATACCCCTTGCAAGCATCCGCAAATACAAGAAAGTAATTAAGATAAACTAACCACAGCCTTAAACTTTGAGATCCTGCTATCCCTCATGCATCGATATACCAACGGGTGTTCAGGTTTCTGTCACTCCGGCAACCCCACAATTGGCAAACGAATACACAATGCATTCCCCTAGGCCCATAAAGGTGAAGTATCATGTAGTCGACGTTCACATGACACCACTAGAAGAATAACACCACAACTTAAGCATCAAACCATTAAATATTACTCAACATAGTTCACTACTAACATCAAGACTTCTCCCATGTCCTCAAGAACTAAACGAACTACTCACAAGACATCATACGGAACATGATCAGAGGTGATATGATGATGAATAACAATCTGAACATAAACCTTAGTCCAATGGTTTCACCCAATAGCATCAATAACAAGAGTAATCAACACCGGGAGAGTTTCCCCTATGAAATAGACAAGATTCAGCCCTAGATGTTATAGCGGAGACGGGGTGCAGCGGCGGTGATGATGGTGTTGGCGGTGGAGATGATGATGATGATGATCCCGATGAAGTCCAGCTCGATGACGGTGATGATGGCGACGATTTCCCCCTCCGGGAGGGAATTTCCCCCGGCAGATTTCTTCCTGCAGGGGAGCTTTTCGCTCTCTGGTGTTTTCCGCCTCGTGGAGGCGGCGGAATATTTCGATGGCCTCCTCTGTGTGTTAGGGTTCCGAGGGGGTCAAGTACGCGAAGGGGGAACGGCTGAGGTGGGCCAGGGCCCCCAAACCACCTGTCGGCGCGGCAGGGGGCCCCCGCGCCAGGGTGAGGAGGGCCCACCTGGCCCTTCTCAGCCTCCCCTTTTGGCCTCCTCCATCTTCTGGTAAAATAGGAACTTCCATATGTCTCCTTCGATTTATTGATCTTCAGAAATAGTGCATCTCGACGGTGCTTTTTCCAGCAGAATCCTGACTCCGGTGTCCAATTCTCCATTATTCATCAAACATGCAAAATAGGTAAAATAACATAAGTAACACTTCTAAATATGAAATATATCGATGAATAGCAGTAAATTATGATATAAAATAGTGATGCAAAATGGACGTATCAGTCTCTCATATGCAATATTGATGAATTTACAAAATCATTTGTCCTTTGTGATACTTGTTATCTTTCTCGGAGCATCCCATCTATCACTTTTTCCCTTGTGGACTTTCTTGATGCTATGCTGAGATTGTGTTGGAAGTTCATCTATATCCTTTTAAGACAAAATTTAGCTTTGTGCTATGCTTTTAAGCAAAGATCTTATTGGTATATTTATGACTTCCGGCTCTTGTTGCTCAACATTGTTTTGTTGCAAGTTGTTTTGTTTCTTTCCTATCTATGCTCTCTTGCACCTGTTTGTGTTCAAATTTATCTAGGAGGGAGTGAGGATTCCATGTTGTGCACTCCATAATGAAATACAAATCCTTCATTGCGCATGTACCTTGGGAGCTCCCTCTTGATTCTTTGAACATTTGGTTGATCTTATCATAAAATCTTCTTGTGTCCAATTGGTTTTTCGAATCCTTGATTGCTTGCCTCTTTTGTTGAGGTATATTTCTCTTTGCTATTTAGTTGCAATCTTTGGATTCTCAATATAGTTTGATTTCCTCCTATTATTGATCAATAGAAATGTCCATTTGATTCTACTCATTTTATGAGAAAAGTTAAACATGTGAAGGAACTCTCACTATGTTGGCCTTCCGAATCTTGTCGCCTATTTCGGCAATTGTTGCCAATGGGGGAGAAGTTTTGGAGGGTTTATGGGACTCGGCTTTGTACTTTGATTGGTTCTTAAGTATTTGTCTTTCTTGCCTTTGCATTCGTTGCTTGGTTTTGTATATAGTGGAAACTCCACCACCGTAATAGTTGACAATATATGCAATGAATTCATGTTTATACACACGTGCATAGATTGTAGGGGAGTTTGCACTATATATATGGTTGGACTAACATCACATACTTTCGTAGTATTTAATGTTAGTGCAACCGCTTCTTGTTTGTTAAATTCCATATTATAAACCCTCTCAAAATAGATTGTCATCAATTACCAAAATGGGGGAGATTGAAAGTGCATGAGCCCTCATGTGTGGTTTTGGTAATTAATGACAATCTCTATGGACTAATGGTTGCATTGAGCTATCCTTGTAGGGCTTGTCCGTTGGCAATGCTTGAACACCATGTGTTGGTATCAAGATTGAAAGAAGAAGATAAAGTGATGACCAAAGTAATATTCAAGGTGTGATCCACACAAATGGTCATCTAGAGTTGAGCTTATTGCAAGCATGGCTTGGAAAAGAAGATTGAGTGAACATTCATGTTTATCTCCAAACCATCATCTATATCAAAAGAAGAATATGATACGCAAGTGGATACATGAAGACGGAGCTAAGCGAGGCTCTCCCATAATGGTGAATGGGGGAGTATTTGGAGAAGTCTTCATCAAGCATGTGCTAGCAAGCGCAATCAAGAAAGGTGGTCCACTTGAAGAGATCAAGATCGTCATCATCTAACTCAAGTGGAATGCGCAAGGCAAAGGTATGATCTTGATAGGGTTTCTATTTTACTGGTCTCATGGTGTTAGTGGGAGACCGGGTTATAGGGATAGATGGCGTACTATCAAGAGGGGCTCTCAAGTGAGTAACTTGATCGCATATTTGTGGAGAGCTCAAACCTTTGCATACTTGGCATCATCATCTTTCTTGGTTCTTATTTGACTTTTATCCATGTGAGAATTTAGAGCTTGTGTTCATCTCCATACCAAGCTCTAGTTCATCAAAAACGGATTTCATATGCATATCTTGTTGCGTTTTTTATTTTGGAGGTTTTACCGGCTTATCTTTTCTAGAGAGGTCAACTCTCTCCTTGTAGTTTCCTCCTCACATGATGGACTATGATGTGTACAAGCATGATCTTGTAGGCTTGTGATTATCTTCGAAACAAGCCCAAGATCATAGAAAATGGAGTCTTGATGAATATCTTGTTGAGTTTTGATGTTGGAGGATTTACCGGTTGTTCTTTTATAGAGAAGGTTTAACTTTCTACATTTGGTTTAATACTCCCTTGTTGGACTATGATGTTTCTCTGCATAATCTTGAAGATCTCTTCGTTGCGATTCCAACGAGCCCAAGATCATCGAAATTGGAGTCCGGATGAAAAAGATATTGCAGTTTTCGTTTTGCTGTTTCTGTCAGTTTTCAGACAACCGGATATTCCGATTAACTTTCGGAATTTCCGGTTAGAAATATCCGGCTCCCTCCAGAAGACTTCGCGTTCTGGTCCTTAGCCAAATTTCCTGGCTTCAATTTCTAGACCGGATTTTCCGGTCCTAATTTGACCCGGAATATCCGGTTTTTCCTGCTGTAACGGTTATATTTTGGGAGGGGCTATAAATACCCATCCCCTTCTTCAACCTCAAGCTAAGCTTGTTTTTCTCTCTCTCCCCCACCATTGTTGACCTTCGAAAGTTTGATCCTCTCCCAATTACTCCCATGATTCTTACATATCTTTGAGGGATTTGAGAGAGGAGATCTAGATCTACATTTTCACCAATCCATCTCTCCTCTAAGTGAGGGGAACCCTTTGGATCTAGATCTTGGAGTTTCATTTGTTGAGTTCTTCTTTGTTCTTCCTCTCTTCTCCCCCCATAAGCATTAGTTGCTTTTGGTGGGATTTGAGAGTGAAGGATTTGAGCACTTGTGCTCTTGCCATTGCATTTGTGCATCGGTTTGTGGTCTCCACGAGGATTCGTGGAAGTAAAAGTTTGTGAACTTATTACTCTTGGGTCTTTGGACCCTAGACACCTTTGTGGTGGTTGAGACCTCTTGTGGTCACTTGTAGCCGTTCGGAGCCCCCAATCCAGTTGTGGGTTGTGCCTCGAATTATTGTTGTAAAGTCTCCGGACTCCGCCTTGAAGGTTTCCGATAGTTGAAGGTGAACCAAACCATTGTGGTGCGGTTCATCGGAGAAGAAGGTGAAGCCTTTGTGGCTGTTGAGTCATTGTGTTGATTCACACTTCTCCAACGAGACATACTCCCTAAAAGGAGGAACTCGGGAATACATCCTCGTCTCCGCGTGCCTCGGTTATTTCTATACCCGAGCTCTTTACTTATGCACTTTACATTGTGATAGCCTTCGTGCTTGAAGTATTCTATATTGCTATCACCTTGTTGCTTGTCTTGCTTAGCATAAGTTGTTGGTGCACATAGGTGAGCCTAATATATTTAGGTTGTTGGCTTGTTAATTTAAACACCTAGTTTTATTCCGCAATTATCAAGCCTAAACCGGAAAAGTTTTAATCGCCTATTCACCCTCCCCCCTCTAGGCGACATCCTTGTCCTTTCAGAAGGCAAACGGCATAGACGTTCTACGAGGGTTACATGTTCGCACTATGCATGTAAGATTATAGCCGATCCCACTTATAAGTTTTAAGTGGGTCCCACATGTTTTAGATCTTAGTCCATGGACGGTCAACGAGGATGACCTGACGAGAAATGCCCCGCTTGAGAAATTGTGAGGCTCGGTGCAGCGAGGAGGGGAAAAGTTAGTAAAACTAAACGTGTGAGGCAAAACTGAGTAATACTAAGCGAAGTGGAACACGACACACAAGTAAACCCTTTATCATTCTCGTTGAAAAGTAATAATTTTAGGATTTCAATCTTCAAAACAAAATTATATGATTATATTTTGTTAATAGGATCTTTAAGCATTCTTTGCAGTTGCTTTCATAGTTCTTTCACATTAACTCCAGCATCTTGAAGCAAATTTATATCCAAGACGGTAATAGCGGTATGGCATTATGTGTTTCTAGAGCCTCATTGATTCCCAGTTTCCCACGAGGTCATGATAAGGACGGAGAAATAGAAAGAAAAAATGCATTAAGGCATCTAAGACGATATCGCACCGGTAGTGGGGTAGGGGTCATCCAAACCAACAGTCCGAACTGGTGGAAAGGGGCTAGACAATATATTTATATTTAACACCCCCTCCTGTTTAGGCTATTTTAGTCCTTAGCGTGGGTTCGGTGCAGGCCGCAGAATCTTTTTCCCTTTTTTTTAATACTGCGTGTGAGCAGGGTATTGAACTTGACACCTCTTGGCTCTGATACCATATACAATTGTTGCACTAGCCATCTAAACCAAAAGTCTGAACTAATGGAAAGGGGCTAGGCAATATATTTATATTTAACAGTACACATCCCGATGTGAATAGAGGCACAAGATAAAGAGAGCATGTGAGCCCGGGTTCCAAATTGGATTTTTGATATTTCCATTAGGTTTGAGTTAATAGAAAGTTTTATATAATATAGTCCAAGGGAATCATACAAAAGAGTCACACTTAATCATATAGATCAAACAACTAATATAAAAGAAAATATTTGAGAATTGCAATTCCTGTAAGATGATTTGAATCAAAGAGGCCATTTCAATCTTATGAAGCCAAGATTTGAGTTAGTTCACTGAGGCATCGTTTTTTCTAATCATATTTTTGCGTGTCTATGTGAAACAAAAAAAGATTATACAACGTGCGTGTTTCGAAATTTGCGACTTATGTCCCTGAAATTAATTTGTTTGTCAGGGTGACTCGGTCTTGTCTGCTGTTTTATGATTAGGACCATTCATTTTCTACTATTCTGTATTACCTTGTCGATTTTCAAGGGCTTTGATCTACGATTTATTTCTAGATTTGATCTAACTAAACAGGGTTTAAGGATGTCACGGACCATCTTTTTGAAGTAATTATACGCCTTGAGATATCCAACAGGGTAATTTGCAACATGATTTGTTTTATTTTACATGTAAATCCAATGTTTTGTCACATGAAAACATGCCTTGCAACTGGTCTGATTGGAAGCTACGATCTGTATACTTTTCCGGTGTTCCTAGTCCATGCTCTTAATACTCCTACATACAATAATTTGGTCAGCCTTCTACCCAACGCATAATAGTACAGGAAACTTCCTCTGAACAAAGGGATTGAAAAATTGCAGTATGAACCATGATTCTATATATTCCAAGGATTTTGTTCATCAGCAGAACAAGAATCTCCAACCAGACCAGTTCTATACAATTTGGTCAGCCAACCGCATTATAATACAGCAAAAGTTCTCCGAACAAATGGAGAGAAAAAAATGCATTATATAGTTCTATACATTTCAGAAAAGAATCACAGCAGCAAATAAATCAAACACTGATAGTTGCAAACTTTATTCGACGACATCCATGTTGCTGACACTACAATATGCATTGACTTATTGGCGAACAACTTGTGATCTACGAGTTCGATCCAGCTTGAGAAGGCGCTCTGCAACATCTGTCATCGTGGGCCTTTCATCCGGATTAAGGTTAAGACATTCCAAAGCGATCTCTGCCATATGGTCAAGAATCTCCAAATCTCCTGTTGTCACTGCGATTACTTTGTCAAACAGATCAGTTGCTTTCTCCCCTTTTTCGTGAACTTCAAGGAAACTCCTCCCTAAGTGGCTGTGCCTATCAGAAGTGGCCTTCTTCCTGCTAATGAGCTCCAAGATCACAATTCCGAAACTGTAGGCATCACTTTTTTCGGTCAGTAGGCCTGTTTGTAAGTATACTGGGTCCATATAAATGAAATCATTGTTGAAGGCTCCAGTGTACACTATATCTATGGTAATTAGATTCGAAAGGCGAAAGATTGTGATCTTTGGTATAAAGTTATCATCCAAGAGTATGCTTTCCAACTTAACATCACCATGCAGAATTTTGGTGTGAGCTCGTGAATGCAGATAAGCTAGTCCCTCTGCTGATTCGGCAGCAATAGTTAGACGCGCATCCAAGCTGAGAGGGATGTCGCTGTGAAGAATGTCATGAAGGCTTCCTCTGGGAAGGAACTCGTATACTAGAATGAGGGTATCCATATCTAGGCAACAACCTATGAGCCTAACGATGTTCTTGTGGATGACTTGGGACTGGATGAGGACTTCATTTGCAAATTGATCGTGTGTTATGACATTATTACTAATCAGTTTCTTAACTGCGACCTCTTCATTATCAACCACTCCCTTGTAAACTACACCAGAGGAATCTTTTCCAATTATAAGGCAAGACCTTAGTATTGGCTTGAGCTCCTTCTTTCTGAAGATCTTTATATTATCCGACTGTTCTAATGTACGACGCCAGTTGTTCCTTTTTGAATCCATGTGTGATTTCCTATTGAAGATGTCCAATTTTTTCAACTTGTTGAACCAAGTCGGGATAGAGCCAAAAATACTTGTGCCATGACGGTTGGTCTTTTGCTTTGTATCTTGCGCTTCCCATAATGAACCCCCCAGTATTTCAGGGTGTTTTTCGACTTCTTCCACTTGGGAACTCTCAGCTGCAAGATCTCCAAATCCTTCTCCCGATTGTTCCCTACGTAAACTTACCTGCAGCTCAGCTAACGAACTGCTGCTGCCATTTTCGTATGAATAGTCAGCACTTGCTGTTTCATCAAGCCTATCAATTATACTTCGTGCAACTGGTCTCTTTTATGGGTCCATGTTCATGCATTCTATCCCTATCTTAGTGCATACCCTTACTTGTTCCAACTGCATGTCCCTCTCTGATGTCTCAAGTCGGTTCATCCAACTTTCAACTACCTAAGGTTGCAATCGTGAGTTAGTAATATTATAACAAATGTGATGATATATATAGCTGTTACATTAAAGCACCTAGAGAAGATATGCTGGTAATCAACAAAATATAGACCATGATGATTTTTCATTGGAGCCACTAAATTTCATTACACATTAGCTTATTTGTGTATATACTGCATATGCCTGTAATATAGAAAAAGGTACATAGAAAACATAAGTTCTCTTATCATTTATTTCATGCAATGCACATCGGGTATCTTCAAATTACAGTTCAAGTATACATAATATCATAGATGCATGATTGTCAGTTTGGTTTAAGTGGTATATCAGGATGTGAGACTAAATAGTATGAAAAAGATTATTTTCATAGTGAAAATATGTGTATCTAAGTGTGATTTGAATTCTGATGAGAAAATTTGCGTCTCACAAATCCACCTCAACGATAGAATGTTTTCATACATTTGGTGTCAAGAAAAGTCCAGTAGAATTATATTTCCCTAAGTTAAAGGATAACCTAATTATTTTTCAAAATATATACTTCAAATTGGACGAAATGCCTAAACCAAAAAATGTTCTTGCCTTCTCCTCATCAATATACCACTTCACTCCTGTCACTATCTCCAAGATTATAACGCCAAGGCTATATATGTCTGACGCGAGTGCAATTCGTCCTGATCTGAGGTACTCTGGATCAATATATCCCCTGTGAGAAGAATTTTAAGGTAAAATAAATGAATGTGCAAATAAATGTGAAGTATTAAGTCATTCCTAACAAAACGAAGAGCTTTCAAGAGGTTAGCTTACAGTGTTCCAAGTCGGTTTTTAGTACTTGCACGGGTTTGCTCTTCAGTGAGGCATCTTGAAAGTCCGAAATCACAAATCTTGGGTACCATGTGACCATCTAGTAATATATTGGCGGGCTTAAGGTCTAAGTGAAGAATTCGCTTGTCATGGAGAAACAGTAAGCCCTCGCATATCCCCCTGATTATTCGATAACGCACCCTCCAATTAAGTCCAAGAGATGCATCTGCACACGAAGCAACATGGATTTGTGTTTTCTTACATAATTCACGTAATGGTGATAATGTGACATAAATCAGAATGGTAGGTATGATAAGTCTACAACATGTATTGTATCTAAACATTTAACCGAGTAAATCAAGATGGGAATAGACGTTTTCATCCTACCAGTAATATGCTTATCGAGACTGCCGTTGCATGCGTACTCAAAACAGAGCAACCAGTTCCGTTGATCTGCTATGACAAGGTCTCCGTCGTATATTACCATTTTTCCTTGCGTGTCAGCTCAATACCCAGAAAACATACTATATTCTTGTGCTTGGCCTTTATCATGCATTTAACCTCTTCCTTGAAAACATTCTCATGTATACAAAATGTGTTGGAAAGCTTTTTCACGGCGACCATACCTTTCCCGACCATTCCCTACAATGCCAACATGCAATAAGAACTCGTGTACGTGTGGTGG
Organism: Poa pratensis; assembly: GCA_947311845.1. NCBI lineage: Eukaryota > Viridiplantae > Streptophyta > Magnoliopsida > Poales > Poaceae > Poa > Poa pratensis. Next base: position 4,627,870 of record CAMZMU010000040.1, read on the forward strand.
TGCGCAAATATGATAAGTTTGTTTACTTTTTAGGTGGACCATATTTAGGATAGACAAGCGGGCTTATTAGATCTAGGTGTGTGGTACCTTATAAACCACCGCAAACCCGCCGATGCCAATTTGGTGATCAGGAGAGAACTGATTTGTGATGCCTTCCAGAAGTGATAAAGTCAGTTGTGTGGGCTCTGCACTTTCATCTAGCAGCACCCTCTCCAGGACGTCCATTTCCAATCACTGTACAAATATAGAGCATCCTTGAAACAAGATAAAAGCCATTATCATTATTTTGCAGGAAGGACAACTCCTGTGAAGCAAAGCATGGCACAAAGTACACATATGGTAAAGCCATTATCATTATTTTGCAGGAAGGACAACTCCTGTGAAGCAAAGCATGGCACAAAGTACACATATGGTACAAGAATGAGGAACAACGAAAAGAAACTAGAAGAGTCGCTCTGGGTCTTCTTCAACCTTCAGACGAGTCCCAAATCAAAGACAGCTACGGTGGGCCACTAGCCCACTATACCTAATTAAACAATTCCTCTCAAGAAAACAAGTTGATCTATTAACCATGCAGGGAACTATTAGAGAATAAAGAAATGGTAGAGCACCCTTAAAGCAAGAGCTGAAAGGAAGATCTGATACATCAGGCAGCAATAGAATTACCCCCAATTTAAAATTCTTTCGGGCGACAAGCTTTCCACCAATATATTTCTACTCTGACCATGGGCATCAGCTCCTACCAAGACTACTCATGACACCCCCACGGTAGTTTACACGGCTTCTCCGCCGCTTGTCGACCCAACACCGAGTTGAGTGGAAAAATCACAGTTTTGGCATGTGCGGCCGAAACTAAAAGGTAAATTAAGCAGGTGTTGACCACTCTGTTGGTTTTGGCGAAAAATGAAAGAGGCCTGAACAAAGAAATCAAGCATGCTCACCAATGATGGAGAGGTGCGTCCTGGCCCCCTGTTCTGGATCTTGAGGATGGTGACGATGCTGGAGAGCGTGCGGGAACTGATCCTCTGTTCTTCTTCGATTCCACCGCTTTCAGTTCAGGAACCGGTGCGACAAGTAATGGAAGGCGTACGATGGTTGATGAAATGACGGACGCCGCCGACGCCGGCGAGGAGGGGAGAAGAAGGGGTGGAGGACTATTGAGAGGCAGTGAAGCTCTGCCTGCTCATTCTCATCGGGAGGGATGACTCTCTTGTTGACTATTTTCCTTTTGAGTAATAAAATTCTTCCCACGAAGGTCAATGAATTTACTGCCAAAGTGCCAAGGAGAGATTTTACTTATTTAGATTGGAAAAATAGAAATAATAGTGATAGACTTATCTCGAAAAGTATTTCTATGATATTATAAATTTTGAGTTATTTATGCATATATTGAATAGAAATAAGTGGTCAAAGTTACATATTAATAATTTGTTGTGTGTAACCTCGATGTTTTGACTAGCCCTTGAAATCGTGTTGATGTATTGGTATCATATTGATATTAATTAATATATTTCCTAAAGCTAGCAAAAGGGCAACGATTGTTGCATGTCATCTCGGACGGATCACATCAACGAGCCAGCTTCACGAAAGTACAGTCGAGCCTGAGGTCAAGTTGCGTCGATTCATCTTCTCTCTCATCTTCACTCTATCTCAACTCAACCGGAGCCCCTCAAAAAACCCCACATGTATGTTTCGTTAGGGTGAAAAGAACCGTCCCAACAACATCCCCATATAGATACATTGTCCCTTTTCTTATTGTCCATTTGGACCGGGATCGATATGTCCTTATCCGTTTGTGCGGCGCCGTTGTATGCACCGGACAACGTATCATTAGACTCATCTATACTACTATTAAAAGAGCAAACATGTTCGGGATACATTAAATTTGATCCGTTCAATATTTGATCAACGCTCCAGATCGCTCCAATGTTTGACAACTCAACACACATTTTCATGTTCGTGGAAATTACAGAGATTTTGCCACTGCCAAGTTAAAAAAAACGGTTCGTTATGTTTTCCCTAGCTTAGCAAACGCGTGCGAGGTAGCTCTCTCACGCTATTAAAAGAGCAAACATGTTCGGGATACATTAAATTTGATCCGTTCAATATTTGATCAATGCTCCAGATCGCTCCAATGTTTGACAACTCAACACACATTTTCATGTGCGTGGAAATTACAGAGATTTTGCCACCGCCAAGTTAAAAAAAACGGTTCGTTATGTTTTCCCTAGCTTAGCAAACGCGTGCGAGGTAGCTCTCTCACGCACGAAGCGTTCACGCGGGCGCCTCACTCTTTCCCTCACCGTCTCCTGCGTCGAAGCCAGGACGCTGGCCGGCGAGTCCTCCAACCCACCGTGCCTCTTCTCTGTCCAACCGCGCCACCAGGAGCCCTGCCGACAAGTGAAGAGCTCTCGCGCTGGAAGACCAACGCTCGGTTAGAACCGCATCGGCCCAAATCGGAACTTCCCCTCCCCAAGAATCGAACAATTCCGGCGAACGAGCAGGCGGCGAGGAATCCTTCGCCGGTGATGGCGAGCGGCTCGTCCCTGCCCCAAATTTTTTGCGCCTCCTTCAACCAGGAGAACAGGTACGTACGTGCGGCGGAATCTGCTCGATTACGGTTGATTGGGGGCGGTCGGATTCGCCGGGCGGGAGCTCTGATTCTGTGTGCCCTCGATGAAATTTCAGCTTGTTCTCTGTCGGGACGAAGGATGGGTTCAAGATTTGCGATGCCCAGACCGGGAGTCTGCGCTACGAGAACGGTAAAGACTTGATCAATCACTTGCTGTCTTTCCCCTTTGCTAGCGCAGTTCATTGTTCCCTGCAAATATCCGATGGCCGATTGCGAGTACGCTACTGCATACCACTTGCAAGGGCCCGCCTTGGTGCCCGGTGGTCCGTTGCGCACTTGCTCCCCACCTCCCTGCTTCTCCCAGCGCCGCCCTGGTGCCAAAAGTAGGGATAATTCTTCTCGTTGTCTACCCAAGTGCTCCCAGGCTGCACGTCACCTCTCCTCTGTTTCTCTCGCAACAGAAAACGCGTGGGGCAGTGCATACGTGTATCAAACTATCAACTATCAAGGACTGGAGGTGGATACTTTTACCTGTTGCACTTTTGGATGCTGAATTTGTGGTGTGCATTAATATTTTCATACCAAAGTTTCTACAGAGAGATTTCTTTCACTCTGTTAATTGCAACTTGCAACGTGCATAGTAATGCTGAATTCCGTTTCCACTTGATACAGAATTCAGGAATTGCAAATATTTATCTTAGTACAAGAATGAGGTAGGAAGCTAATCATAGGGAATGTTTGGCATCATGCTTCATCTTATTAGTCCATGTATATTAGATCTGTTACGATTAACAATCATATTTATTCAGTGTTCAAAACTTCTTTTCTGATTAGACTCGCTTCCATCATCTGTTTGGCATCTCATAAGAAACGTGCATTGTGTTTTTAATATGTAAATCAAACATGACTAACTGCTATTACAAAGGGGAACAAATAAAAACTATATACATGGTCTGAGTATTTTTCATTCAATTAATCATAATTGATTATATTATTTATTTTGACAGGTTATTATGCTCTTTTCTGTATACTTCACATATGTTTCACAAGCGATCAAAAGATAAATTATATCAACAATCCCAAAAAACAACACCCTCTTCCTATATTACCATTGCTAACTGGATTGAGATAATGGAGTACTTCATGGGATATATTTCGTCCGATTTAAATTTTGTGTCATGAAACAAATTTAACTGGCTTGGTAAAATAACTCAATTAAACAAATATAGATTCAAAGATGTGTTTATATTATAATAAATTATGAGACGTGCGTTGCACGTACACGGCCACTAGTGTCTAAAGCCCCCAAACGGAGAGACACGAACCAAGAATGGGCACTATTTGGAAGTGACTTAATACCAAAGATCTTTTGCAGAGTAGTTCTTTAAAGACTATTCTTGTGTTAATGTGTAATAGAGAGGTTTTGGAGACTAGATCTCACCTATTCATTCACTGCCCATTTGCTCAGACCTGCTAAACTATCAGTTTTTCTTTCACATTTGGAGTGTATCTCCCAGCTTAAGGACAAGATCACCAAACATTTTTTCATGGAGATTATTATCCTAACCTCCTGGCCCACTGGGCTCACTAGAAACTCCTTAATTTTCTAGGGCATTAGACTAAATTTATTCAGATGCAGGGCAATTTTCAAATATGAAACTAAAGTGGTTGAAATGAAGAGCCATTAGAAAGAAATATAGTATTTTCTCTGCTTGGGTGGATAGTTTGATTTGGTCACTTCTCTACAAATCTCTTATATTTGAACTTGCTTGTACTTAGTTTTTTAAAATCTATAAAAAATATACAGCAGGACCTACTATTTTTGCCCAAAAAATGCATGAATTATTGCTCCGTCCCTTGGCGGTGCTAGACCTATAACCTTGTATTGCCAATCGTGTAAACCGTTCCTAGTTGTATTAAAGTTTACATGAATATAGAAAAATCCAATAGAATATTAGATAATTGACATCACAAATATATGAGTGTCTAGAGGGGAAATCATCTTTGGCTCATAGGTGAAAATGCGCCCACTACAAAAAAATGACATTTCAAAATGTCAAAAGAAAAAATTAAAACCAATCGGATGTACACCCACATATTCTATGTTCGCACACAAAAATTCGTGAAAAAATGTCATTTTTTGTGGCCTGTATAAAATCTCCGGTGCTCTAAAATTAATTTAAACGTAACATTTTTTTTTTTTTACACAGACCACAGAAAATGTCTTTTTCAACGAAATTTTGTGTGCAAATATATAATGTCCGGATCTACAGCCGACATTTTTTATTGGGATTTTCTAACATTTTCAAAATATTGAAAACTATTTTTCATAATGGGTACATCTACACCCACGAGTCAAAACATCGTGTCCGTGTGTAGAGTCACAATTGGCCCCTTCGGGATTAAATTTGAACAATAGACTAGGATATCATTTATGGTTCTTTTTTTTAAAATCTAGATACCTCCAAATTTGAGCCAAATTGTTGCAGCAAGAAGCTTCAACAAGAAAGTCACATATAAATTTCAAGACAAAATCACAGCTTTACCAGTAGTGTTGCGTGGTAATAGCGTCCTTAGCCAAGTTAACAAGGGACACCATGATTGATTGATGGACACTAACAAAGAGTTAAGGCGATATGGGTAGGAACAGGTCTACGCCGTGCAGGAGGGAGTCACCACCACAAGCTCCACTCCACCGCATCATCCCACCAAACCACCTCATCCGGCTTTCGGCAGCGGCGCGGAGCAGCAGCAGCGGGGAAGGTGGGCAAGCAAGCAAGCGACAGGAAGAAGCAGCAGCAGGAATCCGACGCCACAATGGTCAAACATGACTCCTCCTTCTTCCTCCTGCTACCTTTTCTTCCTCCTCTAGTCTCCTACTTCTCCTGCTGCTGCTCTCCTATTGGCCGTCAAGATTTCTTCCTCATCCTGCCTGTTCAACTGAATCCGTACAGGCCGGCGCCAGGGAGGAGAGGGCAGGGTCGCCGCACTGAGACTTGAGTAGCTCGCCCCGCCGCCACCGCCGCTCTTCTCACTCTCAGACGGAAATGGCCGTAAGTTCTTGCTCCATTGACCAGCTCGCTGCTGCTGCTGTCTCCGAGGTTGTTTTGTTTAGATCGGGTGGCTGTGGTCGTGTGGTAGGAGCAATGGAATGTTCGTCTCGGGCGATGCCCCTCCCCCCATGTGCGATTTCTTGGACAGATTTAACCAAGTGGTCATATTCGTGTCTCCATGGAAGCAATTTCTTTCTTGTTGACTTCTTGAGGAGATATCTCTGTTTCGCCTTTTGTTCTTTACCCAACAAATGTGCCAATTTGGATCCAAAATGGTTGCTTGGCTCTTTTTTTAGTTATACAGCTCTAGTGGGTGCCAAGATCCAGTCTTTGTGCACCCATGGATTATGGATATGATTAGATTGTGTGTCCGGTCAGTGTTACAAGATAGTGTCTGCCAAATCAGGGCTGATTCGGCTGAGTTGCTTTATTTACAGTAGTATCTGATTTTGACAATATGGCTGGTTGAACAAAACTGCAGTTGACAACTTGACACAAATAAGATTGCAGTAAACAATATGCATTGAAGCGAGGTCAAACAACAATGCTTATTTTAGTGATGATTAAACAATATGTCCTTGTGCATCCATGAAAACATGCTCAAATGGCAAGATCTTGTAGTTCACTATTCTGTATGCTCTAAATAATTATTTTATCTCTTTATCCGATTATGTTTCTAAAGTTCAATTAGTATGCTAGATGCTTTGCCTCAAGCATTATGCGTGCTAGTTCAATCTGCTCATCACATTTTACTAATAAGGTGCTTCCTTGTTCAACTGTACCAGCATCAAGGAGTACCGAAATTCGGAAGTTGGGAGGATGAGGGCCAAGGCTACACGCAGTACTTCGAAAATGCCCGCAAGGGTAAATCTCCAGGGAGGTCTGTTAACCCAAACGACCGTAATGAAGCCACAGAAGCACCTACGAATGATCCGCCGTCAGTTAAGGCCTCTCCCCTGAGGGCTGGATCAGAGCCGGGGCTGCGCAAGAACAGGGACGAAAGACGTGCCACCCGAGAAGATGATCTTCGTCGACACGAGCCCACTGCTCGAAAATCTCATGCCGAGTCACCTAATCACAGATATGGGGATCAGACCAGCAACGACGGTGCTGCGAGAAAAGCGAGCACTGAAAGGTCACCCATGCATCCTCGTCATGCTGCAAGGCTTGCAAACAAAGGTGGTGCTGCATCTCCTTCCGGGGATCGCCGGGGTTCGTCAGAAGGGAACCGTGGGAATGCTCCCACCACACCTGGAAGGTCCAGGATGAGATCAACCGGGCGAGGTGACGAAACGGTAAAATCCTAGCTTCTGAACGGTACTCTTAATTGATACCATTGCTGATATGTTGACTATTAATAGCAACATGTGAAGCATATTGTACGTGTATTATATATATTGCTTGCTTGTCCACGTAGTTTCTGAAGAACCGTAGTGTGTTGTTTACACGTGCAGCCTGAGACAGGATCAGCTGTGCCGAAGTTCGGAGACTGGGATGAGAAGGACCCTTCAACAGGTGAAGGGTTCACTGACATATTTGAGAAGGTGAGGGAGGAGAAGCAGTCGGGTTCGGATAATGTCAGCACCAGCCACGCATATACCGACCGCTACAATCGAGGGGGCAGATATGAATCTTCAGTGAGTTCACTTTAATGTTGTCATACATGTGGAGTAAGCATTCTTTGTTTTGCTCGGGAAACTAGTTTCTGCTGCTTCCTATCAGCAACCTTGGCCATTGAGAAGCAAGATACACAACACACCTTGCTTCATCTCCACTGCTGCCTTTTATAGATTATACCTCCCATGCTTAGTTCTGCAATAACTGAAAATTGGCTTAATCACTAGTTATTTCCAACAGTGCAAACTACAGTTCTTGCGCAGAATCACCACAAATATCTTGCGCAGTCATGTAATAGTGTCTTACACCAGTACTAATACAACAGCTCCATAGATTTTGATCATTTAAAATGTGCCCCGCTTCTTACACGCTATCACATCGAGAATTCTGTTTAATTTAGTATTTGCTTTTTTTCAGGGATGCTCATGCTTCAGCTGGCTCAGGAAGTAATACCCACCCTGTCTGGAACATACTTGTGGAGATTGTATCTTTGTCAAATGAGTAGCCTCAGTTTTGTGGTTTTGTTGGCTTATTTATTCGAAATGTCTCAGAACACGAATTTTTTGCAAGGCTTTGGTTCAGCTTTTTGAGCATTTGTAATCAGTTATTGGTTGAGTGAATTGTGCAACATTGTGTCATTGCTGGACTGAAGGGGATCACAAGACAAACCTGAATGCTAATTATTAAAAGCCATGGGAAAACCCCAAAAACTTGACACTGACAGATAGTTGGTTCATGTTCCAATCTTAAGCAGATCTTCAAGTGAAGTTAGCATAAGGTTTTCTAGAGTGAAAAATGTTATGATACAAGTTCTCAAAACATATCCTTGTAACAACATCTGGCCTCTGCGGGTGACAGTATGGTAAAATCAAACAATGACAGCGATCAAAACGTACGTATAAATCGTACATACTTCTGACCTAATGAACAACACCAGGCATATCTACGCAATTCGAAGGACCTATAGGCAATATTTCTATGTACTAACAATGTCTTTACATCAAAACTGGATGCTATCCTGTTTGTCTTTAGGGGCAACACACTGCCATAGAGCTCTGTAGGATTCAATTTCCTTTGCATCTATTCCTAGCGAGCGAAGATTCCGTGCGTATTCCTGAAAAAAAAATGTGAAAGATCATGTCAGTCGGCAGTGCATCGGAAGATTGTGCACTGGAAGAAACAAAAAGAAGAATACCAGAAAAAGCAGTATATGAAGACAAATTTACAAGTACAAATTGTTACAAACAATGCATAGAATCGATACTTTATGAACATGAGGCTAAAAGACAGCCGGCGAACCTGAATATCAAGAAATAGCTGCATGCAGATCTTCTCGGTGTCAGATATGACGTTATCTGAAGAATCAGTACTAGCTCCCACTCGTCTTTGTGCACGCGCAGTCTTTGCAACGAAGATTCAGTTTTCCTGGCCTTCATATTGGACAGAATCAATCTGAGAAACTCACTGGTAGAATCAGAATTTCATAAGCAGGTAGGCAACTCTGACTTACCACATTGACTACTTCGGACACCATATCATAGTAAATTGCAGTGATCTTGTCTGTGGATCCACAACGCAGTTTAGTTTTATCATCTTCTGATAAATAGTTCACACGCTCTCCGTCAAGAAACACCTAAGAACACAAACAAAAAGCTTTTAATAAATATCATAAATGAAAACACCGTATGAACCTGTTATAAAAGATAAAGACACAGTGCATAAATTTTCAGCACATAAAACAGGAATATGACCATAACTCAAATGAGACTCAATCAGCAGATTTTGTTACTTGTCAATGTCCAGGAATTTCAATTTCCACAGGTTAAAAAGAGGCTTTAAGATGCAGGAACATAACTTCCAGAGTTGAATAAGTTTTCTGAAACAAGGTAGGAGTATCATAGAACCTTACAGACTTTCTTTGACAGGAAGTTTATTGATTATCCTATATGTGGTTGTTACTCCCTTCAGATGTTTCAGATAAATAGAAGTGGAAACAGAAAACCAAACATGAAGATCATTCACCTTCAGTGGATGCAATATCCCAGATACATATGGAGAATGCCTCACAGGAAGTTTATTGGTCATCCTATATGTGGCTGTTATTCCCTTCAGGTGTTTCAGATCCTACAATCAATCCAAAAAAATGTAAATGCAATCAGAAAACAATTATTGATAGATGAAACATTAGATTCTATATACAGCAATATTTTATGCCAAAACAAAATATATGTATGATGATACTAGTGTGCCCTTGTGTTGGCGTTGGTCCACTCACCTCATTAGACCTTTTAACTATGACCCCAATCATGACATCCATTATGCCAGGCAACAACTCCTTCAAAGGTTCAACAGCTTGCAATATACTTTGTTTCACAAGGGTAAGTACTTCGATGGGGCATGATGCTAGCAATTGATTCACATGTCCCACAAAATTTCCTGATTCGGAAAGCTCGCCGATTACAGCATTTACATCATGCATCACCTGTGCAACAATGAATTCAACATTTTAATCAAAAGAAAAAATGGCAATCATATAAACTGATACACGGACTGCTGAACGTTGTTTTATGCATATTCAGAATGTAACAAAGACTATGGGAGTAGGGGCTCGAACAGTGGGGAAGCTGCACATATATAGTAATATCTTAAATGGAACAGTTATTTGCAGTTCACATGCAAAAAAGTTACAGCCACGCCCTTTTATTGCCTCTTAGTTGTCAACATGATGTGCTACCAACTGCGGGCTGCTCCCTGAACTAACCCCGCCACATATGATGCTGGTTAAGCTAAAATACAAGCAGTCAACTACTCAGCCCGCTGACTGCTGAACATAGGCATGGGGTCAACTAATCAACTTATTGTGAACTTAATTTAGTAATAAATCTACTAATTTACAGACAAAACATACACCTACAAGAGTAACACGAAGTACACACAACTAAGATGATAACACTCAGTACTGAAAAGTGCAAGGTCCTGATCACTGAAAATGACATGGTAAGGGTTCAAAGAGTTTTGTAGATATACTACATACATATATGAAATCCTCGACAGGTACAGAGAGTGCCCACTCAGAATCTGCAGGAGAACTTGAGCTCCCATCAGAGGCTTTACGTGCAGCCAGACCAGAAGAAAGCCATGTTGTATACCTTATTGTACAGGGAAATGGAGGAAAACAAAAGGTCAGCCTCCGGATGTTAACTCATCAAAAAGAGAAGAAACTAAATATCCTTTGTGATAGTTATACCTTGAGATAAGCTGCAGCGACAAACGGAGGAATTTATCAGAGTGAGAGAAAACAAGAACCTCATCACTCCAGCAGGAGTGCAAACTTTCTAAGAGCTTAATACTTTGCTTCAACAGTAATGTCTTCTGCTTCATTTGATTCTCATTCATTCCAATAGGGCTAATTGTGGCTGTAAGAGCAGAATCAAGACCACCAGCAATTTCCTGGAATCTTGTGTGGTTGAATGAGTGGAAATAAAGTTAGAAACATAGTTCTGAAGTGTGTCTAAGACTAGCAGAGGTATTTATGCTTACCTCAGAGAAAAGTAGACACTAACGTGCCACAGTCGCATGAAATCCATGTAAGCAGGCTCAGAGCGGAACTTTGTTACAGCAGACTTGGAAGGGCAGTATCCTAAAGAGAAAAAAAACAGGTCAGTCATGACTTCAAATAATCGTAAGCATCAATCCTTAGAATTTAGAAATACATTTGTTGAGCTCGCAACTCTCTGTAACACGACACGACAAGCAATAGGATACAGTAAGCTGAACTTCAATCCCACACCATCGGCACCTGAATGTAGCACCTGGTTACATATAAAGGTGCTACAGACAGCACTGCCTCAGCTGAGTAACAAGCCAATGTAACCTACTACTCACTTCCTTACAGCAATATGATGGTCGTTACACTTGTAGTATCAGACACGTAAATATACACAGGAATGCTTTGCAAGCAAGCATAGTATTGTAGCAGACTTAGCAGACCAAATGATAGAAAAAAAACACTCCGTGACATAATTAAGAATACCTTCAAGAAAGTCAAGAAACCTTAAGCTCGCTTTGTAGTTTTTCAGGAACTCTTTAGGTTTTCCAGGAGAACAGGCCCCAGGTTTTCCCTTCATGATTGCAGAATGGACTTCTTTGAGTATTGAATTGGCCAGAAAATCAAAAATATGGAGTCCAGAGTTTGCTGCAAATGAAAGAAGAGTTAATAAGATGTACATCAATCTAACCCATATGCAGCATTTAGGCTTTAAATAATAATGAATATTTTAACAGAATTTATAATTACCTGATGAAGATATATCCAAAATAAATTTGCAATCTTTTTCTACACATTGCATTATCTGCTCATAATCACCCTCAAGGTCATCAGAAGATACCCCAGAAACAGCTTTTGCATAGTTTTGAGGGACAATTTTCTGAATCAACGGGGACACCACTGTTGTACGGAAAAGCTCTTCAGCTGAAGATGTGTTGTCAATAGCAGCATAAGCGCGCAAGCAGTTGTATATTACTTTTGCATCCCGATGTTCTAGGCCAACCACAAAGCAACGCTCCAAGCTACCATCAAGTAGTTTTGTAGCGCCTTGGACCCTCTTCTCCATGTTCTCAATAAAAGGAAGATTCTGTACTGCCATAATGTAACAGAATAAGAATCATATATATGTTGTACTAAAATATATATGATGCATCCAGTTAGAAACAAAATGAGTGCTACCAATACAAAATCGGATCGGTACCTTAGTGGCACAGAAATACTAAACCTATCGTGTGAACTAGCTGTATTCATTTTGCATGGTAATGTTTTTAGGGATCGGTTCAACAAGCGTAAATGAAACATAGAAAACTGTTTATATATTAGAATTTTGAAGTGCCTGAGGACCAGCAGTATCTGTTGGCACAAACCTGCGCGTGGCTGATGTAGAATTTGAGCCGGTTCATCTCGCTGGCAATTCTTTCTAAGAGAATACTTTGCGTTTCTCTGACATCAGTCCCTGCCTCCACATTAGTATCATTGCCAGAGTAGCCATTATCAACTGAACGAACCTCAGCATCTGATGAATCAGATGGTGCTGTTGGTAATTCCTTGATCAGTTTCTCAACCTGAATGAACAAAATGAACCATTAGGTTTCAGAAACAACATGACATGTGCTAAAGAAATTTGGTAAACAGATATAAAAGTTGCTTTGATGAAATAAGTATGGATGCTCAACGGATGACAAGGCAGAGCAGTTACTTTTGAAATTGGAAAAAAATTCTCAGCATTATGATACGTCGCAAACTTTGATATGTATGCAAAGACATGTGACCATTTATACTAAGTGATGAAAATTTAGTCATGAATGACATGTATCATTTGTATGCATTATAAAATTCTACTGGACAAATGGCATATATCTAGTTATGCACTGAGATCCAGCAGTGTTGTTGAACTAGCTACATTGGCGTTTTAATTTCAGAAACAATGGTCGAAATCTCTACCTAAACATTAAACGAAGGCATTTACATATTGGTAGACATGTTTCCATCAAGCATCAGTGGCAAGCTTGACGGAAAATTCTGGATGGTCAACGATTTAAAATGTAGAGCAGTTTTTCCTATCATCGGAAAAAAATCTCCGCATTATGATATGTTGCAAATTTTCAATAGGTAGGCGCTGATCTATGATCACTCATACTAGAATACTAGATGCTGAAATTTTGGTCAGGAATGAGGCGGATCATCTGTATGCAGGGATAGTAAAATTCTAGTCAACAAATGGCGGTGCTAACCATTGGCGGACGCAGCGGGTGGGCCGGGTGGGCCGTGGCCCACCCAGAATTTCGAAAAAAAATTAGACCCCCAAATATTTTGGACGCGTACAGGACGAGACGAAGGTGATAAGCTCTTGAACCATTGCTTAGTGACATTTATTGAGCAAGAAATGTTCTCGAAAGTAAGTGAAGATGAGATTATTGAAACTTTCATGGCAATGCGAGACCGTAGAATAACAAAAAAATCATAGTGATGTAATCTTCTATTTATGCTATATTTTATCATGTAATACTTTATGTATGTGTTCGAACTATTTTGCATTGGAATCACACAACTTTGAGAAATATGTATTAATCTACATTGTCATGAATCAATTTGCTGTTTATATTGTCATTTGCCAACTTTTTGTGGAGTGTGCCCACCCTCCAATTTTTTCCTGCGTCCGCCAGTGGGCCGGGTGGGCCGTGGCCCACCCAGAATTTCGAAAAAAAATTAGACCCCCAAATATTTTGGACGCGTACAGGACGAGACGAAGGTGATAAGCTCTTGAACCATTGCTTAGTGACATTTATTGAGCAAGAAATGTTCTCGAAAGTAAGTGAAGATGAGATTATTGAAACTTTCATGGCAATGCGAGACCGTAGAATAACAAAAAAATCATAGTGATGTAATCTTCTATTTATGCTATATTTTATCATGTAATACTTTATGTATGTGTTCGAACTATTTTGCATTGGAATCACACAACTTTGAGAAATATGTATTAATCTACATTGTCATGAATCAATTTGCTGTTTATATTGTCATTTGCCAACTTTTTGTGGAGTGTGCCCACCCTCCAATTTTTTCCTGCGTCCGCCACTGGTGCTAACTGCTACTACTAAGGAACTAGCTACATTGGTGTTTTAAGAAGGGGGAGGAGCAGTGCGTGATGGGACCTTGGATCATACATTGGTAGACATGTTTCCATCAAGCATCAGTGGCAAGCTTGACGGAAAATTCTGGATGGTCAATGATTTAAAATGTAGAGCGGTTTTTCCTATCATCGGAAAAAAATCTCCGCATTATGATATGTTGCAAATTTTCAATAGGTAGGCGCTGATCTATGATCACTCATACTAGAATACTAGATGCTGAAATTTTGGTCAGGAATGAGGCGGATCATCTGTACGCAGGGATAGTAAAATTCTAGTCAACAAATGGCGGTGCTAACTGCTACTACTAAGGAAGTAGCTACATTGGTGTTTTAAGAAGGGGGAGGAGCAGTGCGTGATGGGACCTTGGAGACGACGTGCGAGGTGTCGAGCAGCAGCTCGAGGAGCTCCCGCGCATCGGAAGCAGCCGCACGCTGCTCGAGCCCGGCTCGGAGCGCGGCGAGCGCGGCGGCCGCGGCGGCGCGGAAGGCGGCGACCTTGTCCCGGAGGTCGGCGAGCGGGGCGCGCATGCGGGCGGCGGCGGCGTCGACGCCCTTGAGGCGGGCGCTGAGGCCGACGAAGTCGGCGTAGTCGCGGTTGATGAGGCCGACGAGCTCAGCGCGGAGGGCGGCGAGGTGGGCGCGGAGCTCGGCGGCGAGGCTCTCGAGCGGCACGTAGGAGCGGAGCTCCGCGACGTAGGCGTCCGGGTCGAAGCCCGCGTGGAGGAAGGCGTCCGGACGGAACCACGGCGGGTATGCCTCGATGGGCTCCCCGAAGAGGTCCGTGGGCGCCGGCGCCGGCGCGAGCGGGCGCGGCATCACGGCGAGATCCGCCATGGGGTGAGAGTCGAGATCTGACGGAGTGTGCTGCTGTTGCGGTGGGCTTGGGGGGAGACTGACGGAAATGTAGCAAGCAGCGAGAGACGACGAGTGGGATGGGCTTCGTTTTCTTCCGCTCATGGGCGTTGGCTAGCAAGCAGTACTGGGCCGAAGGGAAAGGCCTGGTCCTCTTCAGAAGGTTCACAACTTCTGTTAGTGTCTCCTTGAAAAAAGTAGAACTGTTCTGAACAAAATGTTGTCGATGTGCTCGCAAACTATGTTTAGAGTTAGTTTTTGGAAAATGAGTTTGAACGTAGAAAATTTTAAAATTTAGTGAGACCAGGTATAGTTATTTTTCTATTATAGATCGTATTTTAGAAGAAAAAAACTACTCCCTCCATTCCACATCAAGCGCATTATTCTTTCTTTCAAACGCAACATTATCCACCTCCCGCCATTTAATTCATTCTCAGCTCCTTATTGATGCGGCATCGCCTGCAAATACTATAATTTCATCTTTGAAGAAATACGTGGTTCCTGCAAGACGCAATGATAGAAAGAAACAACTTACTGTTGTTTATGGCGATGAGGCAACAGGTACTTCCGATGCAGATGTTCCGATCCAGTTAATTGCACCAGAGGAAGTAAAGCCAACTTTCAGAACTCCATGCAGGTATATAATGGTCGGCCAGATTGCCGTGAAAGTCTGAAGAAAATTCAGCTTTTGTCATCGTACTAGTTAAATGTCCGTGCGTTGCTACGGTCACTTTAAAAATTGTTATTGTCACACATTTAACATGATACTCTAAAAATTCACAAGATTCTACTTTGTTTTAAATCTTGTTTTATAGGAAAAGCCATCATGGCGCATTTTAATTAAAATCGAACAAAGATAGATAAGTTAGCTCCTTATGCTTATGATTAAAATTGTTCTACTTTTAAAAAAATATAGTTGGAGGAAAATCTATAATTCAATGTGGTATGTCTAGAAAGCAACAACCCATATCTCTTGTCGACTAAGAATCGCCTCACGTGTACACGTGAGGCGTGTCGCCACCAGATTGTATACAAGCTCTCATGACTTGTGTAGACAGGGTAAAATCATTGCAGGGTACACAAAGTAGCTTCATCCTTCTCCCATGACTGTCAGTCTGTCGCGGGTGTTGTTGATTGTCAGCATGCCGCGCCAGCCTCCCTGTCTGTCACTTTTTCTGCTCTGCCAGTAATAAGTACTATAAAACCGAATTGTATATCTACAAAGTTCGTAACAATTGGAATTGCCTTATTCAGCCTTACTGCATCCTTTTCATATGACAATTACACTTACATTAATATAATAGAAAGAAAAAATGTGCATGCCAATTGGGAATTTCTCTTTTTTTACGGGGGAACAGATGCTTGCGTTTTACAATCAATTACAAGACACACGCACGCTGTTCGGCACTTTGCCTAACAATGATTCTGACATTCCATAGTCTCTATCCACGAAGGCCAACTCATGAGCTACACCGTTGCAGCTCATGTCTATTTTTTGAACAACACAAGCATCGCACAACCCTTTAATCTGATCAACAATCATACATGACACACAAAGGTTTTCTTTTTGGGAGCTTAATGCTTCGATGAACATTTGCAGTCAGACTCCATCACCAACTTTCTTCAGCCAATGAGCCAATCTCGATGCTAAGGCAGAGGCCTTTCAAGATCCCCTCAGTTTCAGTTTCTTTGGCACTGCTCCAATCTATCATCTTGCAAGCAGCGACAAAGAGGAGGTGCCCCGGCGATCACGGGCAATAATACCAGCAGTTGCAGCACTTGAACCTGCTAGATAGGAGGCATCAGTATCAATCTTTGCAGTACTTCTGGAGGTGGCTTCCAGAACTGAACTAAATGAGGGCCACACTGTAGCAAATTCAGTCCTAGGCAGCAGGGTCTCAGGTTGTCACAGACATCAAATTTCCTTTTTTTTCCCTTTTGGATTGTTGTAAACGATAGCAAAGAAACGACGAAGTGCGGAACGATCAAACCAATGGGGACACGAGATTTTAACGTGGAAAACCCTTCCAACAATGGAGGAGAAAAAACCACGGGCGTCAGCCAGCAATACTTCACTATATCGGGTGAGGTTACAAACGCCGTGGGTTTACAATGTATGGTTTTTCCCAAAACGGCGGCTTACAAGAGGAATATATAATGGCATAAAACCCTAGGTCGGCTGCAGTCCAACCCGGAATCGATCCCACCGCGGCGGTACTACCGCTGGGATAGGCGGTAGTACCGCTAGGGTGGGCTGGTTCGGCTCTTCCCACCTCAGCGGTACCGGCGGCGGTACCGCCAGCGGTACCAGTCGGTACCGGACAAGTGCGTCAGACGGCCATTCTGACGGTAGCGGCGGCGGTAGCGGTGGCGGCAGCTCTCGAGCGGTAGTACCGCTTAACCCAGCGGTACTACCGCTGGAATTTGGATCACCATAAAACAACACTCCACCATGAGACAAATTCCATCTTGTAGCATGAATGAGAACCTTCACCCTGAAAACAACAAAGAAACACCTTCTGGCGCCAAATAGCCTCTTGGGCTAGACAGTGATACCAACTAAGCCCGAGCAAAGCTCGAACTTAGTAACTGGCTTTGTCATCATATCAGCAGGATTATCATGAGTACTTATCTTGCATACCTTCAGCTTACCTTTTGCAACAACATCACGCACATAATGGTATTTGACGTCAATGTGCTTTGTTCTCTCATGTAACATCTGATCCTTGGTAAGGTAAATAGCACTCTGACTATCACAAAATAGGTTAATGCAAGTATCATCTCCACAAAGCTCAGCAAACAAATCTTTCAGCCAAACCGATTCTTCTAGAGTAATCATCAATAATGGTAAGCATATAACGAGCACCACCATAAGAGGGCTTACGAGATGGCCCCCAAACATCAGCATGTACATAATCAAGTGTACCTTTGGTGGTGTGAACAGAAGCATTAAACTTAACTCTTGTGTGCTTACCGAAAATGCAGTGTTCACAGAACTGCATCTTACCCAAACTGCATCCTTGCAGCAAGTCTCTCTTGATCAATTCTGCCATAGCAAGTTCACTCATATGTCCAAGACGCTTATGCCAAAGGTTAGTTTTACTAGCGTCATCATGAGAAACAGCAGCAACAGTACCAGATAACGTGCTACCTCTAAGAACATATAACTTAGCAGAATTCATATCACCAACCATAACTATGAGAGAACCTTTTGATACCTTTAGGAGTTTATTTCCTCCTTTGTACTTGTACCCGTCACAGTCAAGGGTACTGAGCGAGATCAAATTTCTTGCCATGGTTGGTATGTGTTTCACTCCCGTCAGCGTGCGTGTCATACCGTCATGTGTCTTGACCTGAACGGAACCAACGCCAACAATGTTGCATTGCTGGTCGTTCCCCACACGCACGAAATCTCCAGTCTGCACTAACTCATAAGAACTGAACCAATCTTTGTTACAGCAAATATGAAAAGAACATGCAGTATCTAGAATCCATTCATCCTGACGAGAAACACATGCAGCTAAAACAGCTAGGCATTCGCCATCAGAACTACCATCAATAACAGAAGCCTCACCGGTATCATTACCTTCATTATTTTTCGGTTGGTAAGTACCGTTTCTTTTCTCCTTGTTCTACAATTTCTAACAATCATCAATGACATGATTAGATTTCTTACAATACCTGCAGAACTTATCACGGCCTTTAGACTTTGAGCGACCTCTGTCACCCCTGCTCTTGTCTCTGTTGTTGTTGTGGTAGTGGTTATCTCGCTGCTCAGGCCTCCCTCGGACCTGCAAAGCATCGCCCTTGGAGGACGACGACTCCTCTTTCTGTACCATACCTTTCATCTTTTCCCTGGCAAGCAGGGCCTCATATACTTCCGCGGTGGTTAGTTCATCACGGCTTAACAGTATGGTATCACGAAAATTTGCAAAGGAATTTGGCAGCGAGCATAGAAGTAAAAGTGCTAGATCTTCATCATCATACTTTACCTCCATCGACACTAGGTCAGAAACGATCTCCTTAAAGATCGATAAGTGATTCATTACCGAACCACCTTCTTGCAACTTGTGCGTGAACAACTTCATCTTCACATGCATCTTGCTGGTGAGATCTTTGGACATGCAGATCGACTCCAGCTTAGCCCACAATGCCGCTGCGGTTTTCTCCTGCAGTACTTCTTGCAGAATATCATTAGATAGATGAAGTTGAATAAGCGATAAAGCCTTACGGTCTTTCCGCTTCTCATCGGCGGTCCATGCTGCCGCATCCTTGTCGCCGAATTTCTCCAGCGCCTCGTCAAGATCATTGAACTATGCGAGGATCGTACGCATCTTGACCTGGCACAGCGAAAATCTCGTCTTGTAGTCCAGCGCCGGTAGATCGAACTTCATCGATGCCATCCAAAACCCTAATCTGAAAACAGATCTGAAACAGGGCTCTGATACCACTTGTTATAAACGATAGCAAAGAAACGACGAAGTGCGGAACGATCAAACCAATGGGGACACGAGATTTTAACGTGGAAAACCCCTCCAACAATGGAGGAGAAAAAACCACGGGCGCCAGCCAGCAATACTTCACTATATCGGGTGAGGTTACAAACGCCGTGGGTTTACAATGTATGGCTTTTCCCAAAACGGCGGCTTACAAGAGGAATATATAATGGCATAAAACCCTAGGTCGGCTGCAGTCCAACCCGGAATCGATCCCACCGCGGCGGTACTACCGCTGGGATAGGCGGTAGTACCGCTGGGGTGGGCTGGTTCGGCTCTTCCCACCTCAGCGGTACCGGCGGCGGTACCGCCAGCGGTACCAGTCGGTACCGGACAAGTGCGTCAGACGGCCATTCTAACGGTAGCGGCGGCGGTAGCGGTGGCGGCAGCTCTCGAGCGGTAGTACCGCTTAACCCAGCGGTACTACCGCTGGAATTTGGATCACCATAAAATAACATGGATCAACAACCTTAATATTCCGATAAAGAGGAACAACATGGCTATAAAGACAGTTTACTGAGCTCTGTACAATACCTTTCCCGTCACATCACATCTTCTCGTGTTCACTGGATATTAGTTTGCTACATACAGGAGAGAAACTTTTTTGCTACTGTGAAATATATTAAGGCCCCCCTCCTTCCATAAGAAATATCAAATAGTTTCCATGGATCAACAAATATGAAGTTGTTGCCACGCATCACCAGAATTTAGCCATTAGCTAAAACAAAAGTTAATTGCAGCAGACTTTCTCCTCTCATGATATTTCAAGGTCTCCTAAATTGCATACCATGTGGTGAATAGAGAGAAGACGCCAATGATCAATACCAGCATATTGTCCCAGAAGCTGAAAAACTAAAGAAGAAATATACGCTCAGGGTAAAAAAAAAACTACTACAAATTCATTGAGAAACTTGCGCAGGCTGTTTTAGGAGAAAAAACTCGACCATGCTACACCATAACAATATTTTAGCAGGGTAGTAGTCGCCCAAAATATAAATAAAAGAAGCACAATAATAAGGTGCTCACACAATGAAAATAGCCATGAGTTATCCTCTTCTTTCTATATCTGCACCTCCCACGAAAAAAAGAAAACAATTCTGCAGAATATGGGAAATGTATCTTTATCCAAGATGAAGATCCACTATAAAATATATCCCAATCATCCCATCATGATTTTCTCCTGGTTTAAGATTGCAGTACCCATAAAATTATCTATCATGCACATGAGCCACCTGGCCAATTACATCGAGTGACACACTTTAGTGAAGGAGAGTCCTCAGTGGTCAAGTACTAACACCACTCTAGTAAAATTAATGTGAAGTACCATCTAAAAATCTATTGTCAAATTGGGAGGATCCTAAAACTTATTTCCAGTAAAACATAGTGAAAAACAAGACATGCTTTATTTGGACATTCTACAACCTGTCCACAAAGTAAATTCATGTGTGTTATATAATACGCTGTAAAATGAAGTTATACAAAGTGAACATACTAACAATGGCGAGAAGATTTTTTAAAGGTATCGTCAATGAAAACAAGTTCTGGTTGTAAACAACATAATCTGAAGCACTTAAATGTCCGCATTTAGTACATGAAAACGTTGTGATAACGCATAATCTGAACTGAAACCTTTGCTGATACCAAACAAAAGCATTAACATACTATGTGTTTCCCGTGCTGTTATTCTGAAGCTAATGCCTCTTCAGGGCATGATGAAGTTATATCTGACTGAACATTATAAATAGATAAGAGAAATCGTGTGAGCGGTGTCCTAATGGTTAAAAAAATATATGTAGGAAATAAGAATTTTGCTCAAGCTTTACCGGAGGGGAAACTTACTACGGCAGTTCCATATGCCATAGCTGATAGGCTGCTGGGCGCTGCCTCCTACTGCTGAAAAAAATACAGTGCTCCTACTGCTGAAGTCCACCTCCCCGTTCGTGGAATGAACTCAACAG
Organism: Poa pratensis; assembly: GCA_947311845.1. Lineage (NCBI taxonomy): Eukaryota > Viridiplantae > Streptophyta > Magnoliopsida > Poales > Poaceae > Poa > Poa pratensis. Next base: position 4,649,098 of record CAMZMU010000040.1, read on the forward strand.
CACAAACAGATGCAACAAAAAAATTAAGCACAAAGCATTGGAGACGGCAGGTCCATTACGAAGCTGAAGTTGACCTCTCCTTGTAGATTCCGGCAACATACCATCTGGCGTTAATATCCGTTGCGCGTGCAGGCCAAATGTAACAGCCGACTGTTGTGCACATTGCGAAGTCGAACCAATGGAGACGACAGAGATCTAGGAAGGAGGCATGACGTGAGGGAAAGTACCACCGGCCCTCGCACGACGCAGATCCGCATGTACCGACTGATTCGTCACGAGCGCCGGCACCACTGTGGCTGTCCTCTTCTTCCTCCGTATCCCCTCCTTCGCCTCCTGGTCCTCCCGGCTCCCTTCGGCAGCGGCAAACCAAGATCCCTTCGGCAGCGGCAAACGAAGAACACACCCAAAGGAGGGTCGAGGCGGAGGCCGCAGAATGGGCTAGACAGATCGAGACGGCGGCAGAATAGTTGTGAGGGCGGAAGAGAGAATTGCGGGCGTCGGCAGCAGCAATGGAAGGAAGGATGAGAAGGAGGGATGGTTGAGGGACGCTGGAGTTTGTTGGGCTTTGGCCCAGTAGACGATGTTGGACGAAAAACCAACGGCAGACTAAGGAACGAAATTTTCTTTTTAGATAGTGTAGATAGATGTAGATGTAGATGTAGATACATGCATGCCTAGTGTTAGTGCTTCTAGTTCTGCTTTCTATTTCTTATTAGGTACGTGCTGTCCTAGTAATTAGTGAAAGGTAAAAAGGCCAAGGCCTTATTTTATTTGTGACTCGATCCAACAAAAGGAGTCCAGGTCGTTTTCCTTAGTTGTCCAGCCGAAACTAGAGTCGGGCTGTGCCCTAGGTGCCTGCGTGCACTATAAATAAGGAGGCTGTGCCTCATGTAAGCGGACAAGTTATTTAGTGAGTTAAAGTATCAGAAAATCGTCATGGTTTGGCGCCCATATTCTGTGTGTATCTGTTGAGAATTCAATCAAGGGATTTGTTGCCGTGCGTGAGGATTGGAGACGAAGCTGCTCCAGTTGCTACGTGATCTCTTTGGATCGTCCAAGTAATTCCTACGGCTGCTAGGGTTTGCTTGTTGTTTGACCAGAATTGCATCTTGCGGATTGTAAGTCTGGTTCTTGATTAATCTTTTGTGCGTGTTGCTGATAGTTGGTACACTAAAAGATTGGGAAACATACTGCGGCGTCGACTACACTAGTTGCGCCGTATCACTTATTCTACTTCCGCGAGTTAATTCCTTCTCAATTTCAGTGAAATAAATGCATTTTTGCGGTTAATTTGTACGCTCCACCTTGGGTCCTCTTTAATCGTTGGTATCTTCAAAATGTCTCATCTCTCCTGTGTCTTCTCTTCTTCTTTCTGTGCAACTAATGCTATGTTTTCTACACCACGATCTAGGGGCAATGCCAGGCACACGAGTACTTGGTCGCATCGGCTCCCGCCACTAGTCCAGGCAATCGCAAACACGGACGTTGTCATAGACGTAGGGAGGTCTCCTTGGCCGACTCCGGACGGAACATGGTCGTTTGGGTGCAGATGACATCGATGTTCTTGGACAAGCAGGCGAAGGAGGAGATTTTTGAAGACGAAGTCGAAGAAAGCAGTGAAAGAGAGTGAGCAGAGGACACTGAAAAGGTTTATAGAAAATGTCTCGGGATTAGTTATTCGAACCAAACATAGGTTTACGAAGTTAGACACTTAAACGCATTTAGAAAATACTGGTTTGTCAAAATCTTCGTATCCAAACAACCCCTACAAAAAAAATGCTAGGTTTAGCATTGAAGACAAAATGGATAACTAATCCCTGAAGCTCATATTGGTAGATACAAAAAAAATCAAATCAGCGCACACATCCGGAAATCCCCCAGGTTTATCAAAAGGTGTCAACATGTGGCGATAGCTATGAGCAATGGCAGCGTATGCATTTCCCTTCCTTGTGGAAAATCACTCGCTTTGTCATGATCATTTTTTCGACGATGGAGATAACACGAATGAGTTCGAAGAAGAATTGCCATGCAAGAAGAAAACATTAGCACACCTCGAGTCCTCGATGGTTATGGAAGTTTTGGGTGGGGTTGCGGTTCGCCTAAACACATGGGCGAGAGGAGATTCTGCGACGACATGATTCTAAAGATGGGACACAAGAAACACCACACATGGCTCACTGGCTAGCAACGCGAATAGTGAAAGTTGTAGTGTGGGTCACACAGAAAAAATTTATAGTTATACATACTGGATGCGTATATGAAGTTATATACTTTATTTCAAATAATTTTTAGATCAAGAAATATTTTCTTTCAATATTTTAAAAAACGAGTTTAAAAAACGAGCACACACTAGTGCATACTCGGGAGCTACAATGGGTTTTGAGGTGTCTGGGGCCTATGCGACAATTGCTTGACAGTTGACACGGATATATCGTACACTGCAAATACAAGCACGAGAAAAAGAATCGCACGCGGTAGACGTGATTTGATGGGCTGGGCGGCATATGGAGTACGTGCTCCAGCCTCAGTTCATGGACTCATGTGTCACGGACTCACGGAGCAATGCTTTTGCAGAATGTACTCATGTGTCTTGTACCTCTAATGGAATATAGGATAGGCGGCAGGATGGATGTGCTTTCCTCCATGCCGGCCGGCCATGCTGTAGACGAGCAGAGGCACATGCTGACATGAACTGCGAGTGATCAGGGATGCCCGCCGTACCAGCGCCGGTCAGTCATCACTCATCAGTAACGGGCCGACGCAAACGGACGTGTCTGCGTTGGACGACAAATGGACGCGCGTCCGGCTCATATCCGCCCTTTCTGATCACTCCATCCAACGGGCCGACGCATTGTGTCTGTCCAGTTAGTGTTTTTGATCATTTTTTTCCCGGCTAGGGTTTTGATCTTTTATCTCTGTTTTTGACCCGGACAGGGTTTTGAACATAATAAGAAAATCAATCACACTATATAAATAATACAACCCAAATAGTTCAATAAATATTTATTACAATGCAAATAATCCAGAAAATAATACAAATTGTTTCACAAATAACAAATTGTTCCACTCATAGTTTTACAAACCAAATAAATATCAAACCAGTAGTTCTTCAAATAGAACTACTGGTTCCCGTAGTGCTGCCAGACATGCTCCACCAAATCATTTTGGAGCCGAACATGAGCCGACTTCTCACGAATGTCACAGTGGAAGTCGAGGAACTGAGCAAATGTGGACGGTCCCTAGGCCTCAACCAACTCACCCTGAAACTGCCATGCCTAATCATGCATACTCTCCTCGCGTTAATCCTCCACAATCATGTTGTGCATGATCACACAAGCTGTCATCACCTCCCACAGGGTGTTCTTGTCCCATGTTCTAGCAGGGTGCCGAATAATAGCCCATCGTGACTGGAAGGCACCGAATGCACGCTCCACATTCTTTCTAGCACTTTCTTGTTCCTTGGCGAACCTATTCTTCTTCTCATCATTTGGATTGGGATGGTATTCACAAATGTAGACCATGTAGGGTAAATGCCATCAGCAAGATAGTATGGCTTGTTGTACAGGTGACCATTGATCTCATAGGTCACCTCAGGTGCCTGGCCATTGGAGAGCATGTTGAACACCGGAGACCGCTGCAACACATTGATGTCATCGCGTGAGCCGGCCATGCCAAAAAAATAAGTGCCAAATCCACAAATCTTGTGATGCCACGGCCTCAAGTACGACCATGCACGCCCCAACATGGCCCTTGTACTGCCCCTGCCAAGCAAATGGGCAGTTCCTCCACTCCCAGTGCATACAATCTATGCTGCTAATCATCTCAGGGAAGCCTCTGGACTCGTTGATGGACAAGAGCCGAGTCATGTCTGCAGAATTGGGTTCCCTCAAATACTCCGGGCCGAACACCTGCACCACAGCTTTGCAAAACTTGTACATTGCTTATAGGCATGTGGACTCACTCATCTGGATGTACTCGTCCACAAGATCACCGGCAACTTCATATGCAAGCATGCGAATTGCGGCGGTGCATTTCTGATACGACGAGAAGCCGAGGATACCAACCGCATCTCTCTTGCATATGAAATAATCATCAAAATGCATCACCCCCAACCGGATACGGTTGAACAAAGATCTTCTCATCCGGAAACGGTGCCGGAAAATCTTGGGAGGATATGTGGGTTTCACCGACAAAAGTAGTTCCCATAGAGCTGGACATGGCAAGCTGACCTGTTCTGGTCCAAGGCTCGAGAACGGCCAGGCAACGACCCTCGGAACACTGGCCGCATCCTCTCTATGTACTCATTGACGATGAGGGTGGCAACCAGTCCGTCACTTTCATCATCGGAGGAATCGTCCGATGATGACTGGTACATGATGTAGTTCTTGTAATACCACTCATCAAAGCTATCCATGGCCGAGTTCGTACCTGAGTTTTGGCCAGGGCAAATGGCCGAACACCTTGTGGGCGGCGTCGGGGTCGCGGACGCTGCGAGAGAGATGGCCGCAAGATTTATCGGCCATGGCAGGGAGAAGGCTGCTTCAGTGACGGCGGGGAAGAGGAGCATGAGACGGCCTCCCCGGAATGGCCTGCAGTGCCAAATCGGGATGCCGACGGCGGGGTGGCGGTGGAAGGGGTGAGGGAGGCGGAGGAGATTGGGGTGAGGAATGCTCTGATGGGCGGGCCAGTGGCGGATTAGGGGAGGACAGAAGAGCGGTCCGCGCCCGTCTGCGGCCGATGCAAACCTGGCCCAAATTTGGGCCGAGAATGGGTCGCGGCGGACAGAAAAATGGACCGCGGTCCGTTTGCGTCGTCGCATTAGGCCTTGATTTTGGCTCACGCGGACTGGAACAGACACGCGTGGACTCGATGCGTCGGCCCGTTGGAGTCATCCTCACCACCAAACCCCGGCTGCACCTGTTGCGGCACCAGCTTCCACATCATCCCAGGCAAAGTGGCAATGCATCCTTGAGATTATTGATTTTTTTTGCTGAATTAAAATTTGAATGCCAGAAATATGTTTTGAAAATAAAACTGTTGAGTATTTTATTTAATGAACTTTGAATTTTGATTACAAAAATTTGAAATGACTTTTTTGGTTAGTGAAAAATAAATTTTGATGCTGCTGTAATTATCGGAATATGCATTTATTTTTCTAATAATATGGATTTTTTGTGAGATTTAAAAATGCATTTAGGACCTATTGTGTATGGAGGCCTCACAACATTGGTTAGTTTGTCAAAAGGAACAAGGGCACTAGGCATGCTCTTCTAGAGCCAACTTAATTAGATTTGAACAGTTCGAAAGAGGCAAATACATGGAAGTAGTAACAATTAAATGGAAGACTTATCTAGTGCAATGAAATGTACATGGAGCAATTTATTTTGAAATTATCAAAATTCATATTTTTGAAATTTTAAAAAAATCTGAAAAAAATATGGGACATAGACAGCGATGCATTATATATAGCAACGCGCAAAATCTCAACTCAAAATAATTTATATTCTGCTCTACAAAAAAAATTCTGACATATTTGGGAGAGTTGAAATTTCACACTGTTCGCTACTTTCAAATGTTAGACTTTATCATTTTTGTGCAGTCCAAAATATAAGATATTTTTAGTTGGATTTTACACGTTGGTGAAATACAACATTGTCTACGTACAAAATTGTTTTTCAATTTTTTTTTTGAAACTTCAAAATATAATTTGCGATTTTTTCAAAATAAATTGCTCTCTGGACCACCGGTTTCATTTGTCCACCCTTAATAGGTACACCTCACGTATTTCATCTCCACAGCTCACAAGAGAAACTGCAGTTTCTTTCTAGCTAGTAGTACTTACATGTGAACACTAGCTAGTAGGCTGACTAAATATCATCCCACATGCATGATTGCTTGGTATTTTGTCTCGTGATAATGATATTTCTGGCGATATCAAGTAGCCTTCGTTCTTGACAAAAATGTCGAGATCGGTAGGATTAAATTTATCAGAAACAAGTTGACCGAGAGGCGTTCCACAAAGATCATGGCGCTTGTAAGTGCAGTGTACCAATCATCCTGTCAGAGCATAGTGCATTTTCTGTCTTAAGCTGTACCCTAGTAAACTGAAGTAGAGGGTACAGTGCATTTCTAGCTAGGATTAGCACTGTATGGTACATTTATTGCTACAAGTTGTCGTACATAAAAATAGTACAGTACACAGGGTACAAGCTTATGACAAAGCCGGATAAGAGCAAAATATATGGAAACACAAGATGTCACTCTAGAGCAAACAAGCTTAGATAAATACGTGGAATATATTCAGTAATATGTGTATGCACTCACCGTGAGTCAAATGGGCCCACACATTATCGTTTATTACAGGGAACTAGTCATGCCCTGTTAGAACCGACTACAGGAACAACTACAGGTTCATTCTTATTACATCTCACAGTGGTGGCGTATCCAGACCCAATGGCCTAGGATGGTCCACGAGAAGAACCATTCATATGAATATATTTATTTTAAAACTGTTCCCCTATGATATATACTGGCTATGGGAAAATTTCAGGTCCATGAATCACCCTGGCCGTCCCTTAGCCACGCCACTGGCTCGTAGCTTGGTTTTCTCACACCCACTTATAGTTTATCTAGTGACTAGTACACCTCATGTACTCCATATCCACAGCTCATGCATGCATCATCTTTCTAGTTAGCTGGTACTTGTCTATGGTAGATTGCACAAGCACTCTAGCAGCTGGTTCACTAAATATCATCCAACCAACATGGCTGCTTGAAATTTGGTCTTGCTCGAGATACTTGTGGTGGTATTGAGTAGTTTTTCCCGTACTTTTGTTTCTTATTCTTGCCAACATGTAGAAGTCAACAAGATTATTTTCGCCACATCCAAGTTGATAGAGAGTCGCCCGATTATGATGGCGGTCATAAATGCAGTCAACCAATCATCTTGTCAGCGTCTTACTTTGTAGACAACTAGCAAGGTGGCCCTCGCAAATGCGAGGGCATCGTCTTCAGAATGTTTAGTCCGCTCATGTTATAATTTTTTGTGTCATAGATAATGGAAACCTGAAATTCTAAATCAATAGTATTTCTAGCTGCCACAGATCTTATATGAGGTAAAACATCGCACATGCGAGAGAAATATTTTGAATCATTTCAACATATGAAGAATAAATTACTGTGAAATTTGTGAAAAATACCATGTCACATATTCCAAAATTCTATCTTGAAACGTATGAGTGCTACTTTTTATATATTTCTTCTCTCTTTCCTACTATCCCCCGCTCTTCATTAAATATGTTCTACACTTCCATTGACACATGACCTAGTTGCATGAAACATTGTTTCATGTAACATGTTGATGTTAATTTTTAATCTCATTTCACGCCCAACTTCCCCCAACTGTGTATTTGCACTTCAAATTAGTTTACACACACGATAAAAGGCAAGACAAAAGTATTACCATCGTGATGCATACACTTAAAATTTAAAGAAATGAATCCATCGCGGACATCATGGGAAATATATATGAGATTGGCAAGTCATGAAAAGAGATATTTTACAAAAAAATGATATGCTCAGAGAAAGTTCTCCTTTCAAAGCATTGTAGTGAAAAATCATTCAGAAATTCTTTTAACTAAGAGTCCATGGATTTGTTATCTCGACACCGAATATGAAACCTTGCATTATTGAATTCTTCTTGTGACAATCTAGTGTAATTGTACTGCTACTCTTACTCTAACATCATTGTTCTCTCTAATGACCGACTGACTAAACTCGACCTCAACGTCGTCTTGTAATTTACTCTCTTTTTGGTTAATACCAACTATTCCATAGGTTAATAATTAATGTACAATGAGCTCAAGTTCAACTGAGAACTCCAATATAATTTACAACACTTATCTAAACCTAACTCTTAAGGTATGGGAAGTAATTTTTTACCCCGAATCTATATCCTTACAACAATGTGTAAATTTTGATTGGAGCAGAGCAAGTTGACGTGCGCATTTCCTGGCTATATTTCTGTATTGCTCTGTTTATGGCTTTCAAATTTATTGTATGTATTAGTAGTCAATTGGCAAATGTTTCAGATTCTAGATAAAGATTGTAGCCTAAATACAAGATGTAAACACTTATTTGGGTAATCTTTGTCAGACATTTTCCTAAACAAATTATGTTAGTCTGATCCATCAATCCATTACCATTGATTATTATTCATTATATACAAATGGTTGTGATAATATTTTCATTTGCCATAACAATTTATTGGTAAAGATCCGGATATGACAAACTAAAAAAACATGTTGCATCATGGTTAGCTTTTACACTCGATCTTCTGATCACTCATTGGTGTCTTTTTTTTTTCATCAAAAGCAAAATCTAAGAAATAATGGTTGGAATATACATATATATTGTGTTATCTTATTACGCAATTGCATTGCTGACAGTAAGGACTTGTTTTTTAATTTATTTGTGCGATGAAATGCCAAATGCATGCTCATATTCCAATATAGATAGTCTAGTCATGTGAGATAATTGTGATATAAATATATCCCATTAAAATTGATAAGCTACTATCACACGCCCTTTTTAGATAATGTTTGTTCTTTTCATAATTTTAAAATTGTTCGGCACGCATCTGAAACAAATTACCACACTTGACATAGCCCTCTCTGCTACACACAGGTCTATGAATATTAATTGTGCAGGATATATTAATTGTTATTAAGATGAATTGATGTCACAAAAAAATGCTACTAAGATGGTCAGATAGAACCGTATAGATTACACGATTTCTCTGTCGCTTACAACCCTTATAACCCTTATAATAATACATGTTGTGAAATAATTATATTTTCCTTCAAACCTGTTAGATTTATCCAGTTAATATTAGAAGTTCATGGGTGTTTAAGACAAAATATTCCGTGCAGTCGTTTGAACGGATCTGCGTCTTAATTTCTAATTTCTCATGCATGCATGCATGGCCTTGTGGGCCCTAGGTAGTCTGACCGGTATAAGAAAAAATAATTAGATCTAATCTAGTACACGTATAGCATCTGGACTCCTATTTAACCAAGTCACATTCGTTCGTTATTTTTTTTGCGGTCGCATCCGTTTACGTGCCCATGTTTGTGCTAACCATATCGGGACATATTTTGTACGCATAAACGTACAATCTCCACCATTAATATCCTTATTTAACGAAGAGGTAACGGATCAGATTATTTAGCACATGTGGATTAACGTGATGTCTCTGTTAGAGTTCCGTATATTGCTTTTAGTATATAAATAGATAGAAATAGAATAGATAAAATGGATCAGAGTATATACAATGCATGTTCTCATAGTACACTGTTATAGTTTGTGCTTCATTCGTTTCAAAATATAAGGTGTATTAATTTTTAAATAGTCAAACATATAAATGTTTCACCATGTAACAAAATATAAACATTTACAATGTGAAATAAAAGAAGTATGAAAATTTATTTCATGAGTTAAGGATGTTCAGCACCATAGACAAACACCAAACACACTCAAATCCTTCACCTTTAGACCGTGTGCAGAACTTCCCACAAAAGGCCACAACGTCGATCTTAAATACTACCAGAGTGGCCATATTAATTCCGAATAAATTCCACCGGATCTGCCATGCGGTGGAAAACAATTCCACAAAAGTCTAATCCCTGGTCCCTGAAAAGGAGACAGAGTGATGGATTATAGGCTGGTTTGTGTAACCATTACACATGTGATTTGCAGTAAAGCGTGATCTATTTTGTTTTTTGAACTGCATGTTGTATTATGTTGAAATTATATTAGAGGGTAATCTCGAGTTTGTAGTGAACTGGGTGCTTGCTATACCTTACAGTTATGTTGCAATGAACAAGTTTTCGACTAGTTCTTGACATTATGTTGGTGCAGAGTCTGGGTGTAATTGCTATCTTTGATATCAATATATTCCCTTTATCGGAAAAAATGAACAGGTTCTTTGATGATCTTGACCTTGTGTTGTTTGGTAGCCTTGCTCAATTGCTAGAAAATTGTAAGTTTCTAAATCTTTATCTCACACTAAGCGAAACACCACGTATTATTTGGTAATTAGTGAGGGTGATGCAACATTTCCCCCACAATTATGTTAGAATTAGTGGGCTTAAGCAAATTTCCTTCATAGTCCTTGCACTAGGCCGGTGAAAATGCATGGTCTCTTCCGAGCCATTCCATGCCATCCACATCATCTTGGATTCTTGGTGTCGTTTCATTCATCGTCTGCATAATAATATCTTCCTATGATTTTCTGTGTCCATCTTTTCTTTGGGGTCGTTTATTTTATCGGCTGCATAATAATATCTTCCTATGATATTCTGTGTTCATCTTTCTCTGTGCACTGGAACTGTAGGCTCACATGATCACTCAAGCATACGACAATCTAGGCATGGGTGACAAGAGTCGTCTATGTGATGTGCTTGCATGCATACGACAATCTCCTGTCCCTCTTATCTAATTAATTCCCACTGACGGCAAGCAAAAATGGACCAGATCGAAGAAGTTTGAATTGAGAAGTAGGAGTTCGAAAGCTTCAGTCCATGACTCCATAGCACCCACGAATTTCTGTCGGCACACAACTACAAAAACCAAGTTTAATGCCCCGCGGATGTTGGCCCTTGTGTGCCCTGTGGCCAGGGGCAAGCTAGCTGTACTGAGCCACTTGCAACACAGCTTACATACCCTTGTGGCCACGGACTAGTAACATGCAGTGCTCCTGCATGGGTTCGTGACCACGTGCTAGTAGTACTGAACCACTTGCAACGCATGCTTACAAAACACATAGACTATAAGATAGGATGCACCCCCCAAGCAAATTTTAACAAGAACACTTGCGAATAACTTTTAGTACAAAAAAAAGTTTCCTGCTGAGTTGTTGCGTTTGTGTACACATCGCATAACACAGCTTGAGTCCATGGCGAAGTGCTGGCTGCTGCTCCTCTTCTCGGCGTTCCTCTTGCCGGCGGCGAGCGCGACATCGTGCCACCCCGATGACCTCCGTGCGCTGCGGGGCTTCGCCGGGAACCTCAGCGGCGGGGGAGTCCTCCTCCGTGCCGCGTGGTCCGGCGACTCGTGCTGTGGCTGGGAAGGCGTGGGATGCGACGGTGCAAACGGCCGCGTCACGGCGATGTGGCTCCCCAAGCGCGGCCTCGCGGGGCCCGTCCCAGGAGCATCCTTGGCGGGCCTTGCAGAGCTAGAGGAGCTCTTCAAGCATAACAGAAGAACACTCGAGGAACAAACAAATACAATACATGGGACCAACAATACCGTGAGAGATGGATGCAACAATGCTGTTTCTGGAGATGACAACACTGTTATTTCTGGGAACAACAACACTGTGTCTGGGAGTTTTAACACTATCATAACTGGGTGTTTCAATACACTGTCCGGTAGCAACCAGGTCGTATCCGGGAGCAACCATATCGTAACCGACAACAACAATAACGTATCCGGGGATGGCAATAATGTATCTGGAAGCTTCAATAGAGTATCCGGAACCCACAATACCATATCCGGGAGCAACAATACCGTATCTGGGAGCAACCATATCGTAACTGGGAGCAACAAAGTCGTGACAGGAGGTTAATGAGCTGCTAGTGGATTGCTTCCATCTTCACTAAGGAAGCTCTCACCTCCTTGTCCAAGTTCAGCATAGCTCTTACAATACCTTGGTGGGGCCAATCGTGTTATGTAACTTCAAAGATGTACCGTCCTTTTCCCACTTTAATAAAAAATCCATAAATTATCTTATTTTGTGTCTTTTATTATGTGTGACGTGTGATGCTTTATTATGCTGATTGGGCTATTTTTTTGCGAGGAAACAGCCGAAATACATCAAGGGAATACAGAAAGGGACACCAAAAACTTAGAAATTACAGACCAGTCCTCCTGTAGATCGATGTCGACGACGAGGAGAGAGACGTGCCGATGGCACGCCGCCGCTCCTTCTCCACAGACGCCTTGGATGGAAGAAGATCCCCGAGCGGACGGGAAGTCGTCGGGCCTCGAACTCCGGAGAGCCTCTGCCTCGCTCCATCGCCAGCATCGCCTTGATGGTCCTCCAGCTGCTTCAAAAGTGTCGACCGGATCCGCCGCGACGAGATCCGGAAGGGGATTGAGCGCACACGGCGACCCCGGGGGGCCGCGAGCACGCGGAAGGGGGCGCTCCGCCGCGACGCTCCAACGAGCACCGCCGCCGGAGAGGAAGAGCACCTCCTGCAAAACGAACAGCAACACCAGCCGCGCCACCACCTCCCTGACGCCGCCGGCGAAGACCCTAGCAACGCCTACACTATGTACACGCCGGGGCCCGAGATTCCCCCACCTCCCGCCGCCGGAGCGGCCGACGGAGGAGGGGGAAACCAGCGAGCCGCCGGCGGCGAGGTGGAGTTGACGGGGTGGTTCAGAAAATCGCCCTCTCGGTCGCGGGAGAGGATAAGGGTCCAGGGCTCCCTTATGCTGATTGGGCTATTAATCACATGGTGAATGATAACAACTTATGTTAGCTAACCAAGTAGCCATGCACTTCTCTTGTGCAAGTGTCAATGTTACACTAGTTGAATTTGGCGTGCCGTCACGGCACGCCCTTGATGTTTTTTTGTGTGCAGTATATATTTTTTTTAAAGCTAAAATGTTAGCTAAATTGGTATGTTGGAACATCTTTTTATTTTGTCATGAATAGGTAGCATTTTTTGTGTGCATATCGGATATATTGTATATAATATTCAAATATTCAGTGGATTGAAATGGTCAAACATGTTTGCATTTCGACATCAATATGTAAGTGAAATAAGGAAAATTCATTTGAATTTTATTTTACATTTGCGGAAAGTTCGTTCGTATGGTGTCGAAATATTAGCTAAAATGAAATGTTGAAATATTTTTGTAATTTGCTATGAGTATTTTTTTTGTTTTGTTTTTTTGAGCATTGCGTTATATTTTGTGGAACATCGGAATATTAAGCATTTGGAAATGTCTGAAAATGTCGGTATGTTGACTTAAATAGTTATTTTTTTTGTGAGCATGTTGGTACATCTAAAATTGAAATGGTTGGAAAATGTTTCTATTTTTTTTATCAGCAGCTAGTCGAAATGGTTGGAATTTTGCGCGTCGTCACGACGCGCCTTTGTTAGTTTTTAAATTTTGATTGGCAAGTTGTGGTTGTAATATTTCGTAAACAATGCTTTATTAAAGTACTGCAGATGTCCAAAGCATATTAAAGGAATGATTTAAAATTGAGAAGATTAAGTGACAAAATCGCTTAGATGGGGGAATTTTTTTCTTATTTTCTCTGCATATTCATATTAAAATGTGCATTATTGTAAATAAACAGCATTCGTTGAATTAATTTAATTCCATAAATTGAAATAGTGAAGTATCTTTGTAATTTGTCGTAAATATTGAAATATTTAAGTTAACTTCATAGTTTGAGGAAATGCATTGTAAGGAATTTTGTTAAATTCAATCCATAATTTGAGGAAACGGATTTTTATTTTATGCAAACATTTAATGGACGAAGCATGTTTTAATTTTACGTTCATAGTTAGAGAGATTTCAGCAAAATTACTAATTGTAGATTATTAAATAATTTGATAAGGTATAATAAGTTTTCATTTTGACTTGTAAATTTAATTGAATTGCATAATCAAATGGAATACATTATGTGGACATATATTAAAGTATGTCCATAATTTGGAGGGAATTAATTTGGATTTTCCTCAAATATTTGCTGACTTGAAATCTTGAAATACGTTTGCATTATGCTATAAGTAGTGCAAATAATGGTTGGTACCTTTTTCTTTTCTTTTTGATTGCATAGTATAACCAAAGGGAATGTATCTTGCGAGTATTTATTAAATTTTAATTCATAATTAGATGAAGCGCACCTAGAATGTATACAAATATTAGGCAATTTGAATTGTTTAAGTTTGTTTGTATTTTGGCATTAGGAAGTATCAAATTTTTTTGTCGAACATGTTGATATATTTTGGGGTACATCAAATATCTTAGCAACTTGAAATGTTGGAATGTGCTTCTTTTTTTTCAAATAATAGGTAAGTTAAGTATGTAGGTAGTGGTACTGTATATTTATTTGGATTCGTGCTAACAAATGGGGAAAGTTTGTCTTTATTTATCCAAATATTGACTATTTTGAATTGTGTAAATATGTTATGTGTTTTGTCATACATAATTAGTGTTTTTTTTCGGAGCATTTGTTATATAGTTTAGATAATATCGAAATATTTAGCAAATTGGAGTATTTAAATATGTGTCTATGTTGCCATGAATTATTAACTGTAATTAGAGAAAATGTGTTTGAGTTATGTCCAAATGCTGACCTTTTTTTTTATGCTACGGTAGCTTCGAATACTTGGCAAATTTGAATGTTTTATTATGTTTGTGGTAAATTGTTTATTATTTTAGCTGCGTTATATATATTGTAAGGAAAGGTAGTAGTTATATTTTGTATAATGTACTTAGCTGGAATTCAATTCGAAAGCAATCCATAATTAGAGGAAATGTATTTGCAATTCTTGGAAATACTTATCTAATCAATCATTTTTGTTAAGAATGTAACTACATAATTCGAGAGTTTTAAGTTATATACTTGCAAATATGTTAGCTAAATCTAAATGATCAATTATGGTTCCATTTTGCCATAAATTTCTTGTGTACCACCATAATTAGATGAAATATACCATGGTTGTGTCTAAATATTATATTCGTATTCCGTCATAATTGTGTAATTTTGATCGATGGTTAGAAGAAATATGTTGTGTTAGCATCTATTAAATTGAATTCATCTGTAGAGAAGATGAACTTGTGATTGTTTGTAAATGTGCATGTAATAAAGCATCATTTAAATTTAACTATATAATTTGAGAGAGGTAAGTGTATTTTGAGAAGTTATTAATTCCGATTTGCATAATTAGAGGGATTTTAGTTACATTATTTGTAAATATCAACTGTAATTCGAATCGGTATGATATGTTTGTGCTTTGTGTTAAATATTTAATCTAACTCAATAATCGAAGGAAATATATTTAGTTTTTTTTTAAATGTATGTCGATTTGAAATGTTCCAATATGTTTGCATTTTGGTACCAAAAGTTGGTAGGTATTTTTTTGATCATTCTGAAATGTTGTTGATATTTCTGTGATGGATAGATATGAAGATATTGATTTTGTAACATTTGTCACTTCTCTGATTTTGTTTACATAAGATGGTCTATATTATTTGGAATTTCGAAGGTTTGAAATCATCTGGAAAAGGTTCCAAACTGTTTGGATTTTTTTAAATTTTTAATTTTTTTAGAAACTGGTCTGAATTAAGAATTTTAAAAGGAAACATTGAAATCTATATTTTTTGAAATAGCGCGAAGGTGGCAAATGAAGATTTATCTATGATTTGAAATGTGCAAGATTTGAAATATTCTGGAAAAGGTCACGAAGTATTTAGAATGACTACTTTGGTTTTTGCAAATATTTGAAAATTTGTTAGAATTTATTTGGACCTATATTTCAGGTGTTTTAAAAGTGTGGGAAAAAAAATAACAGGATGAGGGGAAAAAAAACGGGCAATTTGAATTTGTAGACGTGGGGATTGTAAAAATGTTTAAGTTTGGAAATTATTGGAATTCGAAAAGGGTCTCGTTGTAAGAATGGTCGGATTTTAGAGGTTGCTCAAAATTGGAAATTGTTGTAATTTGGAAAAGGGAAAATATGTTTTAGAGGCGTTTAAATTTTAAAAATTGGCTAATTTGGAAATGTATTAAGATTTGAATTCTTTTTCGCATTTGTAGAACGATCAAGTTTAAAGGAATTGTAAAATTTGGAAGTGTTCAAATTTTGATGGTGTTTTGGATTCAAAAAAATATTTGTACTGCAGAAAGAATGTTCAGATTTATTTGAAATGAAGACAAAATCTTGCAAACGGTCTTGATTTTCTGTTAGATGTATAGTTTAGCTCAATAATTGGAGGAAATACATTATATGATTTTTGGGATATTTAATTTAAAACCAATCCATAATTAGGGGATATGATTTTGTATTATTTGCAATTATTCATATAATTAAGCATTTGTGGGAAATTTTGCCTTCATATATTCATAGGAAATCCAATTGGATCCTTTTTTATTATTTGAAATATTGGCCCTTTTTATGGATTTTGGAGACATGTTTGTATTTTGTCATAAATAGCAAGTATTTATTTCTTCTGATGGGTCGGATATGTTATTCATATTTTTTCTGAATTCTTCAACGTCTTACGAAGTGGACAAATTTCAAAGGCAGTTACGATTTTGGAATATTTAAATTTTAATTTCGATTACATGTCATAATTTTTTTTTTTTTGTGTGTGGTCGGTTCCATATATTTTTTTACATTTTTCTGGTTGATATATGTAAAATTTTTGGGTTTACGCTGTTTAGATTTTTTTTTACAATTGTTTGAATAAGCTGGTTAAAAAAAAACGACGCATGGGGCCCACTGTGACGTCGTGATGACGTCACAGTGGCCAGACCTGGCCGCGGCGGCGCGAAGGTCGCCGGCGGCGCGCCGCCGCGATCTGGCACAGGCGCGTAGGCGCCCTGGATGCGCCCGGCCGCGGCCGACCCGAAGGAGGCGGCGCCGCCCCTTGTGGGTCGCCGGAGCAGCGCCGGCGGGCCGCGGACGCGGCGGAGGGCAGCGCGCACGGGCGCGACGAATCCGGCGCCTCCGCGGCGTCCCGGCACGCGTCCGTCGGCGAGGTGGTGGAGGCGAGGACGGCGGAGCCGCCTGTGGCCCTGGATTTGAGCGCGGAGCCGCGTGGCGGCGGCGCCAGGCGTCGGCGGCGGCACGGCGCCGCGCGTGAGAGAGGAGGAGGAGGGTGGGGGTTGTGGCTTTTTTACAAAAAAGAATCCGATGTTTCGCGTAATTGCGAACAGGTCCCTCGCGGCGGTTTTTTCTGTGAAGGAGTTGTAATTTTCGGGCGCCCGCGTATTTTCTTGCAAAAAACGGCAGCGCGTTGTGAGGCTGACATGCGGGGCCCACCGCGCACTGTTCAACACTGTAGATTTTCTACAGTGCCAACTGTAGCTATCTACAGTACGCGGAGCGCGGACAGGGCGAGATTTTGCTCAGCTTTTATGCACTCGCTAAAAAAGATATAGTAGGGGATAAATAGGGAGTAGAAATAAGTAAGTAATTTCGAAGTCGCTATATGTGCACAATGTTCGTAAAAAAGAATGTGGAAAAATAAATATTAGGGGAAAACTAAAACGGGGAGAAATCTATTAGAAGCCAAAAAAAATCTATTCATAAGGGGCAGGGACTATTTACGCGTGATTGGAAAAATAGATAAGTAATTTTAAAGTCGCTATTCGTGCGCAATGTTTGTAGAAAGAAGTGTGGGAAAAAATAGGTTTAAACTAAAAGGAGGAGAAATATAAGGGCTGTTTAATTGTACCGGAGGACCGATTTGCAATTTTGGATAAATGCGGGGATTTTGCTGGGAAAATGTTTTATTCTGGGAGGCCGTGCAACAATTTCTGGAAAATGTGAGGACTTTTTTGGGAAAAAGTGGCACGCGTGGTATTTTCTGCAAAAATGTTTCATTCCGAAGGGCCGATTCACGATGTTTGAAGAACGCGAGGGCTTTACTACAAAAAAATGGTATATCTATATGTCCGTCAAAATAAGATGGTTAAAACGTGGAACTTGTTTGGTAGGTTGATATGCATGTACTCATGTGAGGAAAATTCAGAACGGATGACTGAGTGCGACGAATTTGACGAAACCCGTCGAATGTTTTTGCAAATATGGATCCAAAATTAATGAGTTAGAGTCGACCGCCGGTGGCTGAGTAAAAATCTGGAAAAAAAAAATTCGGAAAAAAAATGAACAGTAACCTGAGGTACTGTTAAGGAGTTAGAGTCGACCAAAATCGAAACCGATCACGGGGATGGAACCTACTCGTTGGCGCGAATATATTTCGTGTATATGTTTTTAAAAAACCTAAAAAAATTCAGAAAAAGAAGTTAGAGTCGACCAAAATCGAAACCGATCACGGGGATGGAACCTACTCGTTGGCGCGCATATATTTCGTGTATATGTTTTTAAAAATCCTAAAAAAATTCAGAAAAAGATATGAACAGTAACCCGAGGTACTGTTCTTTACCCGAGAGAACTGTTCTTCGAACAGTGTGCCGGTGGCTGAGTAGAAAACCTAGAGAAAAAATTTGAAATTTTTTTTTGAACAGTAACCCGAGGTACTGTTCTTTAAACAGTACAGAGAGTATACTATTCTTTGAACAGTGCGCCGGTGGCAAAATTAAGGAGTTAGAGTCGACCGCCGGTGGCTGAGTAAAAACCTGGAAAAAAAATTTCGGAAAAAAAAATGAACAGTAACCTGAGGTACTGTTAAGGAGTTAGAGTCGACCAAAATCGAAACCGATCACGGGGATGGAACCTACTCGTTGGCGCGCATATATTTCGTGTATATGTTTTTAAAAAACCTAAAAAAAATTCAGAAAAAGAAGTTAGAGTCGACCAAAATCGAAACCGATCACGGGGATGGAACCTACTCGTTGGCGCGCATATATTTCGTGTATATGTTTTTAAAAAACCTTTAAAAAATTCAGAAAAAAGATATGAACAGTAACCTGAGGTACTGTTCTTTTACCCGAGAGAACTGTTCTTCGAACAGTGTGCCAGTGGCTGAGTAGAAAACCTGGGGAAAAAATTTGAAAAAAAAATGTTTGAACAGTAACCCGAGGTACTGTTCTTTAAACAGTACCGGGAATATACTGTTCTTTAAACAGTGCGCCTGTGGCTGAGAGGCCGGCAAACTGCACGTCCTTTATATATAATAATAACTAGTGGAATTTGGCGCGACGACACGCCGCGCCCTTTAAGAGGAATTTTAGAATTAAAACCGTTCGAGAGGCTAATTGCAAACGGTGTAACTTGTACAACGGAATTAAGTATGAGCATTTATTTTATTTAACTTCATAGTTAGAGAAAATGTATTTAGGTTATCTCCAAGTATTTACCAAATTAAAATGTTCAAATATGGTTGTATTATGCCATAAATAGTTAGCATTTATCGTTCTGAGTATTTTGATATATTATTCATATTTTTCTGATGGGCAGATGTGAAGTTGTTGATTTTGCAACATTAATTTTCTAGAAATTGTTTAAACAAAGGACTCTTATGCGAAATTGTTTTATTCCGGAGTACCGAGTTACATTTTTTTTGAAAGTGCGAAGACTTTACTGCAAGAAAGCGGCATACGTGGGACAGAGTTATATTTTTTTGGGAAGTGCGAGGACTTTGGTGCAAGAATGCGGCGCCCAGAGGACAGAGTTACATTTTTTGAAAAGTGCGAGGACTTTTCTGCAAGAAATTTGTCAAAATTCGTCGAATGTTTGTGCGAATTTGGATCCGAAATTGAGGAGTTAGAGCCGACAAATCTCGGAACAGGTCACGGGAGTGGGACCTATTTGTCGGCGCACATATATTTCGTGTATATAACTTTTGGAAAACGTGGGGACTGTTCTACAAGAAATTTGACAAAATTCGTCAAATATTTGTGCGAATTTGGATCCGAAATTGAGGAGTGAGAGCCGACAAATCTCGAAACCGATCGCGGAAATGGAACCTATTTGTCGGCACGTATATATTTCTTGTATATAATTTTTAGAGCACAATGAGATTTTTTTGGAAAAAAAAAGGAAGGTGCTATTGTGCTGTGGGTACTGTAGCAAACGGGGGCACTGTAGTTTCGTGATGCTACAGTGCCTGCACAATGAGATTTTTTTGGGGAAAAAAGGAAGGTTCTACTGTGCTATGGGTACTGTAGCAACCGGGGGCACTGTAGTTTTCGCGATGCTACAGTCCCTGGGAGGCTGTCAGCTGAGATTTTTTTGCAAAAAAAAAGGGAAAACGACGCTACAGTGATGGGCATACTTAGCAACGGGCACTGTAGCTTCCCGCAACGCTACAGTACCCGGGAGCTCTCAGCTAGCTACTTTTATATATAGAGTTTTTGCAAAAAAAAAAGAAAAAGGTGCTACAGTGATGTGCATACTGTAGCAACCGGGCACTGTAGCTTCCCACGACGCTACAGAGTAACTAGATGTGCACTGTTTTTTTGATGCAGTATATATATATTTTTTTAACCAAAATGTTAGCTGAATTGGTATGTTGGAATATGTTTTTATTTTGTCATGAATAGGTAGCATTTTTTTTGTGCATTTCGGATATATTGTATATAATGTTCAAATATTCAGTGGATCGAAATGGTCAAACATGTTTGCATTTCGACGTCAATATTTAAGTGAAATCAGGAAAATCCATTTGGATTTGATTCTACATTTGCGGAAAGTTCGTTCGTATGGTGGCGAAATATTGGCCAAAATGAAATGTTGAAATATTCTTGTAATTTGCTATGAGTATATTGTTTTTTTTTTGGGTTTTCGAGTATTGTGGTATATTTTGTTGGTTTTTCCAGTTGGAAATATTAAAACATATTTGTCTTGTCCATACATTTTAGCATTTTTTTCCTGAGCATGTTGACATATTCTGTAGTAGTAAGCATCTTTTTATGGCCATTTTGTTGTATTTTATGGTAGTCTGGAATATTTAGCTAATTGTTTTGGTGAAATATGTATTTATTTTGCCATAAGTATGTAATTGAACTCCATAAGTAAAGAAAATGCATTGTGTGAGTACATACTAATTTTAACTTCACATAATTAGAGGAAATGTATTTAGTTTGTTTTTAAATGTGTATGAATCTGAAATGTTGAAATATGTTTGCATTTTGTCAGCAAAAGTTGGCAGGTATTTTTTGATCATTTTGAAATGTTGTCGATATTTTTGTGGTGGATAGGTATGAAGATATTGATTTTGTAACATTTGTCGCTTCTTTGAATTTGTTTACGTAAAATAGTGAAAGTGGGAAACTATTCGTATTTTTTTTCCCGTTCTTTCAAATGTTTAGATTTGTAAGACGGTGGAAATTTTTAAGTTTTCGAACTCGAAATTTGATTGTATGGCATAAATAGTGTTTTTTTGTGTGTGTGGGTTACTGTTCACATATTTGTCATGTTTGTGAATACTGTGATGTGAATACCGTGATGGGAGAAATTCAAATGTACACATTCGAAATTTGTTTACATTTTAATGTATCGAAATTGTGTGAAGTATTATCGGATGGAAATTATCGCGGAGAAGATCGGAATTTTTTTCTTCTGAACTTACAATGGGTAATGCTTTTTTTTTCCGTCAAAGTAGGAAAATTATATGGGGAATATTGTCTTTATGTGCGATTTCCATTATTGTAATTAGTAAATTCAAAGCTTCTAGTTGTTGTGAAGTTTTTCAATCCTTGTTGAATCTCAGAAAGAATTTGAATATTTTGGAGCGAATGTGTTTTTTTTTTGTGAAATACAATTGTTGTGCATTTTTTCCATACATGATTTGCATTGTTGTAATTCATGGAGTACATGATCTGCATTGTTGTAATTTTTTGTTTAATATTCAAAGTTTCTAGTTGTTGTGCATTTTTTCCATACATGATTTTCCATACATGATTTGAATATTCAGAAAGAATTTAAATTTCAGTGCGGTGACACGCCGCACCCGCGTGGTTGAAATGTGAATTTTGCATGTTGACGATTTTTTTTAAAATATTTAGTATGCGCGTGTGCTGTCATAAATATTTAATGTAACTTCATATGTAAAGCGAGTTCTTTTAGATTGTATGCAAATATTTAGTGAATTGGCATGGTGAAATATGGTCATCCCTTAATGAATTTTTTTCTTAATCGTTTGTTTGCACCCTTAATGAGAATTTGTCTTAATCGTTTGTTTCTTTTTTAAAGTTGTATATTATATCGTGCAAGGAAAAGTGGCGGTTTTGATCTGTGTTTGTTCTCTTTGTATAATTATAGCATGATGATATGTGTGGGTGTCAACATTTGTTTAGCTATTTTGTATGAAGAGTGAATCTGGAGCTTGTTGATCTGTGTGTGAACTTACCTGTCACTCAGAACTAATTTTTTTTTTAAAAAAATCTCAAAGATTGTTCAAGGGTGTTCTTGTAGTTACAATGATATTCAACGTCGTTTAGATGATTCTGAGCTGATATTCAACGAAATGCACACTCACATAAGACTGTTTTAAAATTTGGTCAGTACCTAGCTAGAGATCATAAGTTCAGGTGTCGAGACTAACAAAAAAAAAAGAGTTCCTTCAACCAATAGCAGCACTTATGCATTTCAGACTTCTAGTTCGTAGAACTAAGCCAGAGGCAGACGATAGTATTTAATTTCGTTCCCTGCAAGCTAAGGGCATTACGAAAATATGTAATTATCGTTTTTTAATACTAAAGGCAGTAGGGGTCTGCCCTACTATAAGAGGTTCAAAAAAACCTTATGCACTTCTTTTGCACAATCTGTTGGCCATGTGCCATACTGAGTGGCTTCAAAAATTAATTCAGCTACACATGTGATGGTATGCTCTGTTCCCAGATTTACATGTAGGCGATCTCTTCACGGCGATCTCTTCACCTCCAGCGGTCTCTCGGCTTGTTGGACTTGCTGATTGCAACGATGTCCGCTTATAGGCTTTGAATCCCGTACAATGTCACCCCAGCAACTGCATCAGCCTCCCAGGATTTACATTGCGGCCTAGGTCATCAGACAATCAGGACCCTGCTAGCAAATATTGCACGAACAGGTAAAGAGAAATCTGCAGGGTATTATAAGTGAAGAGAATATTTGCAACCAACCTTTGTTCTTCGCTCCATTAGCAAACAAAGTGTCACCTTCATGTGTCGAAGTAGGTCGAGACTGACGAACCAAGAACTCAACCATCAAATACTGTTAAAAATAGCTAAATATACAAACAATGATATTTAACATGCAACTCACAATGCAGGGGAGAAGGTTTATTTCTATGAGCTAATTTCAAACTTCCAGATTTTTTAGAACTGATGTTTAATGTATAGGTTGGACTGGTCCAATCTAAAGGAAAAACACCTAAGAAGTAGAGTGACACAATTGATAGAACAGATCTTGCAAAGATATATTAGGTGAACTGGGAGAAGAACACATGACCATGCTAGATAATCGTGGCAAAAGTATTGAGCTCCAAAGATGAGAGGTGACTTAATCGTAATCTCTGATCTCGCTATATTTGTATAATTTATATTTACATTTTATATAGCGGATGACTGGACATTTTTCAGGCATTAAATCGTCATATCTCAGTTCCGAGACACAAGATTTGGAAGTTGAAATTGCAACTTGTAGGACTATTTATATCTGATTTCGTTGGATTTGAATTTTGTTGAACTACCATGTTATCTCTCCCTGCAGACATACTACACATTTGTTATCATCATCAGGTACAGATGAGGGCTGCTGGAAATAAACAGTTTTACTCCAAACTGTTGACGACGATTTTTCTTCAGATGATGATAATATACAGGTAAAGCGTACATGACACGTGGCTAGCATAGCAAAATACTCACCGTCCCTGCAAGGTAGAGCGATCCTTGCAAGCACTCTTTGCTGGTACAATATGCACTTGTCCATGCGATTTGCCTCAATATCTCAGATACTTTCTTTAATAAGTTGCTCAGCTCGATTACTCTTAAAAACGTAGAGGTTGATAGATAGTCTGTGTTGTTGCAGGATGAAGGAAATGATATTGCCCAGTACTGTTTACCTCTCCTGCAAAGAAATTATGTGTATATAAAGGGCTATAAACTGACAGTGTTGTTGACAATGATTGCATCAGCCTACATGAGGTAAAAAAGGAATTGCTTCACATTTTATGAATAATAAAATTACAAAGGGTAATGACAGCGGCTAAACTGGCAGTGTTGTTCACAATGATTGCATCAGCCTACATGAGGTAAAAAAGGAATTGCTTCACATTTTATGAATAATAAAATTACAAAGGGAAGACTACTATTGTGATTTGCTTATTTATTTATTTTTAAAGCAAGAAACAAATAGGAGTAGTGGAATAGGCAAGCAAAATCTATTCGGAGCACATATGTGCAAGCAAACAAACCAATTTTTTCAGTCAAATTACTCCAAGAAGTCACAGTAGCAATGTTAGTACAGCAAGCAGTTGCTACAGGATATCTCTGCTACCTGCATAGAATGAATACAAAGCGCACAAGCAAGCAGTAATTTAATATAAATTTAATTAACAAAGCAATAACTTAATTGTTGCTGAATCTGCAATCTGAATACTACTCCAAGCAAGTAAAAATGCAGTACATTGCAAGCAGGCAGTACCACTAAATACTGCAGGAGTGTAAGAACCTCTCGCACCATTAAATATTTCACCTTTTCATCAGATAGCATTTGTAGTACTTATATTTCATCAAATGGCCAGCTAATGCATCTAAACTTGATAGTACTGCAAGAAATGAAGCAAGAACGTTAATAATCTCATATGAACATTAGGATGGTTTACTACAGCAACCACACACATCTGAACTACTGAATGCAAGTAAAATGCAGTACATAGCAAGTACCCAATGACCAGAATTGTAACCCAAGCATAGCAACATATGGTAATCGAGATGAAACTGTCATGCGATCAGGGAGTTTAAGAAGGGACATGTTCTTGTTACCTGGTACTTCATAGGGGAAGCCATCGACCATACCTTCTTCTACGTTGCAGAAATGGGACGGAGCAGGCTGGGGTGATGGTCGTGGTGAGCAGCAGCAGATCGGGGGAGGCGACCGCCATCTCTTCGTCGTTGCAAGCGAAGGTCACAGGGAGGCGGCGCGCAGCAGGGGTGACGTCCTCTATCTCCAGCGCGTGCGCTATCTCCAGCGCATACGGCTGCTGCTCGGCGGGACGACGCAGAGGAGTGGGCAGCGGATCGATCTCGGGGAGAATAAAGAGGATGAGAGGGACGCCATAGCAGCGGAGGTGCTCGCCGTCTCTCCGGCCGGAGCTGGAGGAGGCGAACTCGGTGCGGCAGCGCGGCCCGAGAGAAGCAGGGGAGAGCTCGGCGGGGCGGCGCCGTCACGGAACCCTAGCCTAGGTTTGGGTCGCGCGCGGCCGCGGCAGGAGGGGAAAAGCAAATCGAAGTGGAGGAGAAGGCGGAGCGTCGAACGGCGCGTGGACTGCGGCAGAGGACGGCGGCATAGATGGCTAGAGCACGCCGGAATCGGCCGGCGACGGCGAAGGCGAGGTCGCCGCGGGAGCGAGAGCGAGGGGAGAGAGAGAGGAGAGTTTGGGGGATGTTGTCGTGAAATTTGCATAAAAGTCCAGGATTTTTAGGAATTTTCGAATTAGTCCCTCGACTCGCGTTCTTGTGGACCGCGGGTTTGATTTCTGGTTTTGGGAGGGGCCTTTTTGCAAAACCGTCACGGATGTGTTCTGCGGGCCGTCTGATCGCCGGGCGACGGCCCGGATCGAGCATTGTAGAACACTGTTCATTTCTACAGTGATACTGTAGCTGCTACAGTAGAGGAGCGCGGTGAGGCCGCGAAACTGCACAGCTTTGATATACTTAGTAATATATATATATATATATACATCAATGGCTCATAGCTGAACGGGCCGGTGTACGTGCTCCAGCCTCCGGTATTGCAAAATGGAAACAAAAAAAATTGTACTAGAATGGACCATACATAGGATAGGAGGCGCGAGCTAGGGATGTGCATGTCCCATGCTTGGGGCCACGAGTGCCCTGTGGACAAGAGTATCCTAGCAGAAACGCATGATGACATGCAGTGCGTGGGATCTGGGCACAAGCGGTTGGTTTTTTTTTTGAAATAAAGGGTCCACCCTCGGTTTCCATTAAAAGAAACCATAGCTGTTCTACAGGAAAGTAAAAAACTGAAAGAGAAACTACGAGCAAGAACAAACATCAACCAGGGGAGACCCACACTTGGGTCCTGGACGGTCAAGCAAAGCTACTACAAAGCTGACTAACCAACCCTTGTCCAAAAGCCCAGAAGAACCCAGGCCAGAGGCACAACCAGCAACTTTTTATTACACAACTCGCAAACTGAGGAGCAACACAAAAACTACAGAAAGTAATAGCTCAAATATTGAAGCCCTCCAGCTGTTCCTTCGCGCTCCTTCCAATCACCACTCACATTGCAAACTTCTGATGATCCCTCCTCCAAACTCTATCAGCGTCATCCCTCGATTCTTGGAACCACCGGCAGCCAGCCTCTCGAGGCACCGAGGCCTCACTTGATGATCACACGAACAGTTTGGCTCCCCAGTTGAGCACATCTTGACTTTCCTCCTTTGCCTGCAAAATGGACCAGGAAGAGATCATGTTACCGATCATATTGGTTACAACAATCGGATCATTAGGCTTAATCGACCGGAAGCACGCATTATTGCGCGTTTTCCAAATCGCCCAAATAATTGCTGACA
This sequence comes from Poa pratensis, assembly GCA_947311845.1. Classification (NCBI taxonomy): domain Eukaryota; kingdom Viridiplantae; phylum Streptophyta; class Magnoliopsida; order Poales; family Poaceae; genus Poa; species Poa pratensis. The sequence goes on from CAMZMU010000040.1 coordinate 4,675,546, forward strand.
CCACCGCAACAAACTGTCTATCTTTCTTGTCAAAACTTTTTAGTCAAGACCCTAGCATATGTTGTATGCTTCTCGGTTTGTTTTTAAACCCGAAAGCACAAAAAGCTACATTCTAGACATATCTTGCAGGTGGGCAAGCAAAGAACAAATGTATATTCGTTTCATCCATCCCACAAAATTGACATATCTTGTCCCCTTTCCAGCCTCGTCGATGTAAAACATCTTTTGTCAAAATATTATTACGTACTGCAAGCCAGAGAAACACCTTCACCTTGGCTGGCACCTGAAATTTCCAAATAGGCTTAAAAGGAAACCTATAAGTTCCCAATTTCAAAGCCCTATACAGAGATCTGACCGAGAACCCTTTGGGATCTAATTTCCAAGTGACAGTGTCAGGTATGTCCTGTAGGACAAAACCTGCACACACCTGTCGGATTTCTTCCCACATCTGTAGGGCTTCACCCGTCAGTGTTCTTCTAAATTTTAATCCTCGCCATCCAGAGGTAAGCACCTGATATACTGTGATCTCAGTAGATTCACAAATATTGTATAAGTGCCTAAACCTCAAGGAAAAGGTATCCTACCAATCCAAACATCCTCCCAAAAACGGGTTCCTTTTCCATTTCCAATTTTGCGATTGCAGAAGGAATAGAATATATTTTTAAATTTCATTAACCCCCTCCAAAACCACGAATCTCCGTTACGAACTTTGGCTCCACTGAGCGTACCTCCCTTTATATATTTCTTGCGTAGTAAGTCTTGCCACAGCCCATTGGATGTTTCTAACTTCCATAACCACTTACGGAGCAAAGCAATGTTCATACACCCAAGGTCTTTAACACCCAAACCCCCACACTCCTCGGCGTACACACAACATCCCAGCGTACCAAGTGATATTTTTTGGTGCCCAAATCGTCCCCCCAAAGCGGTTGGGTTTCTTGCTTCAAGCAAACGTCTGCGCCTTGAGTTGTTCAATTTATATTGTCTTCAACGTTGTCTTCCTATGATCCTTAAACATGCCTGATGTGCTAGTAGCTGGTGTCTATGTCTTCTGTTGCTTTGAGGGGTTATCTTCAAGGTTATCGAACCAGCTCGGTATCGTTGTTACAATAGTTGCATGGAGATGGTGTTGTTCGAACGTTCCATATGTTGAAACAGTTCATCTCTTGATGTAGTTGATCAAGTTTTTTCTTGGTCAGAACTGCGTCTTGAACCTTATATGTGTCCGCACTACTTATGATTGATAAGGGAAGCATGTTGTGTGTCTTCCATAGTTTCATTCGATCTTCAGTCGATCAAAGAGAGATTTGCTTGCCTATACAGGTTAAACGTAACCAAACCAACTGTTGGGACTAACTTCCTATGTCTACTAGATAAACTTATTAGTCAATCAATCATGTTATCGTTCATCATACAAAACCCATGTAGGACAGCTTCGGATGCACTTTCATTCGCAAGATGAAAATAAATATTGATCATGTCGCAATCTATCACATTTAGATAATGATCTAAGCCCTAATTCCTTGACGAAAGCGAAAACTCGATCACTTTGTCGTAGTTGATCAAAAGGATTTTAATTTTTTCCAGATTTCACATGTAAGAATGTAGTGCACATATAACTAACCTCTACCTTTCGTTAGTCTAAACTACTAGATCTGACGGTAATAGTTTTTCAAATAGGCAAACCTTCATGCGTTTGACCATGTTGATAGAACCAAACATTTATAATGCGAGATAAATAAAATATAAATATATATTTCATCATTATAGGTTCATCTGGGCCATAAACAAACAACAAACACACTCAAATCCAATAATTGTATACCATATGTAGAACTTCACACAATAGTCCCCAAAGTCGAGCTCACATACTGGCCATGCTAATTCCCAATATAAGTCCATCAGTCTGCCATGTGGTGGAAGACAATGCCCCACAAAGTCTAATCTATGACCAACAAAGGGATTCTATGTCTAGTATGTATAATCATTACACGTTTGATTTGGAGTAATATATTAAGTGTTTTGAACCGTCTGATGTATTATGGTGAAATCTATATTAGAAGGCAATCTCTTGTAATGAACTTCGTTCTCACTAATTACCTTACAATCATGTTGCAATGAACATGCTACTCGATGATCTTGACCGCCTTGTTTCGTTTGGGAGCCTTGGTCGATTTGCTAGAAAATTGATAGTTTCTAAATCTTCATTCAACCGAACAACACATTTCTTTTGGTAATTAAGACCGTGATGGGACATGTTCACACATTGTTTCTATATTAGGGTAGAATTAGTCGGCTTAAAAAGTTCAACATTGCCCTTGCATCAGGCCGGTCACAATTCATCGTCTCTTCATAGCCATTCCATTTCACGCCTGCATGATAAAATCTTTCTACGGTATTTATGTCGCAGATTTATGCAAAGGAATTGAAAAAAAATGAGTTTGAAAACATTCGTAATGTTTCCTACGTATATGCAAATTGTTGGTGCAAAAAAAACCGTATTCCGAGTTAAAGAAAAATAACAAAATTATGGACACAAAAAGGGCAATAGTAGGGTTTTTTTTTCATGAAATTTCTGTGTTTTTGTGTAGCTCAGAATATAAAGTTGTTTTTTACGAAACTTCTAGCGTGCATACAAAATGTATATGTACTTGTAACCAAATTTAGATTTTTACCGAGACCTAGAAATTTGGTTTTCATTTTTATTTTAAATAGAGCACTTGTGATTTGTGAGCTCGGGGGCCGCTTGCACTTTCCGGTTTGTGTCCCTCTTTCTCTCTGTGCACTGGAACTGTAGCTGCAGGGTGGGTTTTTTTTTTCGAGGGTATGCAATTGCACTAGAACTGTAGCCGCAGGGCGGGTTCACTGTGTAGCGGGGTGACAAGACGCGTCTCTGTGCTTGCATACGACAATCTCCTCTCTTGTATCTAATGGATGGCAAGGAATATTGGACCAGATGAAGTTTGAAGTGAGAGCAGGAGGAGTTCGGCAGCTTCAGTCCATGAATCCATGGCACCGACGAATCTCTGTCGTCAGACAACACCAAAAACCAAGTTTCAATGGGGAGGCCGCGTGGGCCTCGACGTGGCCACGGACAAGCAGTACTGAACTACTTGCTTTGCAGCACATGCTTACAAACACAAAGCCCTGTGATCACGGACTAGCAGTACTGAACCACTGCACTTGCGACGCACGCTTACACTATAAATAGCGTGCACCACCCAAGCAATTTTTACCAAGCAAACACTTGCGAATCACTTGCATTCCAGAAATAGTTTCTTACCGAGTCGTTGCGTTTTGTGTACACATACCATAACACAGTCGAGTCCATGGCGAAATGCTGGCTGCTGCTCCTCTTCCTGGCGTTCGTCCTCCTGCCGGCGGCGAGCGCGACGTCGTCGTGCCACCCCGACGACCTCCGCGGCTGCGGGGTTTCGCCGGGAACCTCAGCGGCGGGGGCGTCCTTCTCCGCGCCGCCTGGTCCGGCGACTCGTGCTGCAGCTGGGAAGGCGTGAGCTGCGATGAGGCCAGCGGCCGCGTCACGGCGATGTGGCTGCCCAGGCGCAGCCTCGAGGGGCCCGTCCCAGGAGCATCCATGGCGGGCGTGGCAGGGCTGGAGGAGCTCCTCAAGCGTAACAGGAGATCAGGCGGCACCGAAGACCTCGCCGAAGAGCCAAACACAATCCATGGGAGCAACAACATTGTCAAGAACGGGTGCAACAACACCATGTCCGGGAGCAGCAACACTGTCGTGTCCGGGAACACCAATACTGTGTCCGGGAGCAACAACACCGTCGTAACCGGATGTTTCAACACTCTCTCTGGTAGCAGCAACGTCGTATATGGGCTCAAGCATATCGTCACCGACAACAACAATGCCGTGTCCGGAGAAGACAATAATGTATCCGGGAGCTACCACACCGTATCTGGGAGCCACAACACCGTATCTGGTGTCAACAATACGGTATCTGGGAACAACCATATCGTAACTGGAAACAACAAAGTCGTTAGAGGTTAGTGATCTGTCAGCGGGTTGTTTCCGTCTTGACTAAGCTCAAGTCCTTTTCCAAGTTCGGCGTAGCTCACAGTACCCTGGTGAGGCCAATCGTGTTAATTATGTAAGGATGTAGCATCCTGTTCCTACTTAATGTCAGCTAGTATCGTGTTATGTAAGGATATAGCATCCTGTTCCTATGTATCTTATTTCATGTATTTTCTTCTGTGTGAGGTGTGATGCTTTATTATGCTGATGATTGGGATGTGGATCACATGGTGAACTACAATTGCTTAATATCAGCTAGCTATAAACATTTCTTTTGCAAGTTTCAATGTAACCTGCATCAATGTGGAATGTCTAGACGAAGGAGATGCAGCAAAAGAGCATAGATGCTACATCTGACTTGACCTAATGGGCCAGATCCCTCGATACTAGTATAGTGCAGGGCATAGTGTTTTTTTGGTCGAAGAGTACAAATTCACGCAGAACTCTTTTTTAATTGAAAATTCACGCAGAACTCGACCATTGATGCGCTTGGGAAGCAAATCGTCCGCTCATGTGAGGAGCTTTTGACAAATGAAATACGTGTTAATAAGAGGTATGCTTACCTCACAGAAAATTAGACCCTAGCGTGCCACAGTCGCATGGAATCTGTGTAAGCAGGCTCAGAGCGGAACTTTGTTACATCAGACTTGGAAGGGCAGTAGCCTACAGATAAATAAATTACAGGTCAATCATGTTGGAATTAATCTTGTTATTGGTTTAAGCGAATGAAAAGAGACAAAAAATGTAGTCTTTTTGGTTGCCAAGGAAAAGTATCCCGTGGCAAAGTCATTGTGTTTGGTGCTAATTGGATAAATGCCACTGCAATTCATGCAAAATCGATAAACACCATTGTAATTTCCAACTTCTGAAAAATGCAACTCGAATTTTTGAATACATCTACACATGCCACTGTAGCCATTTTAGCTCACTTTTGGTCAAAAGTTTGACAAATTTCCGCTGCAATTTCCATCTTTGGTCAAAAATAAAAAACATGATGAATATTTGACTATTTTTTGACCAAAAGTGAGCTAAAATGGTTTGCAGTGGCATCTGTAGATGTATTCAAGGATTGGAGTAGCTTTTTTCAAAAGTTGATAATTACAGTGGCATTTCTCGATTGGCGTGAATTGCAGCGTCATTTATCCAATTAACCCTTGTGTTTGTATTTCCTTGGTGTGTGTGACATGTTCTTGTTTGTGTTCTTGTTAGAAGAGAGATTGAGAGGTTGGAGAAGAGAGGGGCTGCCAGACACAACTCCAACAAATCATGACTTCGAATAATTGCAAGCATCAATCCTTAAAAATCAGAAATACAAATGTGTTAAGCTCGGCAACTCTCTGTAAAGCACGACAAGAAATTGGATACAGTGAACTGAGCTTCAATGCCACACCATCAGCAGCTGAATGTAGCACCTGGTTACAGGCTTCATATCAAAGTTGCTACAGACATCACTTACTCAGATGGGGAACGAACCAGTGAAATCTTACTTCCCTTGCAATGATATAAATATACACAGACATTCTTTGAAAGCAAGCAGAGTATCGTAGTAGACTTGGTAGCCCTTATCGACTGAACCGACCTCAACATTTGACGGATCAGGTGGTGCTGTTTGTAATTCGTTGGTCAATTTCTCAATCTGAAAAACAAAAGGAACCTATAGGTTTTAGAAACAACATGACATAGGCTAAAGCAATTTGGTAAACACGTCAGAAGCAGTTATCTTCGACATGGCAGAGAAGTTATCTTGGACATTGGAAAAATTCACAGCGGCATGATACGTCAATAACTTGGATAAGTACGCAAAGACATGTGATACTAAGTGATGAAAATTAGTCGGGAATGACATGGATCATCTGTATGCAGGATACAATTCGAGTCCACAAATGACAGTTATGTACTCCGTCAAAAAAATAAAACTAGCACTGGCAGCAGCGACTCGACTTGACATAAGGACGATGGCTGGAGGAGCGAGTGGGATGGGCTTTGGCGGGCTTCGTTTCTCCTACTCGTGGGCTAGGAGAAATGCCCGATCTACGCGGAATGGAAATGGTCCATCGTATCGGACTGAAAAATAAAATGGAATGGCTGGAGGCCTGGAGCCGATGAGATGGGCCTAGCTCTATTCACAAGGGTCACGTGTGTTGCTGTTGTGCCTCCTCGAAAAGCAACATCTAAAAAAAACAATGTTCTGATGCGCCACTCCAGTGCGAGCTTCTTCAGCGCATCCACATGTTGACGATTTCTGCCCGAGCTGTTGGGCACGCTGATGACTAACGTAAGAGCATATTTAGCATTTACCTTAACTAGTTGAGTGCCCGTGCGTTGCTACGGGGAAACAAGACATAGAAATATTATTGTATAAAAATGTCTACATTTTTAATTATCATGCAAATATTAATTCGTAATATGATCTTTTAATTAAGCCAAATTATCATATTTCAATTGTTTTCATCATAAAATAAAGAAAGAAAGCCGAAATTTGGTGACACATAAAGAAAGAAATACGTTGCCCACGGTCGACGTAAGACATGTAATTCTCACATTCAGCCTGCGAATTTAAAGTTAAACAGTGATTCTGTAATTTGCACAGTACCAATCTAGAACACACTTGATTAGTATGTAAGGTGGCTACAAACATGTAAATTGTTTTCTTCTTTGAACCAGAAAAGGTGCCTGGGCACCAAATTCATTTCATCTCAAGCACAACATACAAGTGTAATGCATAGCCTGTAATTGCTGACAAAAAGAGCAACATCGATAGGCATTAGCTACTGCTACGAACTGAACTATTGCATGTAAAGATAGGCTCCAAATCATTGGTTGAGAGCCTGATGCGCAGTCATGAGCAACTCCATCGAGGTCTCTTTTGGTGTGTAATATTGCAGCCTGGAGTTGAGCAGAGATTTGGAGGAAGGAAACATGGACATATCTAATTTCCAGTTTGTAGCTAATGCTTTGGCCTGTGAGAGATTATCCATCAAAACAGTGATTCGTTGCGGTTAGAACAACTGTGCCACATTTACCGCAAGAAGTGATGTTGCTTCCGCCTGCAGTGGTGAGCGTACATAGACAGACCAATGCCAGTCGCCTGTGAGTCTGCACTTTGAACATCAGAGAAGATCTTGACTCTGAACATCACAAACATGTATACTGTAAACACCACTATACTGATTATGGTGAATGATGGGTGGTCATATATCTGAAACACACATGACATTCATCTAAAAAAGCCTATAATGTGCACATTGCAGTCTCAGCTAGCAATGCAAAAAATTATTTTCAAGTAAGACAATTTTCTCATATTTTATATTGCATTGCAAAAAAAAGCTTTATGTACCTAAAAAACGCATAGTAGTTATCTAAAATGTGTTGTAGCCTGAAACATATTACACCCCATTGTCTAAGCGAGTATCTTCATCTCATTGCAACCATTGTCAACCGAATTATTAACATTTCTGAAGCAGTTTACCTGCCAATCGACCAAAGCCTGTGTCTTTCCGAAGCTTCAGTTTGCACGTGAAAAAAACAGTTGACACAACACTATACACAGGATGCATTTTCACAAGATAAATATGACGGTTCGGATTTTTCCCATCAATCAGACCAGCGCATTGATACATCTACAGAACCTGACGAGAAAATATGTGACTTGCCTCATTTTACTGCTGGAGTAACAGTCTTGCTTCCAAATATTTTGGATTAACATGAATGATGTGGGATGGACGTTGGAATTGAGACTCCGGCTTCGATAGTGCAGGACCTGACAATCCATTAGCAGATGACTGAAAACCAAGTTCTTCCTCGATCATTTGAAGTGAAGCTGAAGACGTAACAATTTCGATAACATTAATCATACACATTGCCATAATCTTTGAAGAACCACTACTGATTTCTATTTCAGCTTTATAAATATTGTTGCTGAATAATTTTGTTATTTCTAGAGAGCAGGGATGCAATAGATGCCAGAAAAGGTAAACTACTAAAGGGACATTTTGTAGGGAATGAACTCGTAACAGAAGAAGAAAATAGCCAGAAATTAGTAAAGAATAATGAACAACATTCATACCTACCTGCTGCCAGCACTTACCTTGGTCTACCGCCGAGGTAGCCTTGGGACTGTACCTAGCCGGGATTGCATGCAGATAGCTCTCAGGACCCCTTCGGACAGGTCCAGAGGAAGACCTTTTCCTACATAAAAGGGCAGTCGACCATGAACAATAAACGAAGAAAAAAATGCAAGCCGCCGATGAGAACGAGTAGACTACCTATTCTCAAGCAACATCCTGGGAAGGATACGTAGCACACTCCCGGCTGTCATGAAGAATACCTAGACAAAAGCTCATTTGTTTCTCTGAAATTTTTCAGAAAACTGTAACCTATAATTTCTTTATGATTCTGCAGCACAAAACAAGTGCGGATTAATGGAGCTTCGTATCCCCCATTTATTCCCTCTTAGAGAGAACCAGCCAGACTGGAGCATGAAAGCACACAACTTGAAGCCTCCAATAAGATTCAGAGGTGCACCTCACTGCCTAAGTGCCTAAACTGAGTGCACATAATAAACTGAGTGCCTAAGCTAAAGTGGTGCACCTCACTGCCTAAGTGCCTAAACTAAGTTCAAATGATATCTTATCCATCTTTTAGTTAGTCACACCAGGAACTTCCACGTATAATATTAGAAGATTTTGTTTTCTTCCTAAACTGAGTGCATATGGTTGAGCATGCTTGTCACCAGCAGGTCCAATAAATAATGAGTCCCAAATGCAGCACCAGCAAACAGTAAATAATTAGTCCAAGCAAAAGAATCTGGATACTCATTTCTGTGATAGGAACCAAATTTAACATTCACGCTATCTAATATGGCATCTACTTAAACCTGCAGGAGATGTGCAATACCTGATAACATCGGGAACCTGCATTGCTGCGCCAAGAAGATCCATCTCTACAAATTCTCCCTCCTAAGAATCCTATAAACCATCCTGAAAATATGGTAAGTGAACCGGATCACATTTGGTTCCAGCAGATACGGGCATCTACAGTTTGATACGCTAATAAAGGGGACGCCAATCTTCGATTAGGTCATAGGATTCGGTGGTATTATGCATTACATGAGATACGGAGAGGTTGTCCGCGTGCAGGGCCTTCTACTCCTGCAAGAAACACATCTCTGGTGCCGTGTCATCTTCAAACTTGTAGCCTGGATAAATGTGCAAAGAGTCATGTGAGTATTCTTTTCACACAAAGGGTAGTACCACATGTTGCTTCAGGAAAAATATTATCTCAGCCAAGTAGCCAGCAACTTAATTATACAGTCATGGATCTCATGTTAAAGGAAATGGTAAATATATATCATTAACATGTAGACCAGAGCACGACTGAACATCATTCCTTTATCTTACCTTATCATCTACCTTCTCATCAACATCGGCCTCGACAGTATCAAGGTCAAGTTGTTCAAGTTTAATGGACGGCCGAGATACGGGTTGTGCGCACAATGGGTTGGAGAAGCTCATAACCGAGTTTAACCCACTCATCCAGCCTCCTATTGACTGCGAATCAGATCATTTAAAATACGATCAATAAACACGGATACATCAACGAACTAAAACAAGGTTACTGTTAAGTTAACTCATTTATGTAATGGAGCCACTCTACGGGCCTCAATACACCACACACAAAATAGTAATCTATAGGTGTTAGCTTCCATTCCAAGTGAAAATGCGGTAGAAATGTGTGATTACACTGCAAAATTGACCTCCCACGCCTAGAGATCAATTCATCACTACAACCCCCTCCGTTTACACTGCCGATAAATCCAAATAAACATTTGTTCCCAAATTCCCCAACCTGAAGAGCCTTAAACCTAACCCTAGAAACGAAGCATCCTGATGGGGAAGAGGTGGGGATGCTGCTTACACTGTAATGGACGTAGTACTCGTAGTCGGCTGGGGAGGAAGTAGGGAACAGGACTTCCGGCGCTCGATGACCTTGACGGGGTGGGGCTTCTGGTCGTGCCACCGGCACATCCCGCGCGTTCCCAATTCCAGCGGCAGACGCGCCGCCCACGACGCGGACGGGGCCGAGGTTCTCAGCCTCCTCTCTACCCCTCCGTTCGGCGGGGCGGCCGCGGCGTGCGCCAAGCGGCACGATCCACAGCGGGTACACGGGTTTCTTCCGGTGGCGCACCGGATATGCTGGACACATGGTAAGGTTGGGTGGCTTCCTCGGATCTCTTACTCTCTCCCGTTCCCTTGATAGTCGGCAGAGGATGCAGGGAGGCGGTGGTGACGACCGGATCCGGCGGCCGGAGTGAGGAGGCACTGGAGGAGGTGTAAGATGCGATGGATGCGGATGGGCGGGTGAGAGAGGAGGGCGGCTGTGTGCGGGAGAGAACGAAGGAGCGCGAGCGCGACGGGAGCAGGCGAGCTGAGAGGGACGTGGGCTTGGCCCATGTGCGCGTGACGAACGAATGCGAGCGACGAGGATGTTGGACGAAGGATTCTGCCATCGTTACGTACGTACGAACTCCCATTTAATAGTAAAGACTAGTTGAATGCCCGTGCGTTGCTACGGTTATCTTATTTTTTTTCTTGCTACACATGAAAAATCACGCACCGTGATACAGTTCTATATTTCCCATAAGATGCAGCAGATATATGCATTCTCCCTAGTGACACTTAGTTGGAGCGCGACCGCACCTCTAAAAACATTGTTGTGCAGGGGGTCAAGGCTTATATGACAAATATTCAATGTTAGTACTTAAATATGGGTGATTACTTGCATTTGCGGTCAATGTCTGGTATGTACTTGCATTTGTGGTCAATGTCTCTGGTATGTCCTTCGTGAATTCATCTGCGCCAAGATTACCTTGCCTTCTCCTTTTTCCTTTCTACTTCGCATCTCCTATTCTTCTTTGTGCTCAACCCGACTTGCTCCCTTTCTTCTCATGTTGTCATGAATGTTGCACACATGCAGAATTTTACACTCTCTTTATAAAATAGGTTAGATACACACTGACACACGCTTAGACGCTTGCTCAAGAAAAACACAAATAGTGCATGGGACTTGATTCTAGATCACACCCTTGTCTCATATCCCTATAGATTATTTGAATTCTAGTTCAGTTTTTCATGTAGATCCACTCCACTCTGTTCCCTGTCACCATTGCTGTACGATGGCAAGCCTTGTAGTTTCACCCTTAAAACCTTGTAAACTTCAACTATTATGCAGCCCATCATATGCAAGAAACCAAAACAACTGTCAAATAGACAGTTAGACCCTATTGTGTATCAGGTAACAGAAATGAAATTTGATGTATGAGCTATTGCTTTCCATTTGTTGTTTGCAAAAGAGCATAATAAAGTAAAATGTCTACGCAAATTAAAACAGAACCTCAAATTGAGTACACGGCAGAACAAGACAGAAAATGAAATTAGACTGGGCAAAGGAAAATATGCGCCATCTAAGGACAGCTAGTGCTTTCTTCATGAAATGGGAATAAAATACTCCCTCCGTTCGGAAAAGGATGACTTCCATTTATCAAAATTCGGATGTATCTATACTTGTAACATGTCTAGATACATCCGCATTTAGACAAATGGAAGTCATCCTTTTCCGAACGGAGGGAGTAGTAAAGTAAAGCTGGAATTATATGAGAAGGACATACACGCTATGAACACTCAAATGATATGATATGAGAAAATTTCTTTATATAACACATATAGATAGAATACTGTAACATCTCTTTCAACAAACACCGATGATGCTAGGCTGAGAAAAAAATACTTTCTATTACTCCATTGGCTTTCACACAAATGACAAGCAAGCACAATATTTCATAATCTCCCTCACAATTCTGTTTCTTCCCTATTCTGGCACTTCATCATCATTACCAATCTAAGAAGTAGATTGCTTTGAACAACTGCAAAGCCACAAAATTGAGGTGAATCAGCTAAAATTATATGGTCCAATGCAGCATTCTGAAGCCTTAAAACGAAAAACAAAAATGTAAGAAATACAAGGCACTCACATACATGCTAACATTCAAAACACGGGAGAACACGGAAAATGTGGGAACCAAAATAAAAATAACCAGTCATCAAAGGAAACTAAAGATTCAGAGGATTAAACAATATGTTCGACTATTAAACAGGTATTCAGGTCAATTCAGAGGAAACTAAAGATTTCATACATTGGTTATAGCAAGAATATGTAGGAAATATATACTTCTATCATGTATCATCCAAATAATCCCTGCTTCAGTAAGCTTCCTTATATGTTAGAATATTAAACTTAGTGCTTGACAATTGGAAGGTTGAGAATAGCACAAATTACCTCTGCGCACAACCATGATAAGACAATTAGCTCGAATATTATTGCATTACATTCTTGTAACATAAGTCTTCGTCTAAAGTGAATTGCCACTGGTATTTCTTTTCTTAATAAGCACAGACTGAAGAATATTGCAAAGTGTACCTGTTCGTTGCAATAAAAATCTGTTCTGCAGAAACAGTTCCCCTAGGCTACTTACTACTGTGCCGCATGATGTTGCGTTGTGAGGGTTCATATTCTGATCCGTTCCCTAGGTGTTTAATGAAATTCCCATCTATGCAAAAGAAATATGGATCAGAGTACCTTTGTGGGCACCCAGTTCCATTCTGTCAGATTGATACATGAAAATAAGTTTGCTGATCAACAGATATTAGTTCTGCTAATCTCCACGTATCACACCATAAAGCCCAGACTGAATAATTGACCAAGCCCCATTGCTTTTAGCAATCACCTAATATTTCTGCGAATCTCCACTATGCAAAATTTGGTTTTGAATACTGCATCAGAGAGCAAAGTACCTTTGTGACCTTCAGGTATATCGACAAGAAGATCTACAAATAGTTGGGCAATACCTTATCAGATCGTGGAATACAAGGCCTCACCTTTATGATAATTTACATCAAGTGATATAGCCTAGTGCATTTACATCACCTTTATGATAAATGTGGGCTTGCAAAAGAGTTCCATGGAAGTTATCCCAAAATTGAACGCTGATGGAACTATCTCCACTATCCAGGATTCCACACCTGTAACAACAATAATCAACACAGCTAGTTGAGGAAGGAAGGACATTACACCTGCTAAAATGCTTTACCTTACCTCAGAATTGGTAATGACCATATACAATGTTCACAAGCCTCCCCTAATCCAGCTGTGATGGTGATACTTCTCACAGAATGATGTTGAATCCCATCATCTAATTAATATGTGAAACATAGTACAGGAGAGTGTCACAAAAAATTAACCCATGTTGAGTACACTCCCATATATAATGTGATGATCCAAAACAGGGAATTGTCTATAGAAGAGAAGGAAAGATGCTGAACAGTCCACTTATATACGCACGGAAAGAATCACCCAATCCTTAATACAAGCTATTTATACTGTAATGGATGTTAGCTGCTTCAAGAAAATATGAATTGGGCATCATTACCCCATGTCACACTCAAAACTCGTCCTGGACAGAAGCACAAAAATAATCACCATAGTCGAAATAACTGGAAGAATAGGGAGATAAAGGATATAGACACATGCTGCTCACATGCCAGGGCCGATGAACCATTAAAAATCATCTTGGAAGAGATGTATAGTAGGTCAATAAACCAGATTCAGGCACGTTATACAAGCCTACAAGCCATCGTGCTGAAATTTGTTCAAACGATACTAAGACCTTGTCTTGGCAGTCAATCATCTTCATCATTAGAGTTGTCATCAGCATAAATATAATTTAAGTCAGAGTCGGTGCAGCCATTATGATTTGATTGTCCATTGGCGGCACATCCTGAGATTTAAATTTCCAGAAATCAATTGATTGTTTCGAGTCTCCATGGCAATCTGCCAGATAGGTACCCAACAGTACTGTCTATGACAATCAGCAAAAGAGAGCAATAAAATCAGCATGACACACCCACAAACTTACAACGACAATGGAAATTAAGGCTGAGGTCGGTCTCGACTAACCTGGTGGCTGAGTAGACACGGAACAAGGATGGGCTTGTTGGAGACGTGCTCGCGGCTGACGAGGTCGACGAGCATGCCCTGCGCGTCGCTGGCTCGCTGCAGCTGCCGGACATGACGCTGCCGTCCACAGCCGCTCCATCGACCGTAATTTCTAGGCTGCTGGCGCCGTTCTGCTTCATCCCACACGCCAAAGGAATCGATCTTGCAGCTCCCCTATCGCCGCCTCTTCTTCAGCTGAGGCCACGCCCGCGTGGCGTATGGCTCGCTGGCGGCGCACGACGAGGTAGAGATCCCGCATGTGGGTGCGCTAGGTGCCCGGCGTTTGCACCGGACCTGTGGGTGGTGGGCTCGGATTTCGGTTGTCACCGGAACGGTCGGCTGCAGCGGCGGACGGCGGCGGCAGCCGACGAGGCGACGAAACAGACGGCCGAGGAAACACAGGAGTTCCGCGACATGTGCGGGATCTCATCGGGATCACAGAGGTCTCAGCTGCATTATGACGAGGTGGAGGACGCATCCTGGCTCGGTGCAGGTGGAGTCGTTCCGCCGGCGGCCGCTTAATTCCCGTCGGAGGGGATCAGGTTGGGTAGGTAGGGTTTGTGAGTTTTGGCTGCGCCTTGGGCGTGCGGAGGCAGCGAAACAAAACATTTCGGCATATTGGCCTGGGCCTGGCCCATGTGAGCGGTCGTGGGAGCAGACGAAGACCATGTTGGACGAAAATTTCTGCCGGTTGACGTACGTACCAACTCCCATTTAATAGTAAAGATAAACTATACAGCAAATATTATTTTCAGATACCCGGAACCAGTTTAACGGTTTGGAAATTCATCGGTCAGAACAGATACGCAAATTCGTCCTGTAAATTTATAAAAAAGAGTTTGCGCTAAACTTCAACTCATCATAGTTCATCCCAAACATAATTTATTACAATAATAGTTCAAACACCACAAAACAACGATCTCAACTAGTAGTAGACGACGGCGAGCTGGCCGCTGGGTACTTCACCGGTGATGCTCACTCCCCAATGCTGAGGTAGACAGCATGGTGGATTTCATGTCAAAAAAAAAAGCATGGTGGATTTGCGCACGGCCGCGCCAAATTTGTCCTCCTTCCTCTTGGCTTGGTGGCAGCGCTCCGACTCCTCATCACCTTTTTACACTGCCTCGGCGTGGACGGCATCGTCGGTTTTGTGGCACCCATATTGAAGTGCGGCAAGATGTGCTCGTAGAGCACAAGCTAGTCCACGTGCCACGCTTGCTACTCTAGGAGCGCCGGCCGTGGTCCCACGCCTACGTGGACCTTGGCGTGCGGCACATCTCGTCCTCGTCCTCGTCGCTCGAGACCACCAAAGTCAGCACCACGCGGGAGCTCCCTGCCTCCGCGTCGTGCGGGCGGCCTTGTGGCGGCGCGGTTCTCCTCGATGAAGGGGCCAGGCAGTCCGAGTTGGTGCGGAGGGGACCAGGGGAATGAACTCTAACTTGGCTTCCATCCCTTTGATATAGTGAGATTGTGGGCTGACTTTATGGGGCTACCGAAAACATTTTCAGGTCTGGGCCAATATTCGGTTTCTGTTCGGTCCACCCAAATAACCAAAAACCTATCGACCCGAATTATAAGGGCCGGGAGATACCCCGCTTATAGCCATCTAGGTATGGGTAGATACTGTTAGAATACGTATGTGATACGAGTTAGAAATAGAGTAGGGTTACTACACCTTCTTGTAGTCCGAGTGTATCTCCCCCTTGTACCACTATATATATATATCCTCACAAGGGCCCAATCAATACAACAACAAATATTAGGGTTCCATCTATTTTTCATATGGTATTAAAGCAAAGTCGGAATTGCACTAGCCGAACATCTAAATCAAGTTGTACGACTACACCAACATCTTCGTCCAACATCAGCGAGAAGCGACGTGAACCACACGCAGGCCGGTGTGGATCTTCATCGACTTCTCCGACAACCAGGCATTTATAACATCGTCGCCATGAGGGACACCTCCAAGCAACGTATCACTTCATGTCGGCTGCTACATCGCCGTCACATAATCGCCAAGGTCTACATCAACATGGTATTCATCAACAACCTCGTCAACACACCGCCACAACCTCATCCACAAGGATGGACACGCGTCCTCTGACAAAACAGCAAGACGCGCACAACACCGATGACGGCATTGACCGTGTCCGACGACTAAGACTGTATAAAAAAAAAGGAATCACTATTGTGAAAGCCCCTACAACCACGCACACGGTTCTCACAAAACCATAGTGTGCTCGGTGGGCTTCCTTCAGTCTTGGCAAAACTGGTGTACACACCTACAACCATGTCCGTTGACATCCGCAAGATGGCGTCGACGATACCTCTCTAGGTGCAAAACGTTGGCTCCGACGGTACATGTGAATTTCACAAGGTACAAAACGTCATAGAAAACAACAACTGCAGCTCCGTCATACACACGACTCAATTTTTTGCGCCTCCAGCATTGCGGCCACACCGACCACGACGAGTACAAAATCGACCACAGCTACCTCAACCATGGCTATATCACGATCGACTACCTCGACATCAAGGGCATCGTCTATAGCAACTCATCGGTAACAACTCTAGTCAGGAGTGTCCGCGTCGTCACTTGCGTCCACACTACTCCCGCTGTGACTACGAGAGGGGAGAGAGGAGCTGTTGATGATGATGGAGAGGAGAAGGTGACGAAAGTGCACGACTGCAAATCCAGTCGAAATCGTTCGTTTCACTCCCACTACGACCGAGGGGAAATGTTAGAATACATATATGATACGAGTTAGAAATAGGCTAGAATTACTAGTCCAAGTTTATCTCCCCTTTGTACCACTATATATATCCCACGAGGATCCGATCAATACAACAACAAATACTAGGATTCCATCTATTTCTCATAGATCATTCAAAAGAAGAAAGTAATCAGAATTAAAGCCACAAGTGCAGATACAAAGTACTGTAGGTCATACCTAGGAGGCACCGGCGATGTGCCTTCCCCATACCGGCCGGCCATGGGTAAACGATCTGCAGTTACCAGACTGCAAATCGCCTTATACATAAGCCAAGATATGCCACGCATGGGGGACCTGCCCCGTGGACGAATGTAGCCCAGCAGAAGCACATGCTGACATTCAGTCATCAGACTACACGCAGTCACACAGTCCGTCGTCACCGATCCCCGCCCCAGCATTCGCGGTACCAGCTTCCACATGATCCCACAGACCACAGTGCTCGGCGAGTATTCAGCGTCGGCCTCGTCTGACGATATTGTAGGCATATCGTCCCATGCGTAACCGTGGACGGCTATAATCTCGTAGTGGTATGGTAACCTTGACGCCATGTCGGCAGTGGCACCAGATGTTTTCTGGAAAAAAGTAATCAAGCTGGGGATAACCTCTGGATCGCCAATGATTGTCGCCCAACGGTGAGTACTTTGCAATACTTAATCTGCTTTCGTATGGAGCCACGCACAAAGATCCTCCCCCACATGATCCCAACATACCTTGGACTACAGGTGGAGCTTGTTTACAGGGCTCGACGTCTTCGCTTTAAAAAGTACTGCACTTTGTTTATCCTCCCTGTTTGTACCCTGTGCTGCTGTGTTATTTTAATGCTCCTAATTGCTAGGTTTGTGTAGTGAAGGTCAAGTATAGTGTAGGGTGTATATCTGCACCAAAACGAGGAGATGCACTATTACCAATCACTTTCTTCATTATCAGGCATCATGGCCGTACACAAATGTGTGTTCATAAACCAACCTAACCAGCTCATATCCATTGTATTAACTACGGCCGACTACTAACCAAGCATATATGCGAACAAAGGAATTAGCCCTCGAGGTGATGAGTTGGTGTGGCAATCTGCCGGTGCATGATGCATGTGCAACTCAAGCTAGCTTAACACAACAACCGCTACCTCAACGGCACGCACATGGAAAGAAAGCGAGAAAAAGACGCGTGTTTGGAGCTTATTAGCAGAAACCGTCAATTTTCCAGCTCGTCAGAAGCTTCCCTGCCCTGTTGTTTCCGGTACAACCACCAACCGTAGCCGCTACCTAGCTTAGCTGCCACCTTGCCTTTGCCTGCTTTCGGATTAGGATATTTTTCTTCTCCTCACAAATCCTCATGCTCTGCCAAAGCACCTTGGAAAACGCCGTGTTCAACTCTGACGGGACCTTTTCCTTTTTGAGCACACCGGCAACACAATCATCGAGTACTAAATATATAAGTTTAGGGTTCGTTTGTTCTCTCGGGGGTGCACTCCAGCGCATGGAAAGATGATTCCACATTCGGTTCAGACCCATTCGAAATGATTATCCAAGTGTTGTGGCTGAATTTGCAAGTATACTTGAATTCTGTTTTCTAATGTGGAGTATGTGTATTACTCTGTGTTATAAAATTCATGGGTTTTAAGCAGGATTAAAATTAAGATAGAAGAATGTGTCAGTCCGATCAGGAAGTATGCTCTTCTGCTCATATACCCTCGGCTTTGCAGAGTGCGATCCTAACTTTGTAGCTCTCTGATTACCCGGAACATACTTATTATTTTCCCAAAAATCTATGGCATGCAGACCTTGCTTACCCTATATACGCAATTATGCATGATGAATTCTCTATATATATATTAAACTGAAAAGCTGCACTTAATCTAACAGTAGACTTCCTCCAACCGTCCCCTGTTTCCAGAGGCGCCATGTGCAAGCAAGGGCAAACAGCTACCTGGCCTGTTGACGCATGCATGTATGCACTTCCATCTGTAGCCAACACCTTTTCCTTGATTTCCTCTACATATTGGAGTATCCTCTTTCCGGTGCGCCGGTGGCAATTATTAGCAACTAACTAATCATTGATAAGTTCAAAAAACATATTAACTAAACATCACCGCTCGTCGACGTCTATGTTGCGTCATGGCATTGGTTCAATCACTAACTACTTTTTCTTCACGCACACCTGTCGCCGCATGGTAAAGTCAAACTCTACCAGCATAGGCAACATGTTCTTACGACCAATATGTATAACCACATATCGATCGTCACTCGTCTTCCTGAATGCGACATTTACAATGTTTTCCTCATGTTCCACGAAATGGAAACTTAAACGCATTCTCAGTTTCTCACCACTATTGCCACATTTCACATACGGGGGGCGGGGTCTCTGTCTGTCAGGGCATTGCCTGCTCTTCTATCCTCTAGCAAATTCGTTATTCCTGGCTGCAGGCCAATGAAGATGTCCCCGGCCGGGTAAGGAATAGTCAGTGATTTTCTTTTCTATAAAAAATCGAAGCAGAGAGTCTGGTGAGTGACGACGAATAAACCCTGAAGACGACGGGAGCCAGAAATATATATATAGCTAGTGTGTCTCACAAGATATACTGATAGTCTGATAATAATTTACGACATGTCGACGCACCGACAAATCAAGTACTCCCTCCGATCCATATTAGTGGACATAGGTTTGTCTAAATTCATATGTATCTAGTTAAGTATTTAGACTAGATACATGTGTATCTAGACAAAGTTGTGCCCACTAATATGGATCGGAGGTAATAGAATCATGTTGGACTCGAAAGCAGAGATTAGTCTTGTGATTACCCCGGGATTGGCGGCCAACTGTCGTGGAATGGAATGGATGTCGCTAATCGGTTGCGTTCCTTCTACTCTTTGTTTACTCCAGATATGGAAGATTGGGGCCACTGAATTGCGTACTACTACTAGTGGAGAGAAGAAGGAAACAGGGCAGGCAGAACCTACGTGCGAGTCTGCACTGGAAGAAGAAAAAATGAACCCTAGAAGTCTGCACACTAGACGACGATCGATCGATCAGCAGTCACACCGTCACGGGACAAACGAAGCAGAGATTTAAGAAAAGAAGATAAACATTTTTTTGGACGAAAAATATATTTAGTGGTAATTGTTGGAGCATACAGTATATAATTTGCACCGTCGACTACACACAGAAGCTAACCTAACACGGCAAAGTGCGCCACTTGAAGGAAGCAGCGCACGTCGATTTCCCTCCACACGGCCGACTGATCGAAATCGAGCCTGCAGGTTGACCGTAACAAACATAATTTGATCATCCTATGTGGCACAGGGGCGAGTATAGCTTGCGCGCGCGCGAGCGCTCGCTCGGATTCCGACACCCCCACGTGCGGTTCCAACAGCGCCGGCGACGAAGAAGAACAGCTCGCCCCCGCCCCCCACCGCGGCCGAACCACCTGCTACCGCCACCCGCGGCCGGCGGCGCTCCCGCGACCGCCTCGCCGCCCCGCCCTGCTCGAACCACGGCCTCCGCCGGTCCGGCGCCGCCCCGACCATCTCTCTAAAAGCCCCCCCACACCGAAGCTCGTCGCCGGCGAACCCCCCCCCCCCCCCCCGCACCCCCCAAGTTAAGCTTCTTTGCTCGCCTCCGCCGCCTCCGCCGCGCGCTTGCCCTCACTCGGGGATGGGGTTCGCTCGGCTTCGCCTCGCTCCATCCTCGACGGCGCCTCCTCCGCCGCAGCTCCCTCCGGTCGCAGCGGCGTCGTCGGTCGCCGTCTCGACGTCGGGAAGGGTAAGGGAGAGAGAATTGGAGGAGAATTTGGGCGTCGGCGGCGTGGTGCGAGTTGGGGAAAAAGAAGGAAAGGGGGAAGAAGATAGGTATGTGGGTGGGACCCACCCACGTCCGTCCACGCGCTGCGCCTGCACGAGGCCGAGCAACCGCTCGTGCGCTCGTCAGCTAGACATTTCGGTGGCACAGCCTGGATCGATACCACACGCCTTCGGTTTGTGAGGTGCTAATCGCACTTAGCGCGCGCGGTGGTATAGGCTGACTTTGGGACAAGCGACGCACGACTCATGAATTGCTATGCATGCATGACGAAGCGGACTTCATCAGGTTCACAGCGGAGATTTGCAGGCCTGCAAGTGGGGACGGGCAGCATACGGCGCCCATCCCAATTAATTCACTAATTGGACAACCACGGGCAGAAATAAAATCCTCACGGGCAGTCACGGCGCGGCTGCTACCGCTATCACGCCGCATCGATAGCTGCCTCCATGGCGATGATGGCAGGCAGCGTGGCCAGAAGCCCGGAACTCCCCCGCTGTCGCCGCTCTAACCGTCCTCTGCCACCTCCCCCTCTGTTCCCCTTCTCCGGCCGCATCCATCCCGTCCGGCGAGGGCTCTAGGTCGTCAATTGTGCCGCCGTCGGAAAGGAAGGTGGCTGCTCCATCCCTCCCCTCCGCTCCTCATCTCCGGCCACGTATATCCCATCCCACGTATATCTCATCTCAGACCCACTCGAAATGATCAAAGTGTTGTGGCTGAGTTTCCAAGTATATATTTTTTCGAAACTCGGCAATACCTTTGATTAATAAAGTCGAAAAGAGTTGGACGGTTTATAAGAGACACATGCAAGTATACTTGAATTCTGTTTTCTAATATGGAGTATATATGTATACTGTGTTGTCAAATTCTGGTTTTAAGCCGGCTTCAAATTAAGATAGGAGAATGTGTCGGCCTGATGAGGAAGTATATTCTTCTGCTCATATGCCCTAGCTAGCCTTTGTAGCTCTCTGATTAACCTGAACATACTGATTCTTTTTGTCAAAAGCTATGGCATGCAGACCTGGCCTACACATACTCAATTATGCAAGATGTATTCTCTACATATACTAAACTGAAAAGCTGCACTTAATCTAACACTAGATCGACTTCCTCCAACTGCCCCCTGTTTCCAGAGGCGCAGCAACGTCAATGTAGCTAGCTAGCAGGTGCCATGTGCTAGGGCAAACAACTACCTGGCCTGTTGACACAGTCATGCACACTGCATGCACTTCCATCTGTAGCCAACACTTTTTCTTTAATTTCATACTACTATACAACAACAGTGTTCTCTTTCCGGGGCAACTAACTAATCATTGATAAGTTCAGAAATAAAATTAACTAAACGTGGCCGATCTTCGACGTCTATGTTGCGTCATGGCATGGGTTTCCCTTCGCTATCTACTTTTTGTTTTGTTATTACGGACCGACAATATGCTATGGCGACGTGTCTGCAGAATCCAACGGAGGGTGACTCGATGAGGTCATGCACAACGGAACTTGCAACATGTAAACACAGCACACCATGAGAAAGTCAAACTCTACCAACATAGGCGACATGTTCTTAAGACCAATTATAACCACATGCATATCGACCGTCATTCGTCTTCGTGAATGCGACCTGTACAAAAGAAACTTCCACGAAATGGACAGACACAGATGTGGGTACCACCGCAAGGTAAACGCATTCGCACCACTGTTACCACATTCTGGTGATTCTCTTCTGTGATTTCACATACGTGGGTCCATGGGTGTCAGGGCGACTCAATGAGTCATGCTTGCTATTCTCTTTCTGCGGTGACCCAACACACCACTGCATATTGTAGTGTACAAGTCGTTGACATAACACCCACGGAAGGACTAATTCGTAAATATTACATCACTCAGAGTAGTACAACAGAAACATTGCGGGTCCACTTTATTACACACTGCTAAAGATTACAAGCCAGAAATGCATAAAAACATCGACGTCTTCCTCTGACATGTGAGGAATGTCTTTTATTGCGATGTTGACAGGAGTCAACCTACACGCGATAGAAAACAACAAACTAAGAACCATCTTGGCTCAGCCGCTAAGTAGTACTAGTCTAGTCTGACTCGGCCAGGTTCCTACTAAGGTAACTTTAAGTCTCCACTTCCTCCTCGTCGGCGTCGTCGGCTCCGTAGGCGATGATGTAGTCGACGCCTTCTACTCCTCCAGACAGATCAGGTGCTTCAAAGTACACCTCGTCGGCATGGTATGCTCCAAAGTCGTCTTCAGCGATCTCCTCAGAGTCTAAGCAGAGATCAATGGAGGAAAAAGGTGAGCAACACTAGCGTTACCCAGTAAGTTCAAATAATAGATGATAAAGTGTGTGATGCACTATCTACCATCCTGACCAAAAAGTCATGGATGAATATGCAAATTTTTGTAAAATATTTTTATGAAAAGGTCCATTTTATTTTAGAAAACTATGCCCCCAGTCTCCACGGGTCTTTAGTCATCACTTGGGAAGCCTTTCCCGCGGGGTTCTGTAGTTCCCTCCTGGAACAAGGATGTAACAGTCACAATTTCTTTGTTTAACTCTGTAGAGCTGCACCACTTTACCCAACAGCAGCCTGGCTCCTTTTGCTCTCTCAGCACACCATGTGTGCTATAGCCAGAACTCAGGGCAACAAGTCATGTGGAGTCGCTTCACTGCACAACGCATATCCGCCCATTTGTGGCGCGGCTGGTAACTACGACCATTAGCCCGCCACCCCTCCCGAGATTCTATTCCAGTCACTCCGTCGAGTGGGAAGGTCACGCGCTTCCACGCAGTTGGCCGCCGCAACGGACGCAACCAGGTAATAGCCTGTCGAGGATATGCGAACGAAGGAAGAAACCTCTGACGAGCCCATCCATAGTGAATCTGTTGGTTGATGCCTCAATACGGCGCAAGGATCACTGGGCCATGGGTTATTAATCCTAGGTATATACTTTCCAGTACAATGGAACCTCCACCTCAACATCAAAACATGGTTCCATTGTCAGCCAACAATATATATGTATAGCAATTCACATCATTCGAAAATAGGTTTTTTTTCTTTTTCATGCAATGATAAACCATAGTACTTTACAATTACTTTGATAAAATTAATCAAATAGGACATGCAAGTTGGAACTTGCCTTGAAACTGACAGGTAATGCAGTCTAAAGCTTCCGACGAATTGGGACCTTTGCGTTCTGAAAATCAATATCATTGTCTGTATGAGACAATGTTGAAAAACCAAATACATGCCAATATGCATATAATGAGATGATTTTTATTCTTTCCCAAAATTCCCCAGAGTTTTGTTAAAGATTTCTTTTTTTTAATAAATTTCTTTGATTTGAATTTTAGTTAGGATGAGTAACATGACAGTCATAATGTAGTTCAAATTATACTTTGAACTTGATACATAATTTTCCCATATTATTTTCTTTTGAAAATAATTTGAAATATTTCAAAGTCATTTCCACTTAAGGATCATTTGAATTTTTGCTACAAGAAATAGTTTTTAATAAATCAAGTAGATATTTTATTTGGATTACTTATTTCCTTCTGATATTTGTAGATATTTTTAAATTATTTTTAGGATTTTATTTGAATTTATAACAAGTTTTGAAATTTTTGGAAGAATTTGTAAATTCAAAATTTATAATTAAGTCCCTGGTCAACTCTGGTTCAACCGAACCAGTCCACTCTCTCTCTCACTTCTCACTCGCACGAGGACGAGCCCGTGCTCGACCTCCTCTGGCGCTCGTGTCGCCCGCGCCATCGCCGCCCTATTCCGGCCAGCTCCGACCACCTCCGCCGCCGTGGCGTGGGGCAAAACGATCCCCCTGCTCCGCTCTTCCTCCTCACCGGAACGATTCAAGCCTCGCTTCCTCTCGCGGCCGCGCACAACCCAATCCCCTAGGGTTAGGGTTTCGGTGCTGCGCCACTTCTTCTCCTTCTCCGGCGTGTCCACCATGGCTGGGCGCAGACCTCCGCCCTCTGTGCCGCCATGGTGCGGTGGTGCTGGTTCACGACCTCCGTGTGCCCCCTCCACTGGTAGCGCGAGCTCTGCCTCGCCGCCGTGGAGCTACGGCCATGGACGCACGGTAAGATTTTTCCTTCTTCTCTTCTCCTTCTCCTACTACCTCTACTCGATCTAGATGCTTCTGGACTTCGGATTAATTATATATTCCTCTGTTGGTTAGGTTCTTGATGATCAGATGATGATTCTTGATGATTTACTCCTTTATGTGCATTGTCTACCCATTGTGCACCAAGAATGAGATGAATGGTGTAGATCTAGCATGTTTAGATCCATCCATTACTTCTGGATTTAATATTGGGAGCATTTCTTGCTCACAGAAGATGAAATTTTCTTTAGAAAAATAGTTCTGAGCTAGAACTTGTACCAAATGATCTAGCTGTGATGAATAAGTGCTTTTAAGGATCATTTAAACAAGTTTTGCTTGCTGTGATGCCTCCTTGTAGAGTTACACAGTAGCTTGCTTGTTTAGAGATGATTTTTTTTTATGCTTTCATGTGCTTCTTCCATGTGTAAGGATGTGTATAGCTCAGCTAATCCAGCTCTGACGGTTTACTGGCTTGTGTGCTTTGATAAAAACAGAATAAGGACAGATACTACACTGAAAATGATTCCCTTACTTTTGTAGATGCTCAATCAAAAGCTAAAACACTCAACTGCACTCCCTTTCATCTCTCTGTCCTATTTCTTGCACAT
This sequence comes from Poa pratensis, assembly GCA_947311845.1. Classification (NCBI taxonomy): domain Eukaryota; kingdom Viridiplantae; phylum Streptophyta; class Magnoliopsida; order Poales; family Poaceae; genus Poa; species Poa pratensis. Next base: position 4,700,941 of record CAMZMU010000040.1, read on the forward strand.
AACAGAAGTACTCTGCTTGCAAATCATCTTCTATAGCACCACACCTTGCTGAGCAAGGTTCTGTTAAGAACAGATGCTAAATTCAGCACTCAAGCATGGTTCTGTCATTTACAGAACCTGCTAAATCACTCTCTAGCACATATGTTTAACAACCTTGGGTGTAGAGCAGATAAAGCTACGGAAGAATCTGATCTTGCTCCAAGGTTCAACCGTCTCTTCTGGACTGCACCTTGTGGTTCTACCTTCTCCTCCTTGTTGTTGACTTCTCCTAAGTTTTAATGGCTTGTGGTGGATGGACTAGGTGATCTCCATGTGTAGAGATGGGTTGTGCTTGTTCTTGTGGAAGAACAGATGGATTTGTGATCTGGATGTGATGATAGTTGTGCTTTGTGTGTTGTGGTTGCTGTAACTTGTATATGCTGGTGGCTGTGGCCTGGGTATGTATTTATACTAATTTGGGCACTCCTGTGCTTGTGACACCAGGATAATTGAGCTGTGGTGACTAACCTGCTTACAGTGCCCCTCTTTGCCTCGAGCTGCTCTATTTGACCATTCTTGCACTCCTTTTCACCTAGGAGATCAGCTCAGCTCTGCTGCTGCGCAGTTCATCACCCCATGGTGATAACTCTGAGTCATTCTTGACTCATTGATCCTATCTGATCCAGATATTTGTGTGGAAATGCTTGGCTGAGAATTGGGAATGCTAAAGATAGTCGGTTTGCTAATTAAACTCAAGTGTGTGGCCAATTAAGCTCATTGCTAGCTTAATGAGGGATTTAGGGTCCATTTGCCTAATTAATAGGCAAATGTGATACCATAATTGTGGGCTCAAGTTTTATTTGCTTCCTGGTTTGAATTTTTGGGGAAAGCATTTTATCTGTTGCTTTGTCTTTTGAAAGATCAAGATCATTAGCTCAATACAGCACATGTTTGCCTCTGCTCTTGGTTGCCTAAGATGTTTCTGTCAGTGCTGTACAAAAGCCTTTGCCCCTACTAGTTGCCTTTGAAATAAAAGAGCATGATCCAATTGATCAGTCCCTTCTGTTGCCTTTGATGATTTGCTTTATTCCCCAATTTAGCCTAATTGAACCACAGTTTTAATTAGGCTAAAACCAGGTTCAATACAACAACATGCCAGCACCAAATGGTGTTGGCAACATTTTAATCATAACCCCATTTCTTCTTGTATGTGTTGTTTGTTTTGCAGGTGAGAAGATCCTCTGGATAATCAGAAGTGGAATTTTAGTTTTAGGATTTTTATTTCCCTCTTTTGTAAGATTCACACTTGTGGTAATAATGTAGTTGCAAATCTGGTTGTAATGGACAGATTGTATTATTTGATTTGCTTGGAATGTAATGATATGCTCTTGTAAAGAAAATGGATTCAAATATGTAATGCTGCAATTAAATTTGTACTTGTTGAAGAAGAGATGATCATGTATTTGTAAATCATTTGAATGTTTGAAATTATGTGTAATATATCTTGTGTTGATATCATTTGGAATGATTCATTCCTTTTTGTTATGAATTATATAACTGGTGTTGTTGAAATATATTTTGTGTGTATAAGATTGGATAAGATATAGAATTGTATTGAGTTTAAGAACTTATAAATAGGTCAAGTCAAAATTTAAATATCCATTTTGGAAAGATAGGTTTTTGAAAATAAGTCGTAGGGTTTATCGACACCTCTTGACTAACTGTCAACATCTGACTCCCAGAACATCGACACTCGTCTGGAATCAACCCTCGATTCATTTTAACACAAAAGCGCGAAAATTTTCCAGATTTCACCAAAAGATGCATGAATGCACAAATGCAGTTCCTATTTCTACCCTCTCGAGTCCTATAACTGCGGGGTATTACATCCTCTCCCCCTTAAACTAAACTTCGTCCCGAAGTTTCTTTTCTGGGGTACCTGAACAACTGTGGGTAGTCTCGTCGCAAATCTTCTTCTTTTTCCCAAGTTGCTTCTTGCTCTGAGTGGTTCTTCCATTGAACAAAGCAAAACTTGATTGCTCTATTCCTTAATCTTTTCCAATTCTCCCTCAGTATCTTCTCAGGTTGCTCCTCATATGATAGGTCTGGCTTTAAATTCAACTTTTCAAACTCAATTGGTCCTTCTGGTGGTTTCAAACACTTCTTGAGTTGAGACACATGGAACACATTGTGAACTTGTGATAATATAGCAGGTAATTCCAATTCATAGGCTACTTCACCTTTCCGGCTTAAAATTCTGAATGGTCCTATGTATCTGGGACTCAACTTTCCTTTTACTCCAAATCTCTTTACTCCTTTGGTAGGACTAACTCTTAGATATACCATATCTTGTATTTCAGGCTCCCACTGTCTTCTCGAAAGATCAGCATAACTCTTCTGTCTGCTCTGAGCTATTTTGAGACGATCTCTTATAATATCAACAATCTGTTGTTGTTCCTTTATATACTCGGTGCAAATTCTTTGTTTTCACCTACTTCAAACCAACATATTGGAGATCTACACTTCCTCCCATATAGAGCTTCAAATGGTGCCATCTGAATACTACTTTGATAACTGTTGTTATAAGAAAATTCAGCTAATGCTAAGTGTTCATCCCATGATCCTCCAAAATCAAGAACACAAGCTCTTAACATATCCTCTAAGATTGATTTGTTCTTTCTGTTTGTCCGCCAGTTTGTGGGTGATAAGCAGTACTATACTTCAAATGTGATCCTAACTTATTGTGAAGTTGTCTCCAAAAGCTGCCGTGAATATGGATCCTCGATCGATACATACTTTGTGGAACTCCATGTTTACTTACTATCTCTTTTACATATATGTCTACTAATTGTGATGCATTATCTTTTTGATTGATTGGAATAAAATGAGCACTTTTTGTTAACCGGTCAACTATTACCCATATCGCATCCTTATTCCTCCTAGTTTTGGGTAATCCAGTGATAAAATCCATACTTATTTCTTCCCATTTCCACTTTGGAATTGGTAGTGGTTGTAGTAACCCTGCTGGACTCTGATGTTCAGCTTTCACTTGTCTACAAGTATGACATTCTGCTACATATCTGGCAATTTCTCTCTTCATATTGTTCCACCAAAATACTTTCTTCAAATCCATGTACATCTTGGTACTTCCAGGATGTATAGAATAAGGTGTCTCATGTGCTTCTTTTAAAATTATGCTCTTGATCTCTTGAATATCTGGAACACATATTCTACCATGATACCATAATGAATCAGTTTCTGGCCTCAAAGTGAATTCAGAACTCTACCTCTTTAATCCTGCGGATTTCTTCAGCTATGAACTCATCTTCTCTTTGTCTGGAGAGAATATTTTCTTTCAACTCCATCTCTGTTTCTTCAACAACTTCCATAGCTGCAATACTATTCAACTCTGGACCTTCCCAGATTTCAATACCGCTTTTCTTATCTCATTCCTCAATTCTTGGGCATTCCTTCTTCCATCAAAGGATTACAATTAACCTTGCGACTTAAAGCATCTGCCACTACATTGGCTTTTCCTGGAGTATAGTTTATTGTCAAGTCATAATCCTTGATTAACTCTAACCATCTCTTCTGCCTCATATTCAGTTCCTTTTGTGTGAAGAAGTATTTCAAACTCTTATGATCCGTATATAGTTCACACCTTTCTCCATAAAGAAAATGTCTCCATTGCTTTAAAGCATAAACAACTGCTGCTAACTCCAAATCATGTGTAGGATAGTTAAGTTCATGTGGCTTTAACTGCCTTGATCCGTAAGCAATTACCTTGCGATCTTGCATCAATACACAACCTAATCCATTTTTAGATGCATCACAATATACTGTGTAAACTTTTCCAGTTTCTGGTACTGCTAACACAGGTGTGTTGTTAACTTCTCTTTGAGTTCTTGAAACTCTTTTCACACTTCTCCGTCCATTCAAATGGAACATTCTTTCTGAGTAACTTTGTCATTGGCCCGGCTATCTTAGAAAATCCTTCAATAAATCTCCGATAATATCCGGCCATTCCCAAAAATCCTCTAATTTCCTTAGGGTTCTTGGGTGCTTCCCAATCCAATACTGCTTTACTTTTCAGGATTGACTGCAATCCCTTCTTACTGATCACATGACCAAGAAATTCCACTTGATCCAACCAAAACTCACACTTACTGAATTTGGCATATAACTGATGTTCCCTTAGTGTCTGTAACACAATACTTAAGTGTTGTGCATGATCTTCCTTGGTTTTGGAATAGACCAATATATCATCAATGAACACTATCACAAACTTGTCCAGTATGGCATAAAATCTTGTTCATCAAGTTCATGAATATTGCTGGTGCATTGGTTAACCAAATGGTACTACTAAATACTCATGATGTCCATATCTTGACACAAATGCTGTTTTGGGAATATCCTCAGGTTTAATCTTTATCTGGTGGTATCCTGACCTCAAATCTATTTTAGAAAATACCCCTGCTCCTCTTACTTGATCAAACAAATCTTGTATCCTTGGCAACGGGTATTTATTCTTAATGGTCACACTATTCAAGTTACGAAAATCTCCACACATTCTTCTTCCTCCATCTCTTTTATCCACAAATATTACTGGTGATCCCCAAGGTGATACACTTTCTCTTATGAATCCTTTATCTTCCAACTCATCTAATTGCTCTTTGAGTTGTACCAATTCCTTGGGACCCATCTTGTATGGTGCTTGTGCAATAGGTGCTGTACCAGGAATCAAATCTATGGTGAACTCAATTTCACGATCCGGTGGCATCCCTGGTAACTCATCTGGAAAAACATCCTGAAATTCTTAACCACTGGGATTTCTTCTATCTTAGCTTCCTTCATAGCATTCAACTGTAAATCTGCTCTTAACTGACTATGCTTATCCCCTTGGTATACTGTTCTCATACCTCCTGGTCCTCTCAAAGACACTGTCTTTTCTGCACAATCTATTTGAGCTCCATGATCAGATAACCAGTCCATCCCTAAGATGACTGCTATATCTTTCATGGGAATTACTAGCAAATCAGCGTCATAAACGCGATCACAGATCATAATTACTTGATCCATTTTGACTTGCGTTACTAACAATTTTCCCCCGGCCGACATGACCGTTATGGGTACTTCTAACGGCTGACATCTAATCCCATATGCATCCACAAATTGTTGCGAAATAAAAGATGTAGTAGCTCCAGTATCAAACAAAACTTTGCCAGGATGAGAAAGGATTTTGAGCGTACCGATCACCACGTTGTCGGTGTTGTTGACTTGCTCCAAACTGGTGCAATTCAGCCTTCCATATGGCTTCCCTTTGCCCTTATCTGCTGCATTCCTTCCAAATCCTCCATTCCTTGGCTTGAATCCTCCTCCACCTTGGTTATTTCCTCCACCAGTTCCTCGGCTTATTGTTGATTCTGTTTATTTGGACAATCAGGCTTGATATGTCCAGCTTGTCCACATCCAAAACAGATGATTTGGGCTTCTGACAATCCTTCATCAATGTCCTCTCATTCCACAGTTATTGCATATCAAATTGTTAACAGGATTGAAGCTTCCTTCCTTCAGTTCTAAGCTTAGGCTTAAAACGTAGATTTGGTGGTTGTCTTGGACTTGAAACTTCCTTGGTTCCATCCTTGCTTTCTTCCTTCTTTCTTCCTGAAGTAACTTATAATCATCCTCCAATGTTATTGCTGCATCTACCAACTCCTGAAACTCCTTTGGTTTGTCAACCTTAACTGCATCTTCATAAAAGGACTCAGACCCTTCATGAATCTCTTCTTCCTTTTCTCCTCAGTGTCTACTTCATCCAATGCATACCTCGATAACATGTTGAACGCACTGACATAACGTCCAACAGGTAACTCATTCTGTCTCAGATTCTCAAACTCCCTCCTTTTCAATTCCATAATACTTTCAGGAACATGTGCTTCCCTAAACCTCTTCTTAAACTCCTCCCAAGTTACAACATGATCAGCAGGTAGTGTTGCCACTATGGCTTCCCACCATGATGCTGCTGGTCCGGTAAGCAAATGAGTTGCATACCTAACCTTCTCCTCATCAGAACATCCACTGTGTTGAGCTTTCGTTCAGTATCTGCCACCCAATCTTCTGCGTCCATAGGTTCTGGAGCTCTTGCAAATGGTATGGGTCTAGCATTTTGGAAATCTGATAGAGTCACTCCTTTAAGTACTTCATCCCTTCCTCGTCCTGCCTGTATTTCCAGCAAATCTTGCAGAAATTTATTCTGCCTTTCCTGGTCTTGCGCCTGCCTTCTTCCACCATCTGCATATACTGCATGAAACTTTGCTCCGTGATTGGCCTTGGTGGTTGTGGTATTCCTCCTGCATCTGCATCTTGCTTCTCCTTAAGTTCACGTTCTTGCCTCTGCACATCACTCTCCTCACCGATGTACGCCATTACCCTCTAGTCCTGTTACATCGAATCAGAACTCTCCATTACATTATGCATATGCACTTCGAGTCCTATTCCATGCACAAGTACTAGTCAAACAATGGAAAACAGAAAAATCCAAAGAACACAAAACTTTTCAAACATATACCATGTATTATACATGTAGGATTACAAACATGGGTACATAATAGTAACACACTCTAAAAGTGAGTAGGTCTCACTTATTGCTACCAGCGTCCTTACAATACTACGTACAATACCCTATATTAACATATTACACAACTACTGCTTTACTCCGTCCTGCTCTGCTTCACTTTTCCATACTTCCCAGGCTTCCAGTGACAGTTACGCCTGGTCCTCCTGAGAATCCCGGGTAACTTCACATTAATGGTAGGCTGATATTCAGGGTCAGATGGGCTTGCTTCTAACGTCATATCCGTCATGGCAAGTAACTATCAAGATACTTGTATGCCGCTGCTTCCCCATCGTAAACCTCCTCATCTCCATAACCCTCGCCTCCATCATCGTACCCAGTTGGTACTGCCTCAAAGTTATTGAAATACCCTCGTGATTCGTCTCCCTTCTCCGTCTTCGGGTAGTACTTGGTCTCGTACGCATACTTCCATTCCTCATCTTCCTCCTCAGAATCTATTTTTATTGGCTTACTTGACTCACCAACTCTAGACTTCCTCCTAGGGGTATGACTAGTAACTTCCGGCTCTCCCGGATCTCCTGGAATTCTTATGGGATCACTCTGTGTACCCTGATAAGGTTCTTCATCCCAACCTGTGGCACTTGGTACTTCAGGTTCCCAACTCTGCCATCCCTTCTCTTCATCAACTAAGACATAACCAGAGTGTGGTGGTGTATAGTCAGGATAAATTGGGGTATCGGGTTCTACTTCCTCCACATACCTAGTTGGTGTGGGTGGTGGATCAGTGTATCCCTTCTCTGCTTCATACCTCAGTATATCACACTTTTCCTGAATAACTTCAGGACTGGAGTACTGCTCTATCATGGCTTCTACCTCTCCGCTACTACTCCGAACGTCTTATGATACGCCCGAATCATCTTGAGACAACTGTCCATGAACTCAGCCACATCACGTGGATTAGTTTTCAGGAAAGCCTTATAATCCACTGGACCCTCAAGCCGGTAATTCGCACTCGGAATAGCGTTAAACGGTGTTTCCACCAACGCATAACTCTTGGATGTCCTTATCTCAGTAACTGCTCTGACAGCAGCAATCTGGAAAGCTACTTCCACATTCTTCGCTTCTCCAAAGGGCATTTTGAATCCCATCTTTAGTTCAGGTGGTAACTTGAGTGCTACACGGTACAGGGCTAAAATTGATCCGTCGTAAAAACTCATCACTTTCACTATCACCTTGGTTTTGATACCAAGAAAATAGATCAGTTGCTGAAGCATTTCCGCCCAGCTTCCCCGAAAAACACCCTTGCCCAACTCAGCATCTCTCACACGAACCGACCTCCTGGGACCTCGTTTCTCCATCCTAGCTGTTATAGCCAAAAAGGATATCAGAATTGAAATGAAGTAATAATTGCATGATAATGCTATTCTCAAGTGAATATCAATCATAACAAATTAAAACTCAATTCATTCTAAGGCCTCGCACACCTACAGGTTTTTCCCTTTAATAGGTTTCCAACCTAAGGTCTAGCAATTGCTCTGATACCATCTGCGGTGACCCAGCACACCACTGCATATTGTAGTGTACAAGTCGTTGACATAACACCCACGGAAGGACTAATCCGTAAATATTACATCACTCAGAGTAGTACAACAGAAACATTGCGGGTCCACTTTATTACACACTGCTAAAGATTACAAGCCAGAAATGCATAAAAACATCGACGTCTTCCTCTGACATGGGAGGAATGTCTATTATTGCGATGTTGACAGGAGTCAACCTACAAGCGATAGAAAACAAAACTAAGAACCATCTTGGCTCAGCCGCTAAGTAGTACTAGTCTAGTCTGACTCGGCCAGGTTCCTACTATGATAACTTTAAGTCTCCACCTCCTCCTCGTCGGCGTCGTCGGCTCCGTAGGCGATGATGTAGTCGACGCCTTCTACTCCTCCAGACAGATCAGGTGCTTCAAAGTACACCTCGTCGGCATGGTATGCTCCAAAGTCGTCTTCAGCGATCTCATCAGAGTCTAAGCAGAGATCAACGGAGGAAAAGGGTGAGCAACACTAGCGTTACCCAGCAAGTTCAAATAATAGATGATAAAGTGTATGATGCACTATCTACCATCCTGACCAAAAAGTCATGGATGAATATGCAATTTTGTAAAACATTTTTAGGAAAAGGTCCATTTTATTTTAGAAAACTATGCCCCCAGCCTCCACGGGTCTTTAGTCATCACTTGGGATGCCTTTCCCGCGCGTTCTGTAGTTCCCTCCTGGAACAAGGATGTGACAGTCACAATTTCTTTGTTTAACTCTGCAGAGCTGCACCACTTTACCCAACAGCAGCCTGGCTCCTTTTGCTCTCTCAGCACACCATGTGTGCTATAGCCAGAACTCAGGGCAACAAGTCATGTGGAGTCGCTTCCCGCACAACGCATATCCGCCCATTTGTGACGCGGCTGGTAACTAAGACCATTAGCCCGCCACCCCTCCCGAGCTTCTATTCCAGTCACTCCGTCGAGTGGGAAGGTCACGCGCTTCCACGCAGTTGGCCGCCGCAACGGACGCAACCAGGTAATAGCCTGCCGAGGATATGCGAACGAAGGAAGAAACCTCTGACGAGCCCATCCATAGTGAATCTGTTGGTTGATGCTTCAATACGGCGCAAGGATCACTGGGCCATGGGTTATTAATCCTAGGTATATACTTTCCCGTACAATGGAACCTCCACCACAACATCAATCCGTGGTTCCACTGCCCAACAATATATGTATAGCATTCACATCATTCGAAAATAGGTTTTTCTTTTTCATGCAATGATAAACCATAGTACTTTGCAATTACTTTGATAAAATTAATCAATAGGACATGCAAGTTGGAACTTGCCTTGAGACTGACAGGTAATGCAGTCTAAAGCTTCCGACGAATTGGGACCTTCGTTCTGAAAATCAATATCATTGTCTGTATGAGACAATGTTGAAAAACCAAATACATGCCAATATGCATATAATGAGATGATTTTTATTCTTTCCCAAAATTCCCCAGAGTTTTGTTAAGGATTTCTTTTTAAAATTTCTTTGATTTGAATTTTAGTTAGGATGAGTAACATGACAGTCATAATGTAGTTCAAATATACTTTGAACTTGATACATAATTTTCCCATATTATTTTCTTTTGAAATATTTCAAAGTCATTTCCACTTAAGGATCATTTGAATTTTTGCTACAAGAAATAGTTTTCAATAAATCAAGTAGATATTTTATTTGGATTACTTATTTCTTCTGATATTTGTAGATATTTTTAAATTATTTTTAGGATTTTATTTGAATTTATAACAAGTTTTGAAATTTTTGGAAGAATTTGTAAATTCAAAATTTATAATTAAGTCCCTGGTCAACTCTGGTTCAACCGAACCAGTCCACACTCTCTCTCACTTCTCACTCGCACGAGCACGAGCCCGTGCTCGACCTCCTCTGGCGCTCGTGTCGCCCGCGCCGTCGCCGCCCTATTCCGGCCAGCTCCGACCACCTCCGCCGCCGTGGCGTGGGGCAAAACGATCCCCCTGCTCCGCTCTTCCTCCTCACCGGAGCGATTCAAGCTCGCTTCCTCTCGCGGCCGCGCACAACCCAATCCCCTAGGGTTAGGGTTTCGGTGCTGCGCCACTTCTTCTCCTTCTCCGGCGTGTCCACCATGGCTGGGCGCAGAGCTCCGCCCTCTGTGCCGCCATGGTGCGGTGGTGCTGGTTCACGACCTCCGTGTGCCCCCTCCACTGGTAGCGCGAGCTCTGCCCCGCCGCCGTGGAGCTACGGCCATGGACGCACGGTAAGATTTTTCCTTCTTCTCTTCTCCTTCTCCTACTACCTCTACTCGATCTAGATGCTTCTGGACTTCGGATTAATTATATATTCTTGATGATTTACTCCTTTATGTGCACTGTCTACCCATTGTGCACCAATAATGAGATGAATGGTGTAGATCTAGCATGTTTAGATCCATCCATTACCTCTGGATTTAATATTGGGAGCATTTCTTGCTCAAAGAAGATGAAATTTTCTTTAGAAAAACAGTTCTGAGCTAGAACTTGTACCAAATGATCTAGCTGTGATGAATAAGTGCTTTTAAGGATGATTTAAACAAGTTTTGCTTGCTGTGATGCCTCCTTGTAGAGTTACACAGTAGCTTGCTTGTTTAGAGATGATTTTTTTTTGCTTTCCTGTGCTTCTTCCATGTGTAAGGATTTGTATAGCTCAGCTAATCCAGCTCTGCTGGTTTACTGGCTTGTGTGCTTTGATAAAAACAGAATAAGGACAGATACTACACTGAAAATGATTCCCTTGCTTTTGTAGATGCTCAATCAAATGCTAAAACACTCAACTGCACTCCCTTTCATCTCTCTGTCCTATTTCTTGCACATAACAAAAGTACTCTGCTTGCAAATCATCTTCTATAGCACCACACCTTGCTGAGCAAGGTTCTGTTAAGAACAGATGCTAAATTCAGCACTCAAGCATGGTTCTGTCATTTACAGAACCTGCTAAATCACTCTCTAGCACATATGTTTAACAACATTGGGTGTAGAGCAGATAAAGCTACGGAAGAATCTGATCTTGCTCCAAGGTTCAACCGTCTCTTCTGGACTGCACCTTGTGGTTCTACCTTCTCCTCCTTGTTGCTTGACTTCTCCTAAGTTTTAATGGCTTGTGGTGGATGGACTAGGTGATCTCCAGGTGTAGAGATGGGTTGTGCTTGTTCTTGTGGAAGAACAGATGGATTTGTGATCTGGATGTGATGATAGTTGTGCTTTGTGTGTGTTGTGGTTGCTCTAACTTGTATATGCTGGTGGCTGTGGCCTGGGTATGTATTTATACTAATTTGGGCACTCCTGTGCTTGTGACACCAGGATAATTGAGCTGTGGTGACTAACCTGCTTACAGTGCCCCTCTTTGCCTCGAGCTGCTCTATTTGACCATTCTTGCACTCCTTTTCACCTAGGAGATCAGCTCAGCTCAGCTGCTGCGCAGTTCATCACCCCATGGTGATAACTCTGAGTCATTCTTGACTCATTGATCCTATCCGATCCAGATATTTGTGTGGAAATGCTTGGCTGAGAATTGGGAGTGCTAAAGATAGTCGGTTTGCTAATTAAACTCAAGTGTGTGGCCAATTAAGCTCATTGCTAGCTTAATGAGCGATTTAGGGTCCATTTGCCTAATTAATAGGCAAATGTGATACCATAATTGTGGGCTCAAGTTTTATTTGCTTCCTGGTTTGAATTTTTGGGGAAAGCATTTTATCTGTTGCTTTGTCTTTTGAAAGATCAAGATCATTAGCTCAATACAGCACATGTTTGCCTCTGCTCTTGGTTGCCTAAGATGTTTCTGTCAGTGTTGTACAAAAGCCTTTGCCCCTACTTGTTGCCTTTGAAATAAGAGAGCATGATCCAATTGATCAGTCCCTTCTGTTGCCTTTGATGATTTGCTTTATTCCCCAATTTAGCCTAATTGAACCACAGTTTTAATTAGGCTAAAACCAGGTTTCAATACAACAACACGCCAGCACCAAATGGTGTTGGCAACATTTTAATCATAACCCCCATTTCTTCTTGTATGTGTTGTTTGTTTTGCAGGTGAGAAGATCCTCTGGATAATCAGAAGTGGAATTTTAGTTTTAGGATTTTTATTTCCCTCTTTTGTAAGATTCACACTTGTGGTAATAATGTAGTTGCAAATCTGGTTGTAATGGACAGATTGTATTATTTGATTTGCTTGGAAATGTAATGATATGCTCTTGTAAAGAAAATGGATTCAAATATGTAATGCTGCAATTAAATTTGTACTTGTTGAAGAAGAGATGATCATGTATTTGTAAATCATTTGAATGTTTGAAATTATGTGTAAATATATCTTGTGTTGATATCATTTGGAATGATTCATTCCTTTTTGTTATGAATTATATAACTGGTGTTGTTGAAATATATTTTGTGTGTATAAGATTGGATAAGATATAGAATTGTATTGAGTTTAAGAACTTATAAATAGGTCAAGTCAAAATTTAAATATCCATTTTGGAAAGATAGGTTTTTGAAAATAAGTCGTAGGGTTTATCGACACCTCTTGACTAACTGTCAACATCTGACTCCCAGAACATCGACACTCGTCTGGAATCAACCCTCGATTCATTTTAACACAAAAGCGCGAAATTTTTCCAGATTTCACCAAAAGATGCATGAATGCACAAATGCAGTTCCTATTTCTACCCTCTCGAGTCCTATAACTGCGGGGTATTAGACTTTCTCTGTTGCAAACTCAACCAACACAGGGCCATGTTAATCCGACCAATATATACACTCCCTCCAACCGGAAATATTTGACACAAACTTGTCTAAATGTAAATGTATTTAAATTTGTTTTAATGTATAGACACTACAAGAAATATGCTGACTTGTGACCCTCAAAATTGGTCATAAACTGGCATTTGTGACCTTTTTGTGACGAAAATCGATTGGTCAAAAGATGAGCGTCACTAATGGCAGTTTGCGACCTTTTTGGGGGATTGGTCATAAAGCATTGTGACCAAAAACAAAGGTCACAAAATCTATGACCAATTGTTTTGGTCACTACCAATCCGGCCAGTCCACATCAGATCCAACGTGGCGGAGCTGACGTGGCGACACCTGTCAGATCCAACGTGGCAGAGCTGATGTGGCAAAATTGTGACCAAATGAAATGGTCGTAATCAAAATCAGCCCAGTCCAGTTCAGCCCTCTAAATGGGCCTGGCCCAATAATTGAGCCCATCTAGTATACCTTTTTCCAAGAAAATTTCACATCGATATGGGCTGAGCCCAGCAATTTGGCCTTCTATTTTATGGGCCATAGCCTTTTAAATGTCCATTTATTAGTTTCAATTTCGTGGGCCTCAGACTTCTTACAGCCCATTTCTTGTTTGGGCCTCAGCCTTTTAATGGTTCCAATTTTCTCCAATTCGACAGTATAAACCAATGATTTCATTCAGAAAAGAGAAAATACATGGAATTTTATGAAATAACAGCTCTAAAATACAAGCAAAGTTGATTACAGAACAGACAAATACAAACATGCGTCTTGCATATGTTACAGAAAAGATTATCTATCTTCTAACATGAGGTTAGCTATGTACATAGGAGGTTAGAGAAAAGATATCTATTGACGATCTGAGACAGCAGCAAAAAACTCCTGACTTGGACTTGAGTTTGCAACATTGTCCTCCTGCAAATTGAAACTTAACAACGTTAAACAGAGCATTGATCTTAGTCGGAGACACTGAGCTCAGTACACTACACAAACAGGAAATGAACGGCTGGAGGGAGTGTCTCTTGCATCTTTAAAATGGAAAGGAAAATGATCATGAATGGTTTCTCTGATTATCAAATTATAAGTAGAGTACAGTCATAAGAAAGGAGATATTTTCTCTTTGTACCTTCGGCAGAGTATTTTCCATGTGCACATGAATGCATTCGATGAAATGCAGAACCACTTCACTGTAATTGGTGAATGGACTGGAAATAGACAAAGCTTAATAGAATTATTAGAGTGAGACAAAAGTAAATACTGTCAATAATAATATCTGGTGGAAGCATAAGATCTCCCAGAACAGGTAACAATGTATAATTTCCATGAGCATGTTAAATCAATGGGGCCAGAGCACAGCTGAAATTGAGGCATAGAGTACCAAAGACTAATGTGCAAGGAAGATAAACTTAATATTTATTTTCACAAACAATTAACAGTTTAGTAACTTAACAATGATACTTCCCTACAAAGTAATCCATGAAGTTATGTATAACACTGCTAGTTAGAAGTTACAACACACTCGACAGAGATATAACTATTCTGAGAGTTCACAATCTTGAACCCAGGTTTCAAAAAGGATGTGCATTAAAACATAGAAAAGTGAAGCACAGGCTATAAAACATCCATCTCTAGTATCTCCCACATTTTACCACAAAGGCTGCTTAATTGGCACTCAGTATGCACCTAACAATAAACTAGTACAGACGAGATTATAGTTGCATCTAAACGATATAGATTATTCACAAAAACATCTACAAGAACAGCATTCAAGTATTATCCACAAATAAAACTTCGAAACAGCCCACTATCTTTAAACAAAATAGAATTGATGGGCAGAGGACAAAACAACAAAGACAGGCAGAGCACAGTATGAACAAATAAACGAGTACCAGCAGGTAAACACCAAAGGAACCCAGATCCTTACCGGATAGATCGAGCAAACCCCTCCTGCTGAGCCTGAAACCCCGTGATGTTCACATGAACCCTGAAGTACACTCCAGCCCTTCAGAAACACAACATACTACATATCAAACACTCCCAAGCAGCTAAAATTTTAGCTATAAGCAGAATCAGTAGCATATCAGGGAAACTAGCATATCAACTGTTAGCCATAAGCAAAGTCCCTGCCTATGATCATAAAACTTTGCAAACGAAATTGCACAACCAAAACTAGCCATGAAAGTTTCAGTAATATTGCACCACTGAGGCTCCATCACGTCAGGCACGTAAATTGATTAAGGAAACTGCATCTCACAGTGGTAGCATCACTTATAATATAGGCCCAGCAAGTAATCCTAAAAGACTACACGCAGCACATACACATAGGAATTTCTGTAAAGAGACACTGTTGTGGTCTTAGCAGAACATACCCATACGGCCATACGAAACAGTAGTGTGGTCTTAGCAGATCAAGCGATTTACCAAGTAAAATTTGTCAAACAATGATCTAGCATCCAAAACTAATATATCAAATGGTATACCCGCAAGAATCCTCATGGCTAGCACTACTGGCTCCCAGGATACAATTGTAAGCTAGGATTATCCGTCCCCTAGTTAATGCTAGATAGTTGAAACCTGGTTTCTTGACTAGTCTTTGTCGATTAGGCATGCCAGTATATTTCCTGCTTCTACTAAACACTAAAAAAAATCAGGTGCAAGCACCCCTGCATCTCCACTCCAACTAAGATCCTACTAGCAAGCAGCACTAGGTTTCCAGTAGAGGTCAACGGGGACTTGCCTTCGGACGGGTGCTCGAATCCGCAGTCCTGGATGGCCCGTAGGAGCTCGGGCTTGAGCAGGAAGTCCCTGAACCCGGAGCTGTGGATCCCGACGTACCCCTTCTTGGCCGCCTCCCCCGGCTTGGCCGCGGAACCGCCGTCGAGCGCCTTGTTGCCGTCCTCCTCGTAGTCCAGGAGGTCCTCCTCGTACGCCTCGGCGTCCCTGGCCTATCCCATCCTATCCACCACAACAGAAACACCGTCAACTCAACCGCGCCTCTTCAAACCCTAGGACCTAGATCTCGTCCGAATTCGAGAAACAGAGTGGAAACTCACATGAATGGATCCGGCGGAGCGGGGGCGCGCGGGGGATTGGTGGGTGAGTGGCGGCTGCAAGGAAGAAATCTGCGGGGTTAGAGCGGCGGAGGGTTCTGCCGGACTTTTGCGGTGGGCGAGGACGGCGACGGCCGGATCGGACAATGAAGGAAGAGCAGGTGCGTCTTGTTCCGCCGCATGCCGAAGCTCCCCGTGCCCTTCGTCTGCGCGAGAAACACAAAAAACAGGGTCAGAACTCATAGAGGTCAATGGCGGGCGCAAGGGAAAGGTGGACTCGATGGGGGCGAGCGATGGAGGTCACCTGGCGGCGGATCTGGTGTAGTCGGGCGCGACCTTGGCGTCCACGAACCGCGGCGGCGCGCGCAGGAGAGCGGCCACTGCTAGGACCGTGAGCATGGCGGCGGGGCGGATCTAGATCGCGCGAGGGAAAGGACGGGGCTGGCGGCTAGGGTTCAGGAGGGACTGGGGAGGGGGGTTCGATTCGGGTGGAGGTTATATTGGTACTCTGACCAAATTACTAAATTGCCCCTGGTTGGATGGTGTGTCCTTGAATTTTTGCGGGTATTCTTGTCATTTCATGTCCAAAAATGGGTAGGCGGGAGATTTACCGCTCTGTGCGAAATTTCTGGGTTCCGGAGGAAAATTTTGACGTGGGAGGGAAATTTGGGCTATCTTTTTAAGGTTTTTCTCACTAGGGGAATTTTGTGAAGCATCTACCAAAAATATGTTGCGAAATTGGAGCACTAAATTTTTTTAAAATACTAGACCACATTTTATGTACAAATAACCATATTGTCGCATGTCAAACGGTTTCCATCCACCTCTCGTCAAAAAGACAATTTTCTGCCGATTCAGCTGAAAGCGGGTCAAATTTGAACTACATGTGCCTCGAAATTTTCTCATGATTTTTTGAAAAAAAAAATTCCAACACACAATTACCTATTTCATTAGAGATACAGCAAAAGTTTCGCAAGATTCAACCCCTGGCTACGAACGGTCATGTCTACCGTTTTGATCATATTTTGAAATAAGCATACGAAATTAAAAAAATTCAAAGAAATGAAAAATCTTCGCTTTGTGTCATTATATATGTCCTAGTATCCATAATAAATAATAAATTCGGAATACGGCAATTGTCTTGGAAAAATGTTCTCAGAAATGAGCTATCATGTATGAAGATTCATGGCTTTCGGGCCAAATGACGAATGTTATGGCCACATTCATGGTATAGTTTGTTCAAATATGCCCATATTATGCACAAACGCTCATCTTTAAACCACGAACAATGTTGCCGAAGAAAGTTTTTATTTTTCTTGCAAAAAAAATCATTTTTTATTTTCTGAGTTCAAAAAATTGGTTATTTTGTGAAGCAACTACCGAAAATATGTCGTAAAATAGGAGCACTACATTTTCTAAAAATACTATAGCACATTGTATTTACAAATTATCAAATGGTTGTGTGTCAAACGGTTTCCATCTACTTCTCGTAAAAAAGACAAATTCCTGTCGATTCAGTTGGAAGGGGGTCAAAGTTGAACTACGGGTGCCTCGTCGTTTTCTCGAGATTTTTTGAAAAAATCATATTTAGGTACACAACTACCTATTTCATCAAGGATACAGCAATTTTTTTGCAAGATTCAACCCTGGCTACGATCGGTCATGTCCACCGTTTTGACCGTATTGTGAAATCAGCATACGAAATTCAAAAAAAAACAAAGAAATGGAAAATCTTTGCTTTGTGTCATTATATATGTCCTAGTATCCATAATAAATAATAAATGGAAAATCTTTGACCGTATTTTCTGTCATTCTATGTACAATCACCAAAAAGTATTCATTTCTGAGCTTTCTACCATTTTCCGGTCAATTAAACGGTTTCCTGCCGATTCGGCTGGAAGCGGGTCAAATTTGAACTACAAGTGGTATATATCTTGCCCGTATTTTTCAGGAATTTCATTTCTAGGTTCACAACTAGTCATTTCATCATAGATACACAAAAATATTTGAATGATTCAATCACTACACACGAACGGTCACGACGGCGACTTTGACTAGATTTTCAAACAAGCATACGAAATTTAAAAAAAATCAAAATAATGGAAAACCTTCGCGTAGCGTCATGACATGTGACCCAGTTACCATAAAAAAATATAAACTTGCAATTTGGAAGTTTTATTGAAAACGTGTTCACAGAAACTTGCTATCGTGAATAGACATTCATAGCTTTCAAGACTAACAAGCAGTGTTTTGGCCACATTCATGACATAGTTTGTCGAAACGTGCCCGAATTTGGCACATGTGTGCATTGTGGCATGACAAACAATGTTGCCGACCAGCGATTTCGACATGTTTCATAAAAAAATCCACTTTTCATTTTTTAAGTGCTAATAGTCCGACTTTTTGTGAAGCGGCTACCAAGAGTATCGTACAAAATGGAACCGATAAAAATTTCTCACATAGTAGATGTCATTCTATGTACAATCACCAAAAAGTATTCATTTCTGAGCTTTCTACCATTTTCCGGTCAATTAAACGGTTTCCTGCCGATTCGGCTGGAAGCGGGTCAAATTTGAACTACAAGTGGTATATATCTTGCCCGTTATTTTTTTGGAATTTCATCTCTAGGTTCACAACTAGTCATTTCATCATAGATACACAAAAATATTTGCATGATTCAATCACTACACACGAACGGTCATGACCGAGACTTCGACTAGATTTTCAAACAAGCATACAAAATTCAAAAAAAATCGAAATAATGAAAAACCTTCGCGTAGCGTCATGACATGTGACCTAGTTACCATAAAAAAATATAAACTTGCATTTCGGAAGTTTTATTGAAAACGTGTTCCCAGAAACTTGCTATCATGAATAGACATTCATAGCTTTCAAGACTAACAAGCAGTGTTTTGGCCACATTCATGACATAGTTTGTCGAAATGTGCCCGAATTTTGCACATGTGTGCATTGTGGCATGACAAACAATGTTGCCGACCGGCGATTTCGACATGTTTCATAAAAAAATCCACTTTTCATTTTTTAAGTGCTAATAGCCCGACTTTTTGTGAAGCGGCTACCAAGAGTATCGTACAAAATGGAACCGATAAAAATTGCTCACATAGTAGATGTCATTCTATGTACAATCACCAAAAAGTATTCATTTCTGAGCTTTCTACCATTTTCCGGTCAATTAAACGGTTTCCTGCCGATTCGGCTGGAAGCGGGTCAAATTTGAACTACAAGTGGTATATATCTTGCCCGTTATTTTTTTGGAATTTCATTTCTAGGTTCACAACTAGTCATTTCATCATAGATACACAAAAATATTTGAATGATTCAATCACTACACACGAACGGTCATGACCGAGACTTCGACTAGATTTTCAAACAAGCATACAAAATTCAAAAGAATAATTCCAAAATACAAAATTTTGGAAGTTGATGTTTTCATTTCATCATGTCATAATTTTAAAACCCTGCATTTGAATTTAAAAGAATAATTCCAAAATTTTATTTCAAATTCTTCAAAACCCAATATAAAGCAATATATAAGCTTAGGGGTATTTTGTATTTTATTTTGTCTAAAAACAGTACTAATAGTCTATAATGACAGAGGACATCTTTACAAAATTTTCAAAATTTATTTGGTTGAAATTGGAGTTCAAAATTAAAAGTTATAAAAGAAAACAGAAAAGAATATAAAGAAAAGAAAAAAAAAGAATCAACCGAGCCGGCCCAGCCCACCAGCGCAGCCGAACCAGGCCGACCGGCCCCCGCCTCCCCTAGTTGGGCCAGATTCGGCCCAACAGAAAAATAGAAGAAAGGAGAGAGAAAAAAAAAGAACATGGGCTGCTTGCTGGCTGGGGAGATGGGCTTCGCCCCAGTTCGGTTCGGGCAGGCGGCCCGTTATTTTTTTCTTTCTCTTTTTCTATTTCTGTTTTTCTTATTTC
Source organism: Poa pratensis (assembly GCA_947311845.1). Classification (NCBI taxonomy): domain Eukaryota; kingdom Viridiplantae; phylum Streptophyta; class Magnoliopsida; order Poales; family Poaceae; genus Poa; species Poa pratensis. Next base: position 4,720,827 of record CAMZMU010000040.1, read on the forward strand.
TTTTATATCTTTTGTTTTAAAAGTCCAAAATACTTCAAACTTGTTTCTACAGTTTGGTAAAATTAATATCTATCATTTAAAATATTCAAGCACACTTTTCCAATACATTTCAAAAATATAAATTCAAAATATTGTATATTTGCTTAATTGACACTTTATGTCATTTTAAAATAGGTTTTTAATAAAATCATTTGTGACTTTTTAAAATCAAATAAAACTACCACAAATGTAAATATTAAAAATAAGCAATTTTAAACTTATTTGTTTTTCAAATAAATTTAATTTATCAAAACCAATTTTTTTTAAATAGAACAAGCTTTAAAATACTTTATAGATATTGTTTTAGGGTTTAATAAATAGTCAAAAGTGAAATATTTAAAATCTAATAATTGGAATAAAACATTTTAGGAGATGAAGGTTTCTTTGAAATACCTTATATAAAATAATTTAAACTAAACTCAAAATTTGAAATTAAAGATTACTTGGATATTTTAAACTATTAAAGTTTTTTTGAAGATGCCAAATGTTTTCTATTATTTGGTTTCTGTTAGAATTTTAATGTTTTCTGTTTAACAAAAACAAAAGTTTCAATTTTTAGTGATTTTTAAACATTCCAAAATATTGGGATGTTACACATAAGCAGTGACACGTTGGCGAGACTGCTGAGTTGGTTGTCCAAACAGAGTGACAACTAAGCGAAAATGACACATAAGCAATGACACATAGGCGAGACTGCTGAGTTGGCTGTCAACTCATGTGAATGACCATTTAAAATGGTCGTAATCGGCTAGAAAAAATATGTTAAATTAGTGTTATTTGCATTATGACCAATTTATGTAACGAGATTATGACCTTTCTGACAGATTTGGTTATTATATTTTCGAGTTTAGACCCTCCAAAACAGCGAGTGACCAAATGGTACAAAATGGTCATAGATCTATGACCAATATTTTCAGGGTCACTGTCAAAAGGTCATAAGTTAGCATATTTCTTGTAGTGAGATACATTCATATTTAGACAAATAAATGTTAAGTATTTTCGGACGGAAGAGTATATAACCTCATATTGATGGAAAGTGCTGTCTAATGGAGCCCGAACTCCATGAAGCACTTTATTTTGCTCATATTGATCAGAAAGTGTACTCTTCTGCTCATATACATGTCCTGTGAGCCAGCTCTCCATTTTGCGGAGTGCGAGCAGCAGTTAGTAGCCTAGCTAGCATTTGTAGCTCTCTGACTACCGGAACATACTTATTCCTTTTTTCAAAAGCTATGGCATGCAGACCTGGCTTGCCCTATATACTCAATTATGCATGATGCATTCTCTTTACATATTAAACTAAGACCAGCCACAACGTCGCGCCGATTCAACGAAAAAGCTTGTCAGTTATGAATCGCTCACTGTTTGCCTACACCGTATAGAACCGCATCAAACTTTACCGTGGGGCCCAATTAGCCATGCATGCAAGCTAAACCTCTCCTCTCTCCTCCCTATTCCTTCACGCAGCTGAGACATGCATGCATCAAATTAATTTTTTACTCAGCTTGAACCGAACCAACAATAGGAATCGCTTTTGTTGTCAGAGACCTTTGAACCGATGTCCACACCGTATGGAACCGGCTCAATAGCTCCTTGGAATCGCTTTTTTCCTACGTTGTGGCTGGTCTAACAAGCTGTACTTAATCAAACAGTAGACTTCCTGTAACCGCCCCTTGTTTCCGGAGGCTTCGCAACGTCAAATGCGCCATGTGCAAGTACGGATGGCAATGGGTACCCGATACCCGCAAACCCGACGGGTACCCGCCTCAAATGGGGAGGGTTTGGGCTAGAAAAATCCCCATGGGTATGCTTAGCAGGAAAATGTCATACCCATCGGGTATGCGGGTGCGGGTATGGGGATGCCAAACCCATACCCGCGAACCCGTGTACCCGACTAGAACGTAATGACCCCACATGTCATTGCCTACTAAGCCACTAACACCCCTAGCCCACAAGCCCACTAACGCACCTAGCCCACTAAGAGACCGAGCCCACTAAAGACACTAACGTATAGGCCACAGCCACACACGAGCTGCCTCTCCTTGGCGGGTACGGGGCGGGTCCCGCGTACCCGCCGGGTCGCGGGTATGGTTGAGATCTCGACCCGCCGGCGGGTATGGGGCGGGTGGCGGGTACGGGTGGAGGAGCCGGGTACGGGTATGGGTATGCCAAACCCGGCCCCGAACCCGGCGGGTGCCATCCGTATGTGCAAGGGCGAATAGCTACCTGGCCTGTTTGACGCGTGCATGCACTCGATCCCATCTGTAGCCAACACATTTTCTTTTCCTCGACTACTAATACTATTCTCTTTCCGGTGCGCCGGTGGCAATAGGTACTAGTAGCAACTAACTAATCATTGATAAGTTTAAAAATAAAATTAACTAAACATGTACGGATCGTCGACGTCTATGTTGCGTCATGGCATGGGTTCCCTGATAATACATTTTTCTTCTTTACCACCGATCGACCGACATGTTGCTATGGCGACGTGTGTGCAGAATCCAACGTAGGATCACCATGTGAAGTGCTACCACACAGACACCGCCCTGCTTCGTCTGCCTGACCGATCGAGTGCGGTGAGGTGACCAGCCTAACTCCACGGCGCCGCCCGTTCACCTAGTACGTCTGCGCCGAACTTGGGCACACTTATTAATGGGGCTTGGAACTTCATTGTTGTTGTTCGAGACAAATACGGTAGTAGATTAATCAACGCATGCGCCTAAGTTTAGGCAGCCGGATGTTGACTCTCGATACGCATCCCGGATGACTGAAGACGACGTGAGCCAGAAATATATATACAGTAGTAGCAGTAATAGTTTACTGCATGTCGACGCACCGACAAATCAGGTTCGTTCGACCCAAAAGCAGAGATTAGTCGATCTTGTGATTACCCCGGGATTGGCGGCAGAATTCGGGGGAATTAATGGATCGCTCGAACCCGTGATATTATTCCTCATCCTCTTTTGTTTACTCCAGAAATGGGAAGATTGGTGCCACTGAATTAAGGAAACAGAGCAGGCAGAAGCTACGTGCGAGTCTGCACACTGGAAGACGAAAAAACCCTACACTAGACGACGATCGATCAGCAGTCACACCGTCACGTGACCAACGAAGAAAAAAAAACCTTTTTCAGTACGAAAAAAATGTAGTGTGATAAGTGGTAGCTACATATTATAATTTGCACCGTCGACGACTGCAAGAGCTACCAAGTGGCCGCGTAGCGCGAGACGGCCGACTAATCGAAAGCGAAGCCTGCAGGTTGACCGGAACATGCATCTTAATTTGATCTGGGCACAGCCTGGATATTACGTTGGTTAGACACATGGCGAGTCGGTGACGTTGACTCGGTTTGTGAGGTGCTAAATCCAACTTAGCGGTGGCATGCTAACTTTCGGACAAGCTAGGCGCACCGAATCATAGTGACGCATGAACTTCACCCATATGCGCACAAACTTAAATAAGAGCATCTCTAGCGGGACCCTCGCATTTTGTCCGTCACTCTCCAATTGTGTCCGCTTGTGGGTTCTGGATAGTTGTCCGACACCATGAGGGTGCTGCCCAGCGACAGTGGAGGAACGGCGCGGCCTGCGGTGCTTACCTCCACCCCTATGGAAGCAGGTTGTCCGGAGGCACATACAAATCGTACCGCTCGAACGCTCGGGCCTCGATGAGAAGGAGGATATGGCCACGGCAGGCTTCGCCAAATGCCCCGGCCTCGTCGTTGTGCGCCATGGGGTAGGGCGGGGTGGTGGAAGGGGGAGATTGGGGGCCAGAGTCGAAGCGGACGAGATTGGGATGGTCGGATAAAGCGGGCGGCTTTCATTTATATATCGGCGTTAGGCGAAACAGCGAGCTACCGACACTATGTCGGTAGACACGTGGGCAGGCAACACGTCAGCGCTTGGGGATCCGCCTTGGGAACCGGCGTGGGAGCCATTCCTCTACGCTGATCGGCCGTCTTCGGCTCTTGTTTCTATGACAAGCTGCCCCCTAAGCTTGAAGGCCTACTCGGGTGCAAGACAGGAACCGGATCAGGTCGGACATAAACAAATTGGGTGTGCCTAGAGGAGTGCCGCTGGAGATGCTCTAAGATAAAGATCGATAAGAAGTAAAGCGGGCCCATCCAAATACATCGCAAATACCCAGGAGCTACGTTGTAGGTACACAACAGCACTACACTAGCTATGGCAGCAGCAACGGCACGAGGCAGAGCGGCACGGGCACCCGCGGCGGGGCGGGCTAGTGTATAGCTTCGGTGCGCTTGCTGCCAAGCCGGCCCCTCCCTCCCTCCCTCATACTAACAGCAACGAACCGTGTGTGTTACGGACGACTTCGAAACTTTGACGCACGCTAGGCGATCGGGCCAAACAGGTGGACCCAACCGAAGAACAAGCCAAGTACCACTTCTTTTCTTTTCCAGTTGAAAGAAAGCCTCGAGCGAAAGAGCCATCGGTAGTTAGCACAAGAACCTGCTCCATGAACACAAGCACACAAATAAGAGAGCGACGACAGACCACCGGCGCAATTCCATCAAGCAAGCAAGCAACATCAATCAGTGTGTGTGGAATAAGATGATCTGTCTCTAAGCTAGCCGCCACGACGCGCAATTCCACCATCGACCCTTGTCCTCCTTAAAAGCCCTCCCGCTTCCTTAATTCGCTTCCTTGCTTGTCTTCCCCTGTTTCTCTTCGTGTTCCGGCCCGGCCAGCCAAGGGAGGCACCATCGGCTCTGTTCTTGCCGTGCCAATTCCCAGCTTTCTATTCTACCCCCCACACACACAGATCGAACGATTGATTTCAAAGAGCTCTGACAGAGAGAGATAGATCATTAGATGTTTGGAGGGAAGATGAAGGGGGAGGGGAGCAGCAGCAGCATTAGCCCGCTGGTGTCCTTCATGCTCGGCGCCGCCATGGCCACCGTCTGCGTCCTCTTCTTCATGTCCGCCAGCCCCGGACGCCGGCTAGTCGACATCGCCGCCTGGAGCCAGAACAACGGCACCGTCGTCCAGGAGCACGTGCGCTCCGTCGCTGACGCCAACGACTTCACGGCCGCTGTTGTTGCCGCTCCGGCCCCTGCACCCGTCAAGGTACGAATCATTAGTTCAATCTCGGTCTTGATTCTGTGTTGGTGCCTGGCTCCCACTAATCACTGTTGTTCAATTAAGCCAACTACGAGTAGTCATAACTCATAGGAGTACTGTGCACGATCAAATCAACTGCAAATTAAGGTGATCTCCGAGGATGACAACTGTAGCTCTTAATCCCCCGTGTCCGTTCCAAAAAAATTATTATTCTCACAACGGAATATGATCTACTACATGGAGGCGTATGCTGGGCCCATTCCATTCCTAGCAGAGACTTTCTTACTACTCTTTGTTACCAGATATGCAATTTTCATGCGCTGAAATTATAGAGAAAATTGCAAAAAACCACCACAATTGGTGGTTCAGTTGCAAAAGACCACCGGTTTCCAACAAATTCGCAAATCGCCACCACTTTTGAATGACAGTGTTGCAAAAAACCACCAGTTTCCACGAAACCTCGTTTTAGTCGAGTTGACGTTGTTTCTGACCGGTATGGCCCACTGTCAGGCATGACGTGGCGTGTGTAAATTTTGCGAAAAAGTCCTCCACACCCTTTAAAAAAAATAAAAAAAATTAAACGGCACGGGCGCGACCACTGTCAGATGAGGAGGACGTGGACGCCGTCGTCGTCCGATGCCACGCTGCTGCTGCGGCCGGCGGCGAGCCTGCAGGGGAGCCGGAGGTACTGCCTGGTGGGCTCCGGCGGCCGCGCCCGCGCCCCTGGCCGGCGCTCGCCCGCGCCGTGGCCGGCCGGCGCTCCGGCGGCCGCGCCCGCGCCGTGACGCAGACGAAGATGACTATGACCATGCCGCCTGCTCTTTCTTGCCGCCGCCGCTTCCCTGCTGGAGGCAGAGACCCTCGCCTTCCCGCGCCGACGGGAGCTGGTGGCCCAAGACCGAGCTCGTCTCGCCACCGTCGCGTCGCCCCGGCGTTGTACGATGACCCGGACCAATACGAAGTGCCTCGGAGCCCCACCTCGCTGTGATGATCGTCCAATCCAAAGGAATCGAAGAACGAAGCCATGGCGGCACGGAGCATGATGCCGACGGCGGTTTGCTCCGAATGCCGTTCGCGTTCTGGATGCACAGAGGGACCACGCCGCATTGCATCGCCTCCCTCCGCCCTTGCTGCGCCGCCGTCCGCGCGCGCCGCCGTGGAGCACGAGGCAGCAGATGGTGCCGCGCCGCCGCGGTGGCGATTTTTGGCAAAGGAGAGGAGGCCGCCCTTGGCCGGGAGCGTGGCCGCCTTCTTGGACGCACGGCGACGGCCAAAACGAGGATAGCGGGAGGCCGCCCTTGGCCGGGATGCCGACCAAGATGGGGACGAGTGGAGCGCATGCTCGTCCACTCTGCCGCCCTGCCCGCAATAGACTTGCTCGTGCAGTGTGGACCTAGGATTTGGAGCAGCGAGGACATCCCACAAGCACGGGCTCGCCGGCGGCCGGACAGTGTGGATGTCAGCTGGGTCCTTGAAAAAGTTATGGAGGACTTTTTCGCAAAATTTACACGCGCCACGTCACGCCTAACAGTGGGCCATACTGGTCAGAACGAGCGTTAACTCGGCTAAGACGAGGTTTCGTGGAAACTGGTGGTTTTTTGTAACGTTGTCAACGAAAAGTGGTGACGATTTGCGAATTTGGTGAAAACCGGTGGTCTTTTGCAACTGAACCACCAATTGTGGTGGTTTTTTGCAATTTTCTCGAAATTATATCATCAACCTATAGGAAGATAAACAATGCTATATATACTAACAGAATCCTATTATTATTTCCCCCTGGAGAATAAGTTTGCGTGACGTGACGGCGACAGTTTAACCAAAAGGAAAAGCGCTCGTGATTAGCTTTGATCGAGTCTAAAACCGAAAGAAAGCTGTTGGAGAGGAGGCGAGACCAGCTCACGTCTCGAGGCGGCTAGCGGTGTGGACGTATGCTTTCTCCGCCACCTCTGACCGCACTCCTTCACCAACCATTCCCCAATGTATTTTGGTACTAGGTGTCATCAGCCATGGCCATTAAAAATGCTAATGACTCATCGTCGGCACTCTTGTAGCTTCTTCGCATGATGGCCAAAGCTTATATTAGTACACGAGTCATCACCCTTGTAGCCTCTTCTAATCATGCCAAAAAAGCTTACCACACGAGTCCTCATCACGGTTCACGTTGCTGCTGCCACCGGAGCACTCTGCTCTTGTCACTGCTGTCGGCATGGCCGCCACGTCTGCACACACGTGTCCGACATGCGTCACCCTGACAGCCGTACACGTGGCGGCCCGAAGCTGTTAATTTTGCTGCTGATCGGACGGCCCTACGCGCCAGAGGACCACCGTCCGTCTGCCTGGCCGTTTTCATGCATGAAAAGTACAGGCAGGGCAGCATGGGGGCACCTCTCTCTGACAAACAAAATCTATTCCTGTAGAGTCATCCCATGTAACCATCATTAGGCTCCACATGTAACTGAAAATGGTTTTAATAACTGGCTTTTGCTGCTAGCATGGCCGGCAGGCCGGCAGGCCGGCATTCATTGGCCGGAGTGTCCAATTCCGTCCATGAATACAAACTCAGAGCTTTGTAATTTTCTTGCAGAGCTTTGTAATAACTGGCTTTTGCTAGCTAGCACCGGCATGGCCGGCAGTCCGGCATTCACTCGCCGGCGTGTCCTAATCCGTCCATGCAGCACGTTATCACAAACTCACAGCTTTGTATTTGTCTGACACTCACGATTGATATTGCAGGCGGCGTCGCCGTACGGCGACCTGGAGGAGGTGCTGGCGAGGGCGGCGACGGCGGACCGGACGGTGATCATGACGCAGATCAACGCGGCGTGGACGAAACCGGGCTCGCTGCTGGACCTCTTCTTCGAGAGCTTCCGCTCCGGCGAGGGCGGCGTGGCGCAGCTGCTCGACCACCTCGTCATCGTCACCATGGATCCCGCGGCGTACGAGCAGTGCCAGAAGGTACACCCGCACTGCTACTTCCTCAGGACGACGGGCGTCGACTACAGGTCCGAGAAGTTCTTCATGAGCAAGGACTACCTGGAGATGATGTGGGGACGGAACAAGTTCCAGCAGACCATCCTCGAGCTCGGATACAACTTCCTATTCACGGTCAGTACTCCTCACTCTCTCTTGGTAGATAGATCGGTGGTTCAAAGGTTTTGGCTTGTCATGTTCAGTTGAACTGTCCACAGTCCACACGGTACTGTTTGATTCTACTCGATCATGTGGGCCGGTGACCGGTTGGAACTTGCGGTTTGTCCCGTCCACCAAACTGGTCGACTGAACCAACCGAAAATTCAGAGATTCTCGTGTACAGTAAGTACCAGACACGCTTTTCCTGTCCCTGATGGATACATGCGGTTGATGGATCGATCAAATATCAATGTTCAGTGGAAAAATAATTGGCACTGATCATACAGTAGCAGTTGAACCTGATCGCTGATGTTGCGGCACAGACATGGCAATAATCGTATGTCAATGTTCAGTAGAAAAATAATTGGCAGTAATCATACATACATACAGTGAAAAATTCAGAGATCCCGTGTTCAGTTGATCCTGATCGCAGGAATTAAGTTGTTGCTGGCACCGTGAGACTCACACACGAACATGGCAATCTATATGCAGGACGTGGACGTGATGTGGTTCCGGGACCCGTTCAAGCACATCTCCATGGGCGCCGACATCGCCATCTCCAGCGACGTCTTCATCGGCGAGCCCTACAGCCTCGGCAACTTCCCCAACGGCGGCTTCCTCTTCGTGCGATCATGCCCCAAGACCATCGAGTTCTACAAGCACTGGCAGGCCGGCCGGTACCGCTTCTTCGGGAAGCACGAGCAGGACGTGTTCAACCTCATCAAGCACGAGATGACCGACCGCCTCGACATCGCCATCCAGTTCCTCGACACCAGGTATGTCAGCGGCTTCTGCCAGCTCAGCAAGGACCTCAACAAGATCTGCACCTTGCACGCCAACTGCTGCGTCGGGCTCGGCGCCAAGCTCCATGATCTCAGGAACGTGCTGGATACGTGGAGGAACTACACCGCCGCGCCGGTGGCCGAGAAGAGGGCGGGGAAGTTCCAGTGGAAGGTCCCAGGCATATGCATCCACTGAACGTACTGAAGAATGCATACTCTTCAGGTGGTTGTTGATTGGTTCTTCCGGCGGTGGTTGTCCATTCTTTCTGCTGCATGCTCTTCTTCTCGGTATTTCCTCTAGATCATAATGATTATAAGGTGAAAGATTGGGATTGAGATTCAGATAAGAGGTAGCAGCAGCATCGATCCATTGATTCTTTTTTGGGCAGATTAATTAAGCTTAGGAGGTCTTATATACCATTAAGTTATACTCATTTTATGTATATGTGCTCTTCCCTGTAATTATAGATGAAATGAATGCAACAGCTTATTTATACCCTGAAGAACATAGTTGTGTTGAAGAAAGCATTAAGGCCAACAATATCTATACCTTTGTTGGAGGAAAAAAACACGATCCAATTCCAAAACAAAAGACTGTCCCCTGAACCTTTTCATTTACATGCTCGGGTGCTTTGAGCATTCCCTGCCCAAAGCAGTGCTGAAAATGAGGGATGCTCAACATTTCTCAAAAAATAAAAAAGATACGTAACTTGAGCATCTCTATCTCGCATTGCAATTTAACTCTGAAAAAAAAGAATTACTCCTCTAAAACTCGAGCGAATTTCATGAGCTACAGGTTAATCTTGAGGCATGTGGTATCTGCGAACTTAAGTTGATTCAGCAGCAAGAATACATCATTACTCAATTGTATGTGCATACAGTTCAACAACTCCAGATATCATCAATTAGGAAGGTAATAAGAAAGTACTGTGCGCACACAGAACTATTGAACCGTTCAGCAACAAGCTTGCTTACATAAGGGACAAATCAACATGTAAATCTGTATCTGCCAGCTTCACAGAATCAGCAAATGATAAATAAAAGTCCTAATTAAACAACAGTATGGTTATCGGCCATCTGGCCGCATGAGCTCCGAGAATACAGCTTTCTGTCCTGAGATGCTCATCACTGAACCTGAAGATGGTCGAACCATGGTCGTCAACAATGGTATCTCCTCGGAGCAGTCGCACCTGTGTATCTCTGTTGCACCGAGCTGCAGCTGTAGTGCGACCTGAAGGTTCGACAGAACATCTCCCATAGATGGCCTATCCACGCCACGTTCAGCAACACACTGCTCTGCGGTCTCTGCAAATGTTCTGAGGCACCGGGGGGTGATTTTGCCCACGAGATAGGGGTCGATGATCTCACCGAGCACACCTTCCCTTTGGCAAGACAGCGCCCAGTCACGCAGGCTCACTTGCTCCTCAGGAAGCCCGGTGTTTATTACTGGGCGTGCGCACAGAACCTCAAACAGAACAACCCCAAAGGAGTACACATCCGATTTGCTAGTGAGTCGCTGGCAGCGGAAGTACTCAGGATCCACATATCCGAAGCTGCCTTTCACTGCAGTGCTCACATGGGTTTGTTCCACGTCTGTACTAGCCTTAGACAGCCCAAAGTCGGAGACCTTTGCCACCCACTTGTCATCCAACAGAATGTTAGTCGTCTTCACATCACGGTGGATAATGGCCTGCTTCGCACCAGAGTGCAGGTAATGCAGCCCCAGCGCCGCATCAATGCATATCACAAGGCGCTGCTCCCACGACAATGGTGGTTTGTTGGTGTTGTACAAGTGTTCCTGGAGTGTTCCATTGGCCATGTAATCATACAGCAAGATCATCTCAGACCCTTCATCACAATATCCAATCAGTGACACAAGGTGGCGATGCTGGAGACCGGATAACATGTCAATCTCATTCCGAAATTCGTGAATGCCCTGCCGGGACAGCGGGTTACTACGCTTGATTGCCATCTTCTTCCCACCAGATAGCTGACCGTGGTATACATCCCCAAACCCACCTTTGCCAATCAGAAAGGCTGCATCGAAGTTATTGGTGGCTTCCAGGATTTGCATGAGCGAGAAAGTGTTGGCAAAGTTTGGAAACCTTTGAGTGCAAGGTGGTTAATAGCAGTTTTCTGCCTCCCTCTGGAGGATTCCAGCGAATCCAGTTGGTCTTGCCATGATCGTTAGTTTTCTTCCGTCTATACATAACATAAATGCAGAAACAGGCAACCAGCAGAGCCAAGAAACCAGAAGCAGCTCCACCAACGATTGACGGGGCACTAGCTGTATTAGAATGCTCATCACGATTTTGCTTGACTGTAGGGTTGACACCAGCAAGGTTATTATTGCTATTATCTTGTAGCTTGAAAACCTCCAGGCCATTCAGAATCGCATCAAAATATTGTGGTTTGGAGCTGACGTCCGGGTGGAGTGCTACCCACAGATCTGTCTGACCATGACCAACTGTGACAATGATGTAGTCGGTGTAAAACGGTATACCAATTCCCCCGCTCCACGCAATGACATCCATTGACGGTGCAGTCTGATTATTAATGTATATGAAGAATGTCCTCTGATTCTCCTTGGTAATTGGGTACTGGATCTCACAGAAATGAAACCTTAAAAGATAGTAGAACCCAGCATCAACAGGCAAAACCCATGTAAGGTTGTACCTTAGGTTGGCATGTGCATCTTTTCCCATGGATCTTGCTGTCTCATAGACATACACTGGTGCTATGTATTCGGGCATGCTGCGGGGGTAAATGATTGTGACATTGTTGTCTCTGAAGAAATTCACCCCATCCGAAGGTCCATAAATATATGTGAGTCCTCTTCCCATGAGCGATAAAATCCAGAATCATATTTCCCGGAGGTAGTCACACCCCCAATATTAAGACGGTACATAGTTTGAAAGCCTACGTCAGGGGAAACTGGGAATAGATCTGGGTTTCCACCATTCACAAATCTTGGCACCGGTGTCATAAAAATGTCAGGAGTGGGAACAACCTCAATGCCATTCACAAACGCGTAAGACCCAACATGCTGTAACGATGGCGAAAATGTAACATAAAGACCGCCCGAAGTAACATTCAAGGAGTACTCAAGGATGAGGTAAGTGCGTCCCATGACCTGAGCAGTCTGGGAAGGACTGAAATCATTTAGAAGGCTATGGATCCCTGCAGTGACACTAAAGAAGGCACCCGCAGCAGAATGATTGCCATAAGCAGATGGATAGAAGTAGAGTCGAAGGAAAACACGACCAGGATCATTTCCAAATACATATGTGAAATTCGAAGTGAAGATGCGAGCAGTCATATAAGGCACTGGAGAGGGAAGTACAGGGTCTGCGAATGACGCGTTGGCTGGAAAGCCAGGAAGAGCCATCCTCAAGTTAGCATCCCCTTCCCATGTCCGACCATCAGAATCACTGGCACTGCTGGTGGCCCACATCTCAGGCGGATTTGGCGAGAGCCTTTGGAGGCATCACACACCACAGAAAACAACAAGAGAGCCATCAGCGGGAGGCACAGGCGAGCAAATAGTAGTTGGACTGGGTAGGCCATAGTGTCCAGTGTCTTTCAATCTGTCAAAATCAAATGTAGAGTTTCTGTTGTTCTTCATGTACAAATGTATCAAGCAAGAAGATTGGACTGAGGTATTGTTGTAGAGATTGAGGCACGAGTTAACAAACATATTTGATTTTGCATACTGTTCTTCCTTTGTGGCGAATGCGCAACAAGATAGCTAGACGAAAAACCACCTGAATATGCAGAAAAGTAATCAGTTGCAAACTGGGTGAGGACCAAACTGAATTGCGCCAATATTAGTCAATAAGAAAATGATCCATCACAACGCCTCAAATGACTACGATAGAAGTTAGGATGGCCAGTAACAACAAATTTATAAACGCTACAAGAACAACAGAAAGCTAATAATTTAAAAGAAATCAAGGTTGCATGTTGTTGGGAAATGGGATTGGCAGATCTGTTCCCCAATCATGCATCCTATGTATTAAGAAGGCATATTATGATTGCCATATTGATTAAAAATTTCCATTCATGAGAACTTGCTCACGTCCACGGTTTCAAATCCAAACGTTAATAAGATGGTTAGCACCAGGAAATGCTATCTCTGTGAGTGCAGGGTGAACAAGTCCTCAACACTTAACTGAACTTCAAAATTTTAAACTGAAATCGATGAACAATAATTCTTAACAGAAACCTGGTGACTCCAGGCAATAACCTAGGAAAATACGATCAAATTCAAAGGTTGTGTTCATATTTGTCTAATCAATCATGTAGGCAAATACGGTTCTGCAGCTTCTGCTGCAGCCAAAAAATAAGAATTTATTGCCCAAACTATTTCAGATGAGAGAACCTTCTCAAAACTAAACGGATTAACCATTTGATTGCTCGATCATAGTTACTACCTCTTATCTGATGAATGGTTATATGAAAATACGTCTCAGATATGAAGGTAGGTTACAGAATAAAAAGTCACTACAAAGGTTTAGCAACCATTAGTTAGCTAACGAATATAACACAAAAGAGGGGACATAAAAACAACAAAACTGAAGGAGATCAGAAAAGAGAGAAGATCACAGAAGGAATGGAGAATTCATAAGCTTAATTTACCTGATAAGATAGCTGAAGCTGCAAATTCCCAGTGAAAAGGAGGTTGAGTATCTACAGAAGCATGACACATTGGCACAGTAGCACGCCCTGGGTTGGGTGAAGTGATAATGCGATGGTTGGAGAGGGAAAAAAAGGAAGGATATATGGAGTGCATTTTGACAAACAAGTACTTTTACTTTTCACAAAATTGGATGAATAACTATTAAAATTTCTTTACATAAATTATTTCTATCTTCAGCACATCAAATTTATGTGCCGTAGGAACTTCACTTTGTTATACATCATGCTTATAAAATAGGTTCACATTTTCCAACTTAATAATTAATTGGTTTGTCATCTCAACCTATATATGTTGGATTTTCGTGAAGACAGGGATATGAAACTAAGTATATATATTGCAAATAGCAAAATGAAATATTTCAGAGGAATTCAACGAAAACAAACAACACAAAGACCCATACTCCGGTCAATGGCTGGCCAGCAGCTTTCATGACTGACTTATGAATTGTCCTGCATGGCATCTCCGAATTGACAACATAGAAAGTGATTATTTTTCTTCATTCTTGAATTTAAAATTTCTAGCAAAGAAACAAATAAGATAAATGACTTTGATTATTCCTACTAGTCATCAACCTACACACTGCCGGAGCTTCTCAGGGGCCAACCTGAGCTGTGGCCCCCCAGCAAAAGGATAACTTTTTTATTACCCACTGGAATTTATGGGAATATCCAATATGGCCTAGATTTATATCTCATTGGTTGGTCTAGATAACATTTTGTTTGCTGATTTCTCAGCTGCTACATGGGTCACTGTCAATGATTGAAGGGAAACGCCACTGAATTTTTTATGTAATAAAGAGAGGTGAATGTGAAGCGAATTAACAAGTCAGCGGTTAAGTTTTTTCTTAAAAAGTAGACGATTAATTAAGTGTTCTGTTTAGAGGGGAGACCCAAAGGACCCTGCTTTTTTATGAAAGCAACTAGGTCTTATGCAGCTGGGGTTACCAGTTTATCAATTTATTGGTAAATTCTTGGGGGATTACAGAAAAATTAGGAAATAGTACTGAATGAATTCCTACATGCTTTGTTTAGCTAATTTAACTAGTGCTAAAGGTCATGGTATAGTTGTATCTGCGGCAAACACGGAAATAATTGATAAAGCAGAAATAAGATATTTTTTATCAAGCTTCGTGTATACATAATAGAGACAGGAGCTTACAAACAGATCTTCCTTTCGGGAACCTAAGAACACCTTCACTGCAATTAGTCTCTGAAATTTGGTTCAGTAAAATGTTAGATCAGGATTTCCTTTCTGGTGCTATTACCGAACATTGTGGTTAGAATTTTCTTCGAACTAAGCTTGAGATGCTATCTCTAGGTTGTCACAACATCACTACTTCGGAAAGTATCGTTGTATTAGTTATCAACCACATGAACTCTCGCTGATCCACGTAAACAAATATAATTTGGATTGACTGATCTAGGACGTGACATCTTTCACCGGAATGATTAGACCATTGAGATATAGCTACGAATTGGGCTAAATGGAAAGTTGTGAATGGCCCCTTGCTCTAAACCATTGAGATATAGCCATACGCAACACTGCTACTGGGATGCTAACATAAAAGTGTCATGGTAAAACACTGGCAGTTAAGACCACGAGATAACAATTCAGAGAACACTGTCCGAATATCTACGGTCTTACGCTATTTCCAAGTATCACGGTACTACAGTTGATTGAAATTTATGTTTGTAAATCATTCCAAGGAAAATCCTGCAGTTATAATTCAAGCACTGGCATGTCAGCAATTCAGCAAACACGTAGAGTGCGGCTCAAAGAAATACCCTGTTGTTGGCTGGTCCGAGTAGTGAGTGAGGTCAGTGACGGTAAGGTCCCCCGGGTCCGGTCGCTTGAAGTGCATGCGCATTGTATGCGGCTCGGACTTATCTTGGTCTGCGGTCTCCGTGGATCGCCCAAGCATCGGCGACCGCCGGCGGCTCCTTCCCGTCCTCCCCCTCTCTTCTTTCCTTGAGGCCTGGTTCTGTGCGGCAAGTGGCAACAGTAAGGAAGCGAGGGCGCCGGTAGCGGTAGGAGAAATTGGCGGCGGCGAGAGAGCAGCCGCAACCTTGACGTTGACGAGAAGGCGGCGGCAGCGACATGGGAGAGCCCGAGAGGTGCTAGAAAAAAAACTCGGTAGCTCAGAATTAACATGGGCCCAAACGCCTGCATTTATCTTATACAGGCCCAGAGCAACTTTTGTTGCCCGACTGTTATTCGGAGGGCCAAATAGCAAATAGCCCTTGAAGGAGAAAAGGAAGGCCATAATGAACCCTCTTAGCCTCTTATAGGTGCTTTGACCTCCTCTCTCTAAAAAAAAACAAATTTAGGTGCTTTGAGCATGTTCCTTACACACACAAAAAGTTCCCAGTCTGAACATATGTAATTATAATTTGTATTCAACTTTGCGGAAACATTTTTTTTAATGAGAACTGAAAGAATACAAACTAGTTTCGTTTCATATTAGTTGATTCACGTATATGAAAACCTATCAGGACTAGCCCTTGGTGGCAATGATATAGTAAAAAATCTGCCTTGGTGAGAATTCCGGAATTCTGCCCATCGAACTCGGGTACCTAGGTTTCGCCACTGCGACCCAAGCCACTAGGCTACTACCCCGTTCTCTTAACTCACATATATGTACTCGCAAAAAAAAAACTCACATATATGTAGATATGAATGTATCTAACACTAAAACGTGTCTAGATTGTATTTGTATGACTGTATCTATATAAGTGAGTCATCTTAGGGAACGGAGGGAGTATATACTGCTCCCTAGAAAGAATTATTGATAGACGGCCCAGGCTAAGGACAAACTGCATGCATATATTTCACTTCGCCTCTAGCTACCCGGAGATCGAATGACATGACCTGACTGATAGCAAACTCCTCTCCGTAGTCTAGCGAAAAGACATGGCCGCCATCCATGTGCGTGCTCGAAGCAACCGTACGTACGTGCGCCGCGTGTTCAGCAACCGTCGCCAGCTGATCGACGGAGAAACTTGTCGAGAGCGCCGTCGCTCTTGTGCGAGAAATATATACTCCCTCCGTTTTTTAATACTCCCTCCGATCCATATTAGTGGGCATAGTTTTGTCTAAATTCATATGTATCTAGTTAAATATTTAGACTAGATACATGTGTATCCAGACAAAGTTGTGCCCACTAATATGGATCGGAGGGAGTATAAGATGTTTTAGGTATTGTACATGTTGTCTAGATACATACTAAAGTGAGTGAACATACACACTTAAACATGTCTATATACATTTGTGTACACATGTATGTGGACAAATGCTAAAACATCTTATACGGAAAAAACGGAGGGAGTATATGGCTCGCGAGTCGCTACGGGCCGGCCGACGTAAGCAATTAATCAGTTAATCAACTGATCGACCGAGCTGGCTAGCGATGGTGCACCTAACGATCACAGATGTTGTTAAGAGTTGGAGTTATTTAAGGCCTGCTAGTAGGAAAATCAACCTACCGGCGGTGGTAGATGAACCTAACATGCATGAGGAGCGGGCTATCTAGTACAGTAAAGTACATGAATGCGTTATGAGCTAATGATCGATCGATGCACGGTAGGAGTACTTCAAGGCCAGCTAGCTGCTATCGGTCCTAGCCTGGTCTCGCAACATCATCTGCAAACCAATAAATGGATGACTGCAGACCAGAACTGAGTAAGCCAAATGCCTCTATATATAAAAGTATGTTCGATTCACTCCCCGTTTCAGTGTCCACGAGTCGCCCCAATTTTCCTGACCGTCCGATCTGTGAATGCACGGCCACGATTGATCCACGTCGGCCCCTAAACGCGTGCTACTGTAGCACTGGAGTTTCTACCAATCAGAGCGCGCGCACCGCGCCACTTTGCAAAAACAACCTCGCAAAGCGAGACATTGCCCCGCAGACCACATTTTACAGCAGCGAGGTACCTTCTCGCGATTCCAGGAAAACACACGGATTTTTCTGCAAAATCGCCAGCAGAATCCCCTTCCTCCTCTTTCTCTCTCCCGCGACGCGGAGGTCGCCGCCGCCGCCGACGTGCCGCCGCGGCGCACCGCGCCTCCCCGGACGAATCGAAGGCCACGGCGAGCTCCGCCGTCGCTTCCTCCTCCTCGCCGAAAGACACGTGCCGGGACGTCCGATGCTCGCCGGAATCGCCGCGGCCGTCCTCCGCCGCCGTTTTGGCCGCTGCCGCCGGCTCCGGCGACCATTTGACCGCGCCGCCCGTTCGGCTCGCCCCGACGCCCGCAAGCAGATCCGCGCGGTGACGGCCTCGCGCGCGTGCGCCGTGCGCGAGCGCGAGCACGGCAGCGCCGCCGTGCGCTGCGCCTCCGCCGCCCGCTGACGTCACTTCCCGACGTCAGCGCGGCCCCACCTGTCAGTCGCTCTTTACACGAAAAAAAATTGACAGAAATTGTAAAATTCGAAACTTGCAAACCGTAATTCAAAAAAATGCAAAAAAAAAACCAAAATTTGTAGAAAAACAACATCTTTACAACTAAGACATCTCCTTGCATGCTTACATAACTTTAATAAAGAATCATTATAAGAACTAATATAACTTATTACGAATTTTAAAAAATGTTAATGAAAAAAATAAACATATTCAAACATTACAATTTGCTAAAAAAATATGAAATACTCCAAAATATATACACTACAATTTGCTAACAAAAACAAAATTCTAAAATATATCAACATGCCCGAAAAAAAAATTACAGCACAAAACAAACATATTTTAGCTTCTTAAACTGTTAAAAAATTGTGAAACAATCAAATGCACCTGCCCAAATTACATGGATTTGAATTTAAAAAATTACTGTGCCTACAAAATTCAAATGAACAAATATGCATTTCCACTCATTGGGAACTTAAAATAAATGTTAATTGCAAAATATGAACATATTCAAACATTTCAACTTGCTAACAAAATGAAATAAATCACAATATATCAACACACCCGCAAAAAAAAACAACTACTTTCAGCATAAAACAAACAAATTTGAACTTTTAAAATTGGTGAATAGTCGGAGAAAATCAAAATGCACAACCTGTAATTATGTGAAATTGAATTTTTAATAAATGCTCATATAATGCAATCCCTCTAATAATACATTTAATTTAACATTCCAAATTCGTAAACATTTTGCTACAATCTAAATGAACTTCCTCTAAGTATGAAATTCAATTGAATGAATGCGCATTTCCACTCATTACAAATTAAAATTAAATGTTAATGAAATATAGAAACATATTTGAACATTCCAAAAAAAATTAAAAGGATATACTCCAAAATATATCAACATGCTCAGAAAAATGAATGCTACCTACTTATGGCAAAATACAAACATAATTTCTGCCCAAAAAACAAACATGTTTGAATATTTCAAAATAACGAACATTTAGAGATAAACCAAATGAACTTTCTCTAATTATGTGGAGTTCAAATTAATAAATGCTCACACAATACATTTTCTGTGATTACAGACTTAAATTAAACATTTCAAATCGGCAAATATGTCAAGCTAATTCAAATTAACTTCCTCCAAATATAAAATTCATATGCAGCTTATCTAATTACATGTTACCTTTAATAAATGCTCATATAATGTATATCCTCTGACCACGGAGCTACATTAAATATTTATGCCAACATACAAACATAATCAAACATTCGAATTTACTAAGAATTTAAAGTTACCCTAAACGGCAATTTGAAGGTACTCCACGCGACAAATTCCAGCATATTTTACCGTTTCAAATCCCAACGAGTGATATGTTTGAATATTTCATATTGATGAATGTTTGAAGAAAATTTCAATGCACTTCCTCTTTAGAACAATTTCTAGAACATGAAAATATTTCTATAAATACCCTCACGAAAATAAATGCTGATTGTTTGTGCCATATAATCAAATTTCAAATTTACATACTCCCAAATTGTAAATATCTTCGAAATCTGCTCATTTCACAAACGTAAAGATAATTCGAAACTTAAAAACACCCCAACTTGAATAATTTTCCAAAACTAAACAATTTTTAAACGCAAACTTTCCCAAATTTCACTAATTTTCAAACCTACACAATTTTTAAATGTACACGTTACCTAATTTAAATTTCATTTGCTACATAGGCGCGGCATTGTCGCGCTAATTTCCCTAGTCACCATATATGGCTCATTCAGTCAAGTTCCGCTGCGAACCTTCCATCTGCAGACTGGATGAAACCCAGAGTCCGTCGCTAGCTGGGACGTCGCCGTCAGCGCAGCGCAGCGCAGCGCTTGACAAGTCTAATGTATCGCGGAAAAGGCCAAGAGTGACCGGTTGCCGAGCTAGCATCACTTGCTCCGAATTATCAGCGAGTAGTTACTGTTGCACATGACGCAACAGCAGCGGCCCGTACGTACGTGGCACTCGATCGAGATTCTCTCTCTTTTTTGGTATGGCAACTAGCTCCTGATTCTTCATCAGCAGCTTGCTTGATTCGGCGTAGCTGGATTACTGTTGAGACATGTGCTCCTTTCACCACTGCGAGGATATATTATTATTACCCCCTCTGTTGCATAACCACAAGACCTATCTTATACATGAGATGCATCATCCTTAGTCTGCTTACCGGATAATAGACCTAGCTTTTGACGGGTCGATGGTGAGGATCAACTACATGAGCTATATTCCTCACTATTAGAGGACTTTGAAGAGAGATTCGGTTATTAAAATTTCAACTTAATATTTGTGTGATTCATTTCATAAATTTCAACTTAGAAAATATTAATTATTTTCAATTTTGAAAGTCAGCTATAAAGTTGTGATTCATGGCATATCTATCCCACGATGCAATTAGGATTTTCATTAGCCATTCCCAAGCCAAGCTTCTACACACTCCTCTTTCAAGTTTTCCATGGAAACATCAAAACCATGTTGTGCGTAACAATAACTAGTGGCATCCATATATTTCTTTAGCTCCTCCCCTCTGAACCAAGTACTTTGGAAATTTAATTTGGGATCAAGAGATTCTTTGGTATATCATACATGCATGTGTGATCATGCATAACATGATCATAGAGAACGAGCGTGTCCAAAATGTTGTCTACGACATGTATGAGTTGATGGGCTGGCCGGTTCGGCCGACTCGAGGTGGAGACCGAGTTGCCCGTTTCGTTGACACCTACCACAACATTCGAGACTCCGATGTGCATGAAGATCTTCAAAAGGATCTCATTGAGGAGTGGTGGGCATGGAATGGAAGGCAAAGATCAATACCTTGTACTTGATTCGGTGTTGTTGTATGCGAGATGAACAATTAGATAAACATTTGTGTGTTGCTTGATGAACTATTTGACAAACCATTTGATAAACTATATGTATTGTGTTATAATAAGTAAGTACTATTTAAGGTTTATTTGTTTGAATTTATGTTAGATCATTTATCATATTATTTGTTTGATATGTATGTGAAAATGTGTAAAAAGATGGATGGAGGGGCGCGGCCTCGCTGCCCTAAAATAGGGCAGCTGTTGGAGAGGAGGTGCCCTATTATAGGGCAGCTGGTAAAGCAGGAAAAAAAATTCGTGCTCTAAAACGCTAAAACAGGTGCCCTATACCTAAAAACAGTGGGCATCTGTTAGAGATGCTCTTAGGCATTTAAAAATCCTCAACAAATTCCTTAAATATTCCTTTGCATTTTATTAGGGATCTTAATAAGCTAAACAATACTAGAAATATTTCTATGGATTTTATTAGTCAGCTAAAAATAATAGAAATATTTCCATGGATTTTATAAGGCATTTAAAAAACTTCAAACATATTTTAAATGTTCTTATTGATTTTACTAGGTATTTGAAAATCCTCAAGAAAATACTAGAAATATTTCTATTGATTTTATTAGGTATTTGAACATGCTCAAGAAAATACAAAAAAAATATTCTATGGGTTTTATTAGGCATTGAAAAATCCTCAGCAAATACCTTAAATATGCCAAAAAAATACTAGAAATATTCCTATGGACTTATTAGGTATCTAAAGTTCCTCAAAAAAATATAAGAAATATTTTTATGCATTTTATTAAGCATCTAATAATCCTGAAGGATGACTAGAAATATTTCTATGGATTTTATTAGGCCTCTAAAAAATATTATAAATATTTATGTGGATTTTATTAGGCGTCAAAAAATCCTCAAAAAATACTTGGAACATTTAAAAAATATTATAAATATTTATGCAACACAGCAGGAGATTTTATGCTTGTTTTGTTCACAATGTTGCTCTACATCTGTATTTTTTTGCTAGCTATGATTTAAATCACTTAGTTTTATTCTTTTGATTAGTTGTACAAATAAGTTAGCTATTGATTGCGTAGAGTAAAAATTACGTTGACTATCTAGGTGTAAATTTTCAGCTTATGATTGTGCAGAGCACAAATTCAGTAACTATGTAGTTGCAAAATTTGTGTTTACCTTCTGATTTATGTAGACATAGGAACTCCGGTTCAGTTAACTATTAAGGTGCGAGTATCCAGTTAATGTTTACATAGCCACTGATTGTGTAGAACACGATAGCAAAATATTTAGTTAGCATTTAGATAGCTACTTCTTGTATGAAACAATGTGCAACGGGGACGAGTTTCACTTATCTGGGCAGTAAAATATAGCTAATGAACTTTTTTTAAGTCTTAGTAAACTGAGAAAAGTGCAATGGTGGGAACTAGCTAGTTCTGCTTTTCTTTAAACTATAGCTACAATTTCTTTAAAAAAAAATCTCAAATTACTGAGATTTAGATAGGCCCTTATATTTATGATACCAGTGGAATATTTATAAACGTGTACACACGGCGTGGGACACATTGTTTTTGACCGAATTAACATGCATGCATCCGTTAATCACGGAGCAGGGCAGAAATTGATGGTTTGCCCGGGGCAGCCCGGCTATTTGTGTGCACCATCGGTCATTTCGGGGTCACGGTGGTCCGAATTAAACATGGCCGGCAAGGGCGACGTGCTGTATGTATTAGAGCGAAGGGCAGATGAGCTGGGTAGGATGATAGAACAGTGTGCGGAGCGGCGACCTCACAGCTAATCTAGGCGCAGAATCGACGACATACGTCGCCGTCACGCTAGCAACCCAAAAGTTGGCCCTCCTAGCTAATTACACTGTACTCCAAGTGTAGATGCATCATCACATTATTCGTGATTGTTATGCATGTGGAGGGAAGCTTCCAAACGTATGTATGGACCATTCTAGCCTCGCTAGAATATAGTGCTAATTTATTTGTGAGCAATACGGCACTGATTATAACTTGGTGCCATCTTCTACCTGTTCAAATTTCTTTCTTCTCAGTTCTTTTTTACTATTTTATTACTATCTGAATTGCGGAACAACTACGAAAGGCAGATGCGTTAGGGAAAATTGTTTGTCTACGAAAGACTGACTCCCCCCGTGCCTCACCCCAAGCACACCGGAGTGATCCCTGGTCATCAACAGCTCCCCCTCTCCTCCAAAGGTTGTCAGGGTGGAGGTTCTTCGATACGAGGCGACGACAACATGAGCAGTTGGGGAGCCTCCGACCAGTTTGTCAGCGTGCGAAATCCGGGGTGGTGGCCTCGGCCGATGGTGGCGCTCCCCTCCGTCGGCATGTTGGCGTGGCGCGACATGCTCACACTCACGGGTTTGAGCTGCAACGGCCATGTTGGTGTGAGGTGTTGTGGTGGTTTTCCTGCATCTCGATTGTTGCGACGATGAATTGTGTAATGACCTTGGCTCTTGTTTCTTGGTGGTGGGGGTTAGTAGGGAGGACCCAGAAAGCAGTTATGCCCAGGGATGGCGAATGTTCCTCTCCTTTGAGGCGTCGGCTTGGAGGTCCGATCATCGCGTGGTAGCTAGGTCTTGTCTTTGAGCGTTGAGCGCTCCTTGGAAGAAAAAGAACTTTGGAGAAAACATGGATAAAGGTGTGCTTTGAGCGTTCCTTCGAAAAAACTTCGTTAAATCGAATTACTACGCAACTTTGGGGAAAACATATACATGGATGGTCTGAGCATGGTACGTACCATTGAGTAACTATTGAGGCATGGAGCTATTTAAATAAATAATCTGCTTCCATCGAGCTGGTCATGTGCTACTACTACTGAGCATGGTACCATACTCTTTCTTAAACGCTAATCTCGCTTCGCCTTTACACGGACAGAGTCCGAAGAATGACCTGACCGATAGAAAAGACATGGCCTCCATGTGCTCCAACCAAACCACATCGCTGTTAGGCCGACGTAAGCAATTAATCAAGTACGCTGACGGTCCGACTAACCAAGTGTGTGTGTGGAAGAGCTAGCGATGGTGCACCTAACGGTCGATTAAGATGTTGTTAAGCGTTGGGAGTTAAGGAAGGCTGGCCGGGGATAGATGGTGGTGGACTGAATGACTGATGGATTAAGCTAAGCATAAATACCCAAGTTAGCAGCTAAAAATGGACTACTCTCTCTTATTCATATTAATTATGACTACTCAAGGCCGGTTAATATGAATCCGAAGAAGTACTCCCTCCTGTTCAAATTAGGTTGCGTATATTATTTTTACAAAGTCTAACTTTAAAAAGTTTGACCAAACATATTGATAAAAGTATAAACATTTATACTACCAAAGTTATATTTTTATAATCATCATCAAAATATACTTCCATGTTATATGCATGCACATGGCATTGTAAATGTTCGTACATTTTTGTGTATGTTTACAAAATTTGTCTTCAACAAAAAATTATGCAACCTATTTTGGGAAGGAAGGAGCATATGGATGTAGTGGTACCTAAGGATCGAGATGTAATAAGCATGGGCAATGTCACTCGAGCCTGTACACGACGGTGCCTCGTACGTGATGCACCGAGGAGACGCATACACATGCATATTCAGTACCAGTGCTGCTACTAGTGTCTCCTACTCCTATATGTACACTAAAATATATCTACATACATCCGAATCTAGACAAATCCAAGACATTCTTTTCCGGACGGAAGGAGTACCTTGTATGCTTCCCATACGACGTTATTTGTAGCCCCAGAGGAGATTAATGGTACCAAAAATTATGGAGCAGGTACCAACAGGGGTGGCTGAACTACTTCACCAATCGGCGCAAAACCAAATGCTTACTATCGATGGACGAACCGGCGAATCGGGAAACTCAACCACAACCAGTGGTAGATGAACCTAACACAGTTCTAGTACAGTAGTAAGTACATGAACTTTTGATGCAGCGGTACAACTTCCAGGCCACTTAACTAGCCTAGCAGAACATGCATTCTCACAATATTCTCTGCAAACCAAACGAACCAATAAATGAACGACTGCAGACCAGAACTGTGAACTGAGTAAGCTAAAATCACTGTGCCGCATTCAGTTAGTACCTATGTACAGTACAAAGCGCGAGTCGCCGTCAGAGCAGCGCATCGGTTGATAAGTCTAATATATCGCGGAAAAGGCCAAGAATAATGTTGCCCACGCACCAGCTAGCTGCAGCGACCTGCACCGAATTATTTGTAAGTAGTTGCTGTGTTGCACATGATGCAGCAGGAACAATCCGTACGTGCTTCGGTCAGCAGCTTCCTTGATTCGGCGTTGCTGGATTACTGTTGCGACACGTGGCCGTGCTTTCAACTATGGAATCACGGGCACCAAAGAGATTAACTGAAAGAGAAAATTATATCATGTATGATGATCGATCTTATTCAGAACAAAAAAAAAATCCTTTTGGACATAACTACGGAGTACCAAGTACGGAGATTTTCTAAATGTCAAACCGTGTAAAATTTGACCAAGTTTATTGACAAAGTTATCAATTTCTCATAGTAAATGTATGCCATATGAAATTATACTTCATGATGATCTCAATGGAATTAATTTGATATTCTAGATGTCGATATTTTATTAATATAAAGCTGGTAAAAAATCGCATATACACTATATTTTGGCAAGGAGGGAGTAATAAGTAGTCACACAAAACACGACACAAGATTCGCTATGGGGTTCAACAAACGTGTATAAGTTTCCGGAAGCCTAGCAACTATGGACGTCCCATCGCAAGATAACATTGTCCATCAGTGATCTTAGTTATTGAATTAATGCACCCGCCAATTAATGTGAAAGTTCTAGGAGGGGGGAGGTTATCTCGAGGCGCTTGCTTCAATAAGCTCGAGGAAGTGCAATTTCGAGGAGATCTAGAGCTCTTGCCTGTCCCTCCTTGTTGTCATGTTGATTTGGGGAATGGGGAGGGATGGATTGTATCAAGCGCTTTCGGATCCGGAGTTCTGTTGGAAGACAGAGCGTGTGCTTCGTCGTGCATTCCGGAAACTTGATGGCGACTTGCGGAGCTCATCAAGGACAACATCTATATGCCGGTGTTATCCATGGGCTTCATGCCTCTCCACGCTTGGATGCAAGGTTCGCCCAAGCGTCTTCATGCTCTTGGCTCCGATGCCATTGCGGAGGATCTTCGACTTTCGTGCGGGAAACCACGCCGGTTTCGGCCCAAGTTGCCATCTCCCCATTCACGGCGCTGGTACCCGGACCTTGAGGTCGCGTAGACGATGCGGTGAAGATAGATGGCTCGGTCACCTTTTCGTTTTTCTTTCTAGGTCATGTTTGCAAAGTTGGAGGACTGTATTGTAATTTTTATTTTATTGGATCCCTCCTTATAATTTTGGACTCACCGCCAGATTAAATGTGGTTTCCAGGCCCCCTCCGGCCTTTCCCGGTTCAAAAACAAAATAAAAACTCAAACTCTACCGTAAGACAGTACAGCTCCAAGTCTAAACGTTTCTCGGTACCGATATACTCACACAACATTTATGATACAGGTTCCCTAAAAAAAAAATGATACTGGTGGAATACAAGCTTACGGGTCGTTATTCTTGTCCGAATTAGCATGCTTTCGGGGTCACGATCCGAACATGGCCGGCCGGCCGGTCCAGGCGACGAGCCCGACGTGTGCTGCCATACCCAAAAAAAGAAGAAGGAAAAACAGAATAGACATACGTCGCCGTCACTCCAGCAACCCAAAAAGTTGGGCCTCCCCTAATTAGACTGCACAGCAACCATGGGATTCTACTAATAGTCTAATACCCAATTATCTTCAGCAGGTCGATCTGGCCTCGGTGTAGAAGAAGAGTCAACAAATAAAGGGAGTCGCCGATGGTCCGTCCCCTACGCATGGCAGCATGTGCATCGGCGACAACTCTCAGGCATCAGATTCGTCACACACACACACACAAAAAACATCGTGGCCTCCAGTATTAAGTTAGTGTAGATGCTAGAACGTACTAAGCTGCCATCATATGATCATATTATTCCATTATTATTCTTTATACTTGTTGAATGAAGTTTCTAAAGGTATGGACCATTTTTCTTTAAAAAAGTATGGGCCATCTTTGTAACGATGCGAATATAACGCTAAGTCGGCAACCAAGCTATCAAACCTTCACATCAACAAAATAATATAACCTTGTTTCTACTTTCTATGCCTTTAATTATGATATTTTATTTTCTAATTGTCGTGCAGGCGCACAACAAGGGCATGTAACGTCATGTCAAAATCTCTCAAACTTACTCAAAGTATGAGATTTTATTTTTTAATTGTCGTGCATGCGCTTCTAATCACACCACACTACGCGCCCCTCCCCCTCCCCGCCATATCCCCCCCCCAATCATATCGGATACATCCCTAGCAAATATGGGCATCAACTGTTTGTCCAGTTATGGGTATGGACCATTCTTGTCATGTAAAAATCCATCAAACTCAATAAAATTATGTGGCATTATTTCTATCAATAATACCGTGTGGTATTATTTTTAATTTTCAGGCACACACATCTAACAACACCACACACCGCTTTGGCGCCACATCGGATGAACTCCTTAGCGAATACATGCATAAATTTAGTCTAGTCGGTTACCACTGCCATTTTCATATATGGGTCTGTCCTCATTTGTTTCATGAAAATATTTAAATTGGGACAAAAACCGCCAAATGGTATCAGCTTATGTGGCGCCTCTTCTTATGTAGAGGCTGGATCTAACTATAGTGTCATCTTATTTAACTGAGTGGTAAATATTTCAGAAGATTTGATAGTCCAAGGGTCAAAGCAAATGGCGGGCATTATTGGTGGTTTCTTTCATACTTTCCGCTCGACAACCCAAAGATGGACTATACTGGAATACCACCGCGGAAAGTGCTGGTGGCTTCCGAGCTCACTGGCACTCGATTTCTGAAAAATCTGAAACCACATTTCTAGTCCGAAAAAAAATCTGAAATTTGATACACAAGTATATATGCACATAATGTACATACAACATAAGTTGTGTTAAGAAACTTTGTATTTTGGGCTACACAAAAAAGAGAAAATTTGGGGAAAAACTACTATATTCCTTTTTCTTGTTTATTTTCCTGTAGCTCAGAATACAATCTTTTTTGCACAAAAAATTTGCATATACACAGAAAACATGCATATGTATCCAACGGAAAAATATTTGAATTTTTTAAATTAAAAATTAAAATTTTCAACACAAATCAGCGTTCAATACCACTGGTACTATATTTTCGAATGGATATATTTAGAAATATCCGTACCAAAATAAAAGATGTTTTCGAAATTTAACATTTTTTGATACGGATATATTTAGACATGTATTAGTGTCTAGATCCACTCATTTCAATTCGTATGTGGTCCACATAGAAATATATAAAACATTTTATATTTAATACGGAGGGCTTAATTAGTAGTTTAAGTGGAGTATATACTCCTACTACGGGTGCGTGGACGTGCGTCAAGGACTCAAGGTTTCATGGGAGTCCCATACCACTAGTTGGTGGGAAGGTAGTTTAAGTGGAGTATATAGTACAGGTAGTTTAAGTAAAAGGTGTGGCAAGGTCAAAACTACCATAATTTACTATGTGGAATGTTCCATAATTTACTGGTTAATTTCAGCTCGGCACCCCATTGATGGCCGGCTCTAGTCCAAGTGTCCAATACCACTAATACAACGTCAGGTCCGTGGGAGCCCCCCCCCCCCCCCGCAGAACGGCGGGATGGCCGGAGCCGCCTATTTAACACCTCATGTACTCCATTTAGTCTTGTCTAGCTAATTCTATCATGTGTATCATGTATAGTACTTACTCATCATTCATATATAATCTATAAGGTGAGTGGTCAGTGTACTTCGCTAGTACTCTAGCTAGCACACCATCGGTTCGTTAGCTAGTGATCTATGATGGGCAAGGCCATCGTGGCGGAGGCCACGGCGCGGCAGGCGGTGTCCTTCGTCCTCGGCGCCGCCGCCGCGCTCACCGTCGTCATGATCGTCCAGTACCCTACGCATGGCATACAAGCTTACGGGTCATTATTCTTGTCCGAATTAGCATGCTTTCGGGGTCACGATCCGAACATGGCCGGCCGGTCCAGGCGACGAGCCCGACGTGTGCTGCCATACCCAAAAAAAAGAAGGAAAAACAGAATAGACATACGTCGCCGTCACTCCAGCAACCCAAAAAGTTGGGCCTCCCCTAATTAGACTGCACAGCAACCATGGGATTCTACTAATAGTCTAATACCCAATTATCTTCAGCAGGTCGATCTGGCCTCGGTGTAGAAGAAGAGTCAACAAATAAAGGGAGTCGCCGATGGTCCGTCCCCTACGCATGGCAGCATGTGCATCGGCAACAACTCTCAGGCATCAGATTCGTCACACACACACAAAAAAAACATCGTGGCCTCCAGTATTAAGTTAGTGTAGATGCTAGAACGTACTAAGCTGCCATCATATGATCATATTATTCCATTATTATTCTTTATACTTGTTGAATGAAGTTTCTAAAGGTATGGACCATTTTTCTTTAAAAAAGTATGGACCATCATTGTAACGATGCGAATATAACGCTAAGTCGGCAACCAAGCTATCAAACCTTCACATCAACAAAATATTATAACCTTGTTTCTACTTTCTATGCCTTTAATTATGATATTTTATTTTCTAATTGTCGTGCAGGCGCACAACAAGGGCACATGTCAGAATCTCTCAAACTTACTCAAATTATGAGATTTTATTTTTTAATTGTCGTGCATGCGCTTCTAATCACACCACACTGAGCCCCCCTCCCCCTCCCCGCCATATCGGATACATCCCTAGCAAATATGGGCATCAACTGTTTGTCCAGTTATGCGTATGGACCATTCTTGTCATGTCAAAATCCATCAAACTCGATCAAATTGTGTGGTATTATTTCTAAATTTCAGCTACACGCATCTAACAACACCACATTGCTCAGGCCTCAGGTACCACATCGGATGAAACCCTAGCGAATACATGCACAAATTGGTTGTTTAGTCGGTTGCCGTGTTTTTTTTTGAAAGGAATGCGGTAGGAGAAGCCCCTACAGCGTTTGTTTTTTGAAATAATAAGAACCCAAATTTGCATCCGTGGGACTTGAATCTGGGTGACTAGGTTGTACATCCACTTTCCTAACCAAGTGAGCTAGGCTCACTTCTTGTCGGTTGCCATGTTCATTTTGATACATGGGTCCGTCCTCATTAGTTTCATGAATATAATAAAATTGGGACAAAAACCGTCAAATGGTAAAAGCTTATGTGGTGCCACTTCTTATGTAGAGGCCGGATCTAACTCTAGTCTCATGTTTTTAACCGAGAGGTAAATATTTCATATGATTTGTTAGTAAGCCAAATGTAGGAATTGGTGGTATATTTCATAATTTTATTTCTTAGTATCAGCTGGGCAGCCCAAAAATGAAATATAGTCGAATACCACCACGGAAAGTGCCAGTGGCTCCTGAGCTCACTGGCATTTCTAGTCCAATAAATCTGAAACCATATTTCTAGTCCGATAAAATCTGAAAATTGATACAAAAGTACATATACACATAATGTACATACGGCAGAAGTTTTGTCAAAAAACTTTGTATTTTGGGCTACACAACAAAGAGAACATTTCGGGAAAAAACCTATTATATTCCATTTTTTGTTTATTTTTATGTAGCTCAGAATATGATTGTTTTTTCACCGAAAATTAGCATATGTATCCAATGGAAAAATATTTGATTTTCTTCAAACTTAAATTTAATTTTTTCAACACGAACCTTCGGTCAATACCACTGGTACTACACTAGCTTAAGTGAAGTACTCTTCCATTCTTAGATATAAGGTGTATAAGTTTTTAAGGGAGAATTCAAAATATTTTTATAGGGTGTACTGGTTTCCACCAGTCACATGAATATTTATTTAGAAATTTGATTATGTTTAGTCATCTCATGCAAACTCCTCTCTTTTCCACATCAATTAACTAGAGGTAATTCCGGCCAAAACCAATGTAATTTTTTCCTTCACGAGTATCTTTAATTTCCGTTCCAAAAACTATACATCTACATATAGGAACAGAGGGAGTATATACTACAGGTGAGTGGACGTGCGTCAGGTTCGTGGGAGTCCCGTTGGGACCGGCGGGATGGCCGGAGCCGCCTATTTAAGGCCCCGGAACACCTCATGTACTCCATTTAGTCTTGTCTAGCTGATTCTATCATGTGTATCATGTATAGTACTTACTCATCATTCATATATATCATCTATAAGGTGAGTGGTCAGTGTACTTCGCTAGTACTCTAGCTAGCACACCATCGGTTCGTTAGCTAGTGATCTATGATGGGAAAGGCCATCGTGGCGGAGGCCACGGCGCGGCAGGCGGTGTCCTTCGTCCTCGGCGCCGCTGCCGCGCTCACCCTCGTCATGCTCGTCCAGTACCGGGCGCCGGCAGCCGGACTCAGCCACGCCAGGACGCACGGGCAGTTCTCCGGCTGGAAATCACTAGACCACCACCGCCTCAACGGCACAGCACTAGTTGCTACTGATCATCGGACGCCGATTGTAGGTGCAGGGGAAGATCATCACCATCAGGCTAACGGCACGCCGAAGGCCAATTCAACAAGAACTCATGCAAGTCCTCTTCCCATCATAGATCGGAAAGCACAGGTCAGTTTAATTCGTTCAGTTTTCTATCAAGTTTTTCTGCTTTTTTTTCTCCATGTGCAAATTCAGTGTGCTAGCTGTGCTACTTTCAGCACGTAGCAGTAGTGCAGTACCAACTATAATTGGCCAATTAGTCACGGGTTGCCACTGAATTTAGTTAACCCAACTTCTTTGTTGATCCAACTTATTAGTACGAGTCAGTCAATGCTGTTTGTTGTTAGTTAGAGAGCGTTAAATTCGTTCCAGACTTAAACGGAAAATCCAATCAGACCGGCCGGTGTCTAAAAATAGTAAAATTTGCTGCTTGATCATGCTTTCGTCTCTGGTCGATCAGGGTGTGAAGGAGGCGGAGGAGTTCCGGGGGCTGGCGGAGGCGGTGGCGCGCACGGCGACGGACGACCGCACGGTGATCATCACGTGCGTGAACCAGGCCTGGGCGGCGCCAGGCTCCCTGCTGGACCTCTTCCTCGAGAGCTTCCGCATCGGTGACGGCACGGCGCGGCTCCTCCCGCACGTCCTGGTCGTCTCCATGGACGCCGCCGCGCACGCCCGATGCCAGGCCGTGCACCGGCACTGCTACCACTACACCATGCCGGGCCTCAACATCGACTTCACCTCCCACAAGTTTTTCGGCTCGAGAGAGTGGCTGGAGCTGGTGTGGAGCAAGCTGAAGCTGCAGCGGCGGATCCTCGAGCTCGGCTACGGGTTCCTCTTCACCGACGTGGACATCCTGTGGTTCCGAGACCCGTTCAAGCACATCACGGCGTACGCCGACATGAGCGTCTCCTCCGACGTCTACTTCGGAGACCCAGATAACATCGGCAACTTCCCCAATACGGGCTTCTTTCACGTGAAACCCAACGCTCGCACCATCGCCATGACGAAGCTATGGCATGAGTCCAGGAGCAAGTACCCAGGGGCGAACGAGCAGCCGGTGTTCAACATGATCAAGAAGCGGTTGGTGGCGGAGCTCGGGGTCCGGCTGCGGTACTTTGACCCGGCGCACGTGGGTGGATTCTGCAGCTACGGGAAGGATTTAGGGAAGATTGTTACCATGCATGCGAATTGTTGCGTTGGGTTGAAGAACAAGATAAAGGATCTGGGGAGCGTGCTGGATGATTGGAAGAATTATACCCGGTTGCCACACTGGGAGAAGCATAAGGCAAGGTGGACCGTGCCAGGCGCCTGCATCAAGATCAAATGAACGATAGTCGTCGCTGCATGATCTCAGGAACGTGCTGAGGAAGAGGAACTACAGTTTGCGAAATTGATTAATTTAGATGATTTAATAAGTTGAATGTAAGTAATACGTATAATTTACAGTCCACACAGATTAGAGAAGTATATATATATGCAGCACATGCATGTATCCCGGCTCTCCTTGACTGCAATTAGAGCTGAATGAATGGAACAGCATGTTTATACTGAACATCTTGTTTAGAATAGAGATTTAGCTGTGTGGCAAAACAAGATTTAGCTTATTTATAAGTACATTATATATGTGTATTCTTCTTAGAGGAATAAATATATCAGTATTTACAAATTTGATGAAGTTGTAAATAGCTAATCTTAGTTTCATTAATATTTTTTTTGAGAAAGAATCATTGTCATCGACTTATAGGTATATATCACTTGACATATCGAATCAAATATCGGACATACCAGTTGATGCATCACTCTATCTTTACAATTAAATGAGAGTTGGTGGTCGCTCATCCCACCTCCTTCTCTTCTCACCGTCTCATATTTCCATCTCCCTACAGAAAGGAATACAATAAAACAAGAAAGAAATTTTGTGTGGGAGACGTGGAGTACGCGAGTGCAGATCTTGCTATAACGTAAACGCAAAAAAAAGTCAAATGACGACCCGCAAACCCCCATCTTCACGTCGCGGGGATACACCACAGTGTGTCACCACCGTCGCCAGTAGCTCTTTACCGTCATCGGTGGCCGGCTACCTTCCACCATGGTCATTAGTGCGAGCCCACGCCACTTCTACTCCTCCATAGTGTGGGCCATTACGCACTGTCTATACTTGGGAGGGACAAAGATATGACTCGTCATACCTGAAGTTTTTTTTTATCTCTACCCTCTACCATTTTTCAAGCCAAAATTTTGCTCCATCTTTTTTCGCGCTCTTTTTCCACCAATTGTTTTTCCAAAGATAATATGTCCCCACTCGTTATTCTCCCAAAAAAAAATTTCCGTGGCAAATAGAGTGAGCGCGGCAGAGTAATGTGGGATCAGAAAACACTCGGCATATAGCCCTAATTGCCGAGTGCATATTGTTGTCGAGTGTTTGTCACATTTGTTCTGCCTATACTTCGTTGTCGCGAGTACTAGTGCCCGATAAATTGCACTCGACAATATATCTAGCACTCGGCAACATGAAAAAGGCTAATTATGGTAATGCTGCTACCAAAAGAGATAAAGGTCACCATACTGAACGTTGTCTTCACCGACAATTGCCGTACTCTACTCATTTATTCTGATAAGTATGGGACTACATACAAGTAGGTCGATTAGGCATTAGGCAGAGGCGTTGGTCGAGCAATGTCATGTGGTACGCTGTATGCATAGTATGACGGGCCAGGTGCATGCTATATGCTGTGCATGGCCACGCTAATAACTGTCGCTACTTGATATTTATTTATTTATTTATTTGTTTCTTGTGAAAGTTAAGGAGGGATCGTCTTCAGCACGCGTGATGCATGCATGCAGCCATGCATCATTCAAACACCACGCGGTCCGGCCCGTAGCTAATACACTGACATGGATTTTAAGCATAGTAGCTTCTCTAAAGCTTGAGCGAAATTCATGGCCGGCCGGCTCCAACTAAGCCCGGGTGTGCGCCGATGTCGATCGCGCTCTCTCTGCGACGGTAAACTAAAAACTCGACGGTAAACGCTCTCTCGGCGACGGCAAACTAAAACAGGCCGATCGATCGATCGTGTTAAAGGATTACACTGACTAGTCGCGCGTAAGTACGTTTTTGTGGAAAGCTAAGTAGAGCGATTGCCCACCTAACGATGGAGATGGATCATGGGTGTGCTTAAGAGCAGCTGGAATTAGGGCTGGGCCAGGGATGGTGGCGGCTCAATTAAGGCATCGGACGATCACAGAAATATACCTCTTCAGAATTATGCTCTGCATGGGCAATTTCTTTCTTTTGCACGACAGTTAACAATATGCGTATTCAGTGCTGCTGTCACAAATACCACTGGATCTTAATTTGGCTATATGCTCCCATACATTCTTTGTAGCCCCATGAGTAAATGGTGCCAAAAGAAGACTCCCTTTAATGTAATTAGGTGGTTTAGGCAGCAGGTAGTAGCTCGTAGTTGAACTGATTAGGCCCTGCTTGGATTGATCAGTGTAAAAATGAAGAAATAGGCTTTCGTCCCGCTATATAAATATAGCAACCACCCGATACAACATTGAGTCCACTGCTGGGGCCAAACAGCACATCCGAGCCCAAAAGAAAAGAAAGAGAAAAAAGGCCGACATCGACGGATCAACGAAAACGACAATGACTCGCAACCGCTGCGTCCTCTCCTGAATATTCCCACCACGATCCTAGCGCTTCGAATCACCGCGTACCAAACAGCCCCTCCAAGAAGAAAAGCGACGACGACGACGCTGCTGCCCGGACTAGTCCTAGGGTTTCCCCCGGTACGCTCTGAGGTGTGAGGAAGAGGTATACCCGACGCCCTCCAGGAAGGAACGGTGACACTCTCAAGCGTCACCGCGTCGGTGCCGAACGGCAGGGATTTCTCCCGACCCCAAAAAACCACATCCCGGATAATCTGAAGCGCTCCACCAATCTTTCCATCCACCAACACACGCCACCACGGTCTTGAGTCACCATCGTCGTCTCACCATGGCAGACGTAGCATGACCGGTTGGCCAAGACGAAGCAGTCGTAAACACGATCCGACAGTATCACACCACGCGGGAGGGAACAACCTCCACCATCAGAGACGGTAGCCGTCCGGACGTAACGATAAGAGCACACCAGGCCATTGGAGCCGGAGGGCGGCAGCAGTAGAGCCACCCGGAGGACGTCCTCCACCGCCATCGGCGGGTGCCGACCGGACACGGCAGCAGGGACACACCAGTCCAAGCAGGCCCGGCCGAGCCCCGGGGGGCTCGTAAAGTCCCCGCCGCCATGCTGCTGCACGTAGGCCACCACCGCCGCTACCCTCGTTCGGCCCCGTAGGCTCGGCCGGACCCAAACAGGCCCGTGAAGCTCTCGTCGCCAAGCTGCAGCAGGCGTGGCGTCATCGCTGTCATCCCCGTCACGAGCCGCTCATCCGACCAGCCGGCGACAGGAAAGTCAAACCCGCCTAGGCCCGCACAGACCCAGATCAGTGTAAAAATAGTGGGTCCGCGGGTATTTAGTTCAACTTTGATCTACATTTACACTGGTGCCACCACTAATTTTACCTCCATTCCAATTTCCAAACAAGCCTTTATTGACATTAGGTGATGGGAAACCAAATCCCGACAGTATATGATCGAACCGTACTGCAGATCAGGCAGCTCAACCAGGTCGTTGGCAGGTGGACCTAACACGACCGGTGAAGTACAGTAAACTTGAATAAGCACCCTAGCTAGCTGAACATGCATTCTCTCACAAGATTCTCTGCAAACTAACCAATAGATGGATGACTGACTGCACACCAGAACTGAATTGAATAAGCCAAACCTCTGTGGTGCATACCGCGCTAGCTAGGAACCTTCCATCTGCAGAGTGCAGACCGATGAAACTCACCCTCGCTCGCTGGGACGTGGCTACCGATCATACGCAGAACGCGTCGCTGTCAGCACAGCGAATCACTCGACAAGTCCGTCTAATTAGCTAGCCAGCGGAAAAGGCCATGGCGGGTTGCTCGCAACAGCTACACTAGACCGGCCATGGCGGGCTGCTGTTGCACATGATGCAGCAGTAGCAGCCCGTGCACATGGCCACCCGTGATTCTCGATCATCGGCTTAATAGATTCGGCATATATAGCCGGATGATCGGATGGATCACCGTTGCGACACGTGGTCCTTGCAGAAGACATTCATGGCTAACTAAACCTGACGAAATCTATATATGACACTGGTGGAAAATTGTTCTTGGCACCGAATTACATTTACAATGCATGCGCCGGCAGGAATTTATGATGGTTTGCCCCGGCATCGCGGCTAGTATTTGTGAGCACCGACGTTTTGGGGTCACGGCGAACATGGCCGGCCTGTCCCGGCGACGAGCGCGTCGTGTGGTATAGCTGTCTGTATTAGACTTGGAGCGAAGGGCCGGGCAGACCGCATACGGGTGGGAAGATAGCACAGTGGGAGTAACGGAGACATCACAGCTAATTAATCTGGGTGCACACCCTGGCGCCCGATCCGCTGCATGTAGCTGTGTATGCTAAGCAGAAATTAGCATACGTCGCCGTCACGCTAGCAACCAAAAAAGCTGGCCAAAAGTTCTAATTACACTGCACTCCACCCATCGGATTCTACTAATGTCAATTATCCGCAGCAAGTTGATGAATGTCGATCCATCGATCTGGCCTCGGTGTAGAAGAAGAAGAAGAAGAAGAAGAAGAAGAAGAGTCAACAAATGGAGGCAACAACGATGGTCCGTGCCCTACGCATGGCAGCTAGCATCGGCATCAACTCCCAAGCATCGCATTCGTCACACACAAAACACCAACGTGCCCTCCAATATTAAGTTTGTGTAGATGCTTGAGCTGCGCTCATGATCATATCATTCCTTTATTATTCGTTATATATACATGTGGAAGGAAGCTTCTAAAAGTACGGACCATTTTTCTTTTGCACAAGTATGGACCATTCTTGTCAGGATGCGAACATAAATGTCAAGTCGGCAACAAAGCTAGTGACATTTTTACCCTGTTTTTTTTCGAGTAACCTGAAGGAGTGCATTTTTACCCTGTTTAAATGTTTATATTTTGCCCCATTATCTCTCCAATTGTAACTGAAATTTCGGATCAAGCTACAAGGATGACGTGGTAGTATAATGGGCGACGTCATGTCAA
This sequence comes from Poa pratensis, assembly GCA_947311845.1. Taxonomy (NCBI): domain Eukaryota; kingdom Viridiplantae; phylum Streptophyta; class Magnoliopsida; order Poales; family Poaceae; genus Poa; species Poa pratensis. Next base: position 4,758,621 of record CAMZMU010000040.1, read on the forward strand.
AATCCATCAAACTCTGTAGCGAAGGGCGATTTTCTTGGAACCTCCCGTTCGAACCACCTCACCGGCGGCGATTCGTCGGGTCCCCTTCTCTCCGCCGGCCGCTTCGGCGGCGGGAGGGTCGGGGAGCCACGGATCTCGTCCTGTGTACAGTGTAGGATCGAGTAGGTGCCTGCCGGCGGCGTCGTGGGGGAGATGGCGCGGCTGGTCGGGCGTTTTGGTGGCGGCGGTGATCTCCTCTGGTGGTGGTGCTCTTCGGAGGGCGACCACGGATCCGCCTCCTTCCCCTCGTGCACGGCTCCGTGGTGGTGCGGTCCGCTCGCTTCCCGTCCCGGCGGCCGTGGAGTGGCGGCGCCGGTTCCGAAAGCTTCCGAAGGTGATGATATGGCGAACCAATTCGAGGGCGACGGCGACGATGCAGGGTGGAGGCTCTCTGGAGCTGAGGACTGTCGACTTCCCGTCCGCCATGGGACTCTCTCCGATCCAAGGATGCAGTGGAGGAGCGGCGGCGGCGCGTCGGCAGAGCGTCCTCGTCAACGACGGCGTCTTCATAGTTCTGCAGGACCTGTGTGTAATTTCCTTTTTCTTGAGGTGTGTCCTGTAAGAACACTGGTTCAATATATCTGATCTTTCTCCGCAAAAAAAAAAAAAAATCCATCAAACTCAATCAAGTTATGAGATTTTTTAAGTGTCTGGCATGCGCTTCTAATTTACACCACGCCGCACTGCACCCCCTCCCTCTCCAACTGAATCGGGTACATCCCTACCAAATATAGGCATGAACTGTGCGCACTACCGGAAAATCGATATTTGCCGTGCGGCCGAGTCTCTGCCGTGAGCCGCAGGAACTCGGAGCACCGCAAAGAGGACTTTGCCGTGCATGTCACCAAATGAGCACGGCAAAGAAATAAAACACGGCACACAATCTCATGGGCACACGGCAGAGAATAAAACACGGCATAATGCACACCAGACGCACGGCAAAGAATGGATGCATGGCATAGACAACTTTGCCGTGATCCTTCATGTACATGCACGGCAAATCTGTTGACCAGGATCCGAAACTCTGCCGCCGTCGCCAATATTTCGCGGGAAATATATTTGCACTGGCGGGAAATCTCTTTGCCGTGCTTGTGCAGAAAAACGCACGGCAGACAGTGGACAAAATTTCCCGCGCTCTAAATAATTTGGCGGTAAATACTTTGCCGTGTTCCTGTAGACAGACCTCACGGCAAACGATGCCTTTGCCGTGGTCCTACGTGAGCCTCACACGGCAAAGAGTGTGATTTCAATTTTTTTATATCGTTGCTTTGTTTATTTACTTTGTTAAGGCTTCTAGTACATTCATTTACTTCACTTAATATGTTTCTCGATAATATATATAAACCCTCCGGTGTGGGCCGCATATGTGTCGATCGAAACCCCGAAATTAGTGAACCTAACGTGTGAGGCGTCGTCTACCCCTGTTTCTATGGTTTCGCCGAATCGGAGCCCCGGAGCGTCGGAAACCCACCCAAACCTAGGTTGTGCCATAATATGTGTGTACAAGTGTGTTGATTGTTTTGGAAGTGCAAGATTTTACTCCGGTGTGTGACCGTCTTCACCGACCGCACTCTCTCTCTACCAAGTTTCTAGACTTATAGGTGAAAACTCCCGTTTCAGGGGAACCGGGGGCAATCTTGTGAGAACTTGTGATACTAGTTTGTTTTTCATGTTCCTATGTCCTTACCTAACACAACCAAGTAAAAAAGTCCACTGGCCTACCCCCTTTCGACGCCGTTGAAGGGGGTAGACGAAAACGTTAGGGTTCTTCCAGCGGATCTATGGTTTCGCCGAATCGGAGCCCCGGAGCGTCGGAAACCCACCCAAACCTAGGCTGTGCCATAATATGTGTGTACAAGTGTGTTGAGTGTTTTGGAAGTGCAAGATTTGACAAGGGTGTGTGACCGTCTTCACCGACCGCACTGTCTCTCTCTACCAAGTTTCTAGACTTATAGGTGAAAACTCCCGTTTCAGGGGAACTGGGGGCAATCTTGTGAGAACTTGTGATAACAGTTGGTTTTCCATGTTCCTAAGTCCTTACCTAACACAACCAAGTAAAAAAGTTCACTGGCCTACCCCCCTTTCGACGCCGTTGAAGGGGGTAGACGAAAACGTTAGGGTTTTCCAGCGAATCTAGGGTTTCGCCGAATCGGAGCCTCGGAGCGTCGGAAACCCAACCAAAAATAGGTTGTGCCATAATATGTGTGTACAAGTGTGTTGAGTGTTTTGGAAGTGCAAGATTTGACAAGGGTGTGTGACCGTCTTCACCGACCGCACTCTCTCTCTACCAAGTTTCTTGACTTATAGGTGAAAACTCCCATTTCAGGGGAACCAGGGGCAATCTTGTGAGAACTTGTGATAACAGTTGGTTTTCCATGTTCCTAAGTCCTTACCTAACACAACCAAGCAAAAAAGTTCACTGGCCTACCCCCTTTCGACGCCGTTGAAGGGGGTAGACGAAAACGTTAGGGTTTTTCCAGCGCATCTAGGGTTTCGCCGAATCGGAGCCCCGGAGCGTCGGAAACCCACCCAAACCAAGGTTGTGCCATAATATGTGTGTACAAGTGTGTTGAGTGTTTTGGAAGTGCAAGATTTGACAAGGGTGTGTGACCGTCTTCACCGACCGCGCTCTCTCTCTACTAAGTTTCTAGACTTATAGGTGAAATCTCCCGTTTCGGGGGAAACGGGGGCAATCTTGTGAGAACCTGCGATAGTAGTTGGTTTTCCATGTTCCTATGTCCTTATCTAACACAACCAAGCAAAAAAGTCCACTGGCTTTCCCCCTTTCGACGCCGTTGAAGGGGGTAGACGAAAACGTTAGGGTTTTTCCAGCGGATCTAGGGTTTCGCCGAATCGGAGCCCCGGAGCGTCGGAAACCCACCCAAACCTAGGTTGTGCCATAATATGTGTGCACAAGTGTGTTGGGTGTTTTGGAAGTGCAAGATTTGACAAGGGTGTGTGACCGTCTTCACCGACCACACTCTCTCTGTACTAAGTTTCTAGACTTGAAAACTCCCGTTTCAGGGAAAACGGGGGCAATCTTGTGAGAACCTGCGATAACAGTTGATTTTCCATGTTCCTATGTCCTTACCTAACACAACCAAGCAAAAAAGTTCACTGGCCTACCCCCTTTCGACGCCGTTGAAGGGGTAGACAAAAACGTTAGAGTTTTTCCAGCGGATCTATGGTTTCACCGAATCGGAGCCCCGGAGCGTCAGAAACCCACCCAAACCTAGGTTGTGCCATAATATGTGTGTACAAGTGTGTTGGGTGTTTTGGAAGTGCAAGATTTTACTCCGGTGTGTGACCGTCTTCACCGACCGAACTCTCTCTCTACTAAGTTTCTTGACTTATAGGTGAAAACTCCCGTTTCAGGGGAACCGGGGGCAATCTTGTGAGAACTTGTGATACTAGTTGGTTTTTCATGTTCCTATGTCATAACCTAACACAACGAAGCAAAAAAGTCCACTGGCCTACCCCCTTTCGACGCCGTTGAAGGGGGTAGACGAAAACGTTAGGGTTTTTCCAGCGGATCTAGGGTTTCGCCGAATCGGAGCCCCGGAGCGTCGGAAACCCACCCAAACCTAGGTTGTGCCATAATATGTGTGTACAAGTGTGTTGAGTGTTTTGGAAGTGCAAGATTTGACAAGGGTGTGTGACCGTCTTCACCGACCGCACTCTCTCTCTACCAAGTTTCTAGACTTATCGGTGAAAACTCCCGTTTCAGGGGAACCGGGGGCAATCTTGTGAGAACTTGTGATAACAGTTGGTTTTCCATGTTCCTAAGTCCTTACCTAACACAACCAAGCAAAAATTTCACTGGCCTACCCCCCTTTCGACGCCGTTGAAGGGGGTAGACGAAAACGTTAGGGTTTTTCCAGCGGATCTAGGGTTTCGCCGAATCGGAGCCCCGGAGCGTCGGAAACCCACCCAAACCTAGGTTGTGCAATAATATGTGTGTACAAGTGTGTTGAGTGTTTTGGAAGTGCAAGATTTGACAAGGGTGTGTGACCGTCTTCACCGACCGCACTCTCTCTCTACCAAGTTTCTTGACTTATAGGTGAAAACTCCTGTTTCAGGGGAACCGGGGGCAATCTTGTGAGAACTTGTGATAACAGTTGGTTTTCCATGTTCCTAAGTCCTTACCTAACACAACCAAGCAAAAATTTCACTGGCCTACCCCCCTTTCGACGCCGTTGAAGGGGGTAGACGAAAACGTTAGGGTTTTTCCAGCGGATCTAGGGTTTCGCCGAATCGGAGCCCCGGAGCGTCGGAAACCCACCCAAACCTAGGTTGTGCAATAATATGTGTGTACAAGTGTGTTGAGTGTTTTGGAAGTGCAAGATTTGACAAGGGTGTGTGACCGTCTTCACCGACCGCACTCTCTCTCTACCAAGTTTCTTGACTTATAGGTGAAAACTCCTGTTTCAGGGGAACCGGGGGCAATCTTGTGAGAACTTGTGATAACAGTTGGTTTTCCATGTTCCTAAGTCCTTACCTAACACAACAAAGCAAAAATTTCACTGGCCTACCCCCTTTCGACGCCGTTGAAGGGGGTAGACGAAAACGTTAGGGTTTTTCCAGCGGATCTAGGGTTTCGCCGAATCGGAGCCCCGGAGCGTCGGAAACCCACCCAAACCTAGGTTGTGCCATAATATGTGTGTACAAGTGTGTTGAGTGTTTTGGAAGTGCAAGATTTGACAAGGGTGTGTGACCGTCTTCGCCGACCGCACTCTCTCTCTGCTAAGTTTCTAGACTTATAGGTGAAATCTCCCGTTTCGGGGGAAACGGGGGCAATCTTGTGAGAAGCTGCGATAGTAGTTGGTTTTCCATGTTCCTATGTCCTTACCTAACACAACCAAGCAAAAAAGTTCACTGGCCTACCCCCTTTCGACGCCGTTGAAGGGGTAGACAAAAACGTTAGAGTTTTTCCAGCGGATCTATGGTTTCACCGAATCGGAGCCCCGGAGCGTCAGAAACCCACCCAAACCTAGGTTGTGCCATAATATGTGTGTACAAGTGTGTTGGGTGTTTTGGAAGTGCAAGATTTTACTCCGGTGTGTGACCGTCTTCACCGACCGCACTCTCTCTCTACTAAGTTTTTTGACTTATAGGTGAAAACTCCCGTTTCAGGGGAACCGGGGGCAATCTTGTGAGAACTTGTGATACTAGTTGGTTTTTCATGTTCCTATGTCATAACCTAACACAACCAAGGAAAAAAGTTCACTGGCCTACCCCTTTTCGACTTCGGTCAAGGGGGTAGACGAAAACGTTAGGGTTTTTCCAGCGGATATAGATTTTCGCCGAATCGGGGCCCCGGAGCGTCGGAAACCCACCCAAACCTAGGTTTTGCCATACCATGTGTGTACAAGTGTGTTGGGTGTTGTAAATGTCCAAGATTTCATGTGTTCCGTCGCATGATTCCATCCCCGGCACCCGAAACGGGAGTTTTCACCTCTAAGTGTCGGAACTTACTATGGAGATAGCGGGGTCGGTGAAGCGGGTCGCACCTCCGAGCTGTATCTTGGTTCCCATAACCTACCAACACACTCTTATACATATATTAGGGACCCATTCAAGTTTTGGTGGGATTTCGACGCTCCGGACCCCCGCTACGGCGAAACCCTAAACCCGGTGGAAAAAAGTCAAACATGTCGATCTACCCCTTTGACCGGCGCCGAGAGGGGGTAGACGCATGAAATTTTTTGCTTGGTTGTGTTAGGTAGGTACATAGGACCATGGGGAACCAAGATTTCATGTGTTCCGTCGCATGATTCCATCCCCGGCACCCGAAACAGGAGTTTTCACCTCTAAGTGTCGGAACTTACTACGGAGATAGCGGGGTCGGTGAAGCGGGTCGCACCTCGGAGCTGTATCTTGGTTCCCACAACCGACGAACACACTCTTATACATATATTAGGGACCCATTCAAGTTTTGGTGGGATTTCGACGCTCCGGACCCCCGCTACGGCGAAACCCTAAACCCGGTGGAAAAAAGTCAAATCTGTCGATCTACCCCTTTGACCGGCGCCGAGAGGGGGTTGACGCAAGAACTTTTTTGCTTGGTTGTGTTAGTATAAGTAAATATAATTAAGTGAAGTAAATGAATATGCTAGAAGCCTTAACAAAGAAAATAAACAAGGAAAGCATATTAAAAAAAAGGTGATGATATATGCTTTGCCGTGTACCTGACAAACAGGCGCACGGCAAATCTTTCTGTGCCGTGCACAGCCACCTGGGACGCACGGCAAACGTTTCTGTGCCGTGTGTTTTCACCTGGGCGCACTGCAAAGACTGTCTGAATCGATAAGATTCAGACAGCCTCGCATCCACACACCCCACAGGCCACAGTGCACACACCCACACCCACTCGACCCGCCTGCACGCACGCACACACGCCGCCGGCCCGCCGCCGCAGCGCCGCCACAGTCGCGCCCCCTTCCCCGCCGCCACCCGCCAGCTCGCCTCCGCCGTCGCCGACCGGGTAGCCCGCGGAAGAGGAGCCCAGTTCCGGCGGGCACGGGAAGCCACCGCTGGCGCGGACCCGAGCATTGGCGGCGGTGCCGGGGAGCAGCAATACCACACGGCGGCGCAAAGAGAGGGCCGGCCGCCAGTTACGCGGAGGGAGAGGGGCAGCGCACAGGGAGAGCGGCGGCGACTTCACGGCGGCGGCGGCCCTATCGCGCTGCTCACCACCGGCCCGGAGCCGAGCACCCCTATCTGCTGCCGCGCGGGAGGCCTGCCGCCTCCACCGCCCACGCTGCGCCGGCCCGAGCACCGACGCCCCGCCCCGAGCAACTCCACCGCCACACCGTCGAGCTCCCCTCTCCTCTGCTAGGTACTCGCCGTCGAGCTTGTCTTCTTCCTCCTCCATCCTAGGCAGTGGCGGAGCTCGAAACAAATACTTGGGCGGGCCAAATTAAAGAAGAGAAAAAAAATCACGTCTTACCTATTGTGTTGCTGCTGTTCCAGGGTAGTTCGGAGCTACAAGGGATTTTTTCTTCAACCAGTGCTCCTAGGTTTATAGGTCAAATAATTTGAATCGAATTTGTTTACTTAGGTTTATAGGTCAAATCTGCCGTTATAGTTATGCATAAGTTTAGATTGCGGTGCTGATGATCAGCTTAGTTAAGTTGTAGTTTAAAACTACTGTTTTTGCTCCTCTTTAGTTAAACTGCATGCCATTAGCCTATGTTTTATCGTAAACTCGTAAACTAGTATCGTAAACCCGTAAACTAGTATCGTAAACAGTGAACTCTTATTTAGGAGCTGATATTTATGTTGTACATCTGTTCTTATATATGTTCTTTTTGTGGTTTTCAGATGTCGTAGTTTACGGGGCTTCTTCTCCAACTGAGGAGGGCCGCCTCGGTGCCCCTGTTCCGTCCCCGACCTTCTGCGGTGATCGACCACGCTTCTAGGGTATACATCTTTCGCCTCTCTTGCTGCATAGGTTTATTTTGGTCTAGATCACCAAGTCAGTCGAGTCGCGTAACCCGAGTCAGATCCCATCCGGAAGGGTTACAAATTTATAAATATGCAGGATTGTCCATCTTTGCATATTTATAACCGTAACACTTCCGGGTTGTCCTGTTGGACAGTCCGAGTACGTGTAGATCGGGTCGTGTTCCATGTTCTACCCCTTCCTGAGACGGAATTTCGGCAGCACCTCCCCGTTGTTCTTCGGATGCACACCCTCTCGGCTTGACAAGCTCGAGACGTGTATTTTGAAGAACAGCGGGGAGGTGTTGTCGAAATTCCGTCTCGGGTCGGGGTAGAACATGGGACACGACTCGATCTACATGTACTCGGGCGGGATAGGCCCCTACCCATTAGAAGTGTAGGTGAACCCTTGCATGTTGTAAAAGATAAAATTTGGCCGTAAAAAATGGTTTTGTTAAAATTCAGTGACATGTTGAACTGAAAGCATTGTGTATGTCTTTTTTGGTACCGATTAAAGGATGGATCCGAGACAGAACCGTGAGTGGATGTATGCTGGCAGAAAGAGTCCGTGGGAGTTTAGTGATGAATGGAGAGATAAGGCCGAGAAGTTTGTGAACAAGGCATTTGACATCAGCAGCAGACCCATGAAAGTGTTTTGCCCCTGTTCAAAATGCGATAACCGAAGGCGACAGTCGAAGGTAGATGTTAGTACGCACCTGATCAAGAATGGGTTCACACCATTCTACCATGTTTGGAATTACCATGGTGAACAGTTAGCAAAACGTCCTAGAACCGAGCCACGTCAGATTCAGCCAGCGGGAGAATTTGACACTGGGTTCAACAACTGCTTAGACACCTTTGTCAATGCTAATGTGCCTGAAAGCCGTCGTGTAGAGGCGGAGACACCTCAGGAGGCGGAGACAAGTGAGCAGCCGGATGAAGACACGAAGAAGTACTACGAGACTATGTTTGGCTCGCAGAAACCCCTTCATGAACATACAGATGTTACCCTTCTAGATGCCATCGCTCGCCTTATGGCCGTGAAGTGCCAGAGGAAGATATGCAGGGATGGTTTCGATGATATTCTGGCCGTCGTTGGCAGCCTTCTACCGAAAGGGCATATCTTGGCGAAGAGCTTCTACGAGGCGACTAAACTCCTCCGTGACCTTAAGATGTCATATGAGAAGATATACGCCTGTCCAAAGGGATGCATGCTATTCAGGAAAGAACATGCTGGAACAAATTATTGCATCCATTGCAATTCCTCTAGGTACTTCGAGGTCGACCTCGGTGGTGGACAGAAGAGGCAGACCGGGATTCCCAAAAGATTCTCCGGTACCTTCAATTTATACCGAGGATCCAGCGGCTTTACATGAACAAAGACACTGCCCAGCAGATGCGATGGGCCGCGTTAGGGAACAGATACACGGACAAGATGATACATCCGTCGGATGGTGACGCATGGAAGAACTTTGTAGCGAAGTATCCACTGAAAGCGGGCGACCCGAGGAGCGTAGCTGTTGCTATATCAACCGATGGGTTCAATCCGTATGGCATGTCGGCGGCAACATACAGCTGTTGGCCTGTGTTTGTCATACCCCAGAACCTCCCCCCCAGCTAGTCCATGAGATCACATAACATGTTATTGTCGATGATAATCCCAGGACCGAAATACCCGGGTAAGAACATGAACGTGTACCTGGAACCGCTGGTTGAAGACTTGGCTGTTGGCTGGAACGGTCGTGGGGTCCGAACATATGACGCCTCAACAAATGATCACTTCGATATGTATGTCTGGTACTACACATCCCTGCATGACTTACCAGCGCGTGCTTTGTTCTGCGGCTGGTGTACACATGGGAAGTGGCCTTGCCCACAGTGCAGACAGGCTATGACTTTCTCATGGCTTACGAAGGGAGGCAAGTATTCATGCTTTGATCAACATCGACAGTTCCTTGACCCAGGTCATAGATACAGGAGTGACGTAAAGCGGTTCAAGAAAGGAGTCGAGATCCATGCTCCGAAACCACGTCTGATGACCGGAAGAGAAATCAAGGCTGAGCTAGAAGCTCTCGTGCCTAACCCCGATGGGAATGGTTTCGTGGGTTATGGGCAGACGCACCAGTGGACTCACATTCCGTGCTTCTGGAAGCTGCTCCCTTACATGGAGGATGTCGAGCTTCCACACAACATTGATGTAATGCACACCGAAAAGAATATCGCCGAGGCTCTTTATAGCACCATCATGGAGACTGAGAAGACGAAGGATAACGTCAAGGCTCGAATGGACCAAGAAGTACTTTGTGACAGGCCAAATCTTGATATGAAGCCTCCTGGAGTCAACGACACTAGGTGGTCTAAGCCAAAGGCTCAGTTCTGCCCTACAAGGCCGGAAAAAAGGGAAATATTACAGTGGCTCGTGGAGTGTTTGTACTTCCCTGATGGTTATGCAGCTAACTGGGCGAGGTGTGTGAACCTGGACACGCAGCGAGTAGGAGTGCTGAAGAGTCATGACTACCACGTGTGGCTTGAGCGCATAATGCCGGTGATGATTCGAGGCTATGTCGATGAGGAGACTTGGCGAGTACTGGCGGAGTTGAGCTTTTTCTTCCGCCAGATTTGTGCAAGGGAGTTAGATCGTGAAGTGATTCTGAAGCTGCATGAACAGGCACCCGAGTTGCTTTGCAAGCTAGAGACGATACTTCCGCCAGGGTTTTTTTAATCTGATGCAACTGATGGCCCTTCACGTAGTTACCTGCGTGAAAAGTAAATGGGTTAGGTTGAGACTCCAAGTGCAGAGTGTATGTAGTAGTGGAAGACAGTTTTCCCCACGAGGGGTGACTCGAGGGTTTAATATCGAACTCTCGGGGAACCAGTATTTCAGGTGTTATCTCCTTATCCTTCTCTTCAGAACCTGCAACAAAATAAATTGTTTTGTGCCCTCAACCTCACCAAGTGGTTGTCAAGCACAAGGTGTGAGAATGATAATAAAATAAATATGCAAACAGTAGTAAATATGCAATGATGGTAAAATAAATATGCAAGGATGATGGTAGTAATGATAAATGATATTTTTGGTTTTTTTATGATGAATGCAAGATGTAAAAGTGTTTTTGTATTTTCGGATTTAATAATGGCAACAAACAAAAGTGGTGATAAAAGTGTTGGAAAGGTGTTTCTTATGATTAAAAATGGACCGGGGTTCATGGTTTCACAAATGCACTCTCTCTTGATAACGTGGTAGACAATGGAACACTAAAATTAACATGTAAGATGGCAAGACATGGTTTGACAAGTTATTAATAATATGGGCATCACGTCCTAACATAGAGATCTCAAGTATAAGTTGTTCTCTCTCTTATGCTCCACCAAGATGCGAACTAAATCATAACACCTTAGTAATTAAGATAAATCAGAGCATAGCAATAAGTTCAATGACATGAAGTTAAAATAAGAACATGCTAGATCTAGTCATGGAGGTAGTGGCCAAGGTCACATCCACTCTCCGGTAGCATGGTATTTTTGTTTATCCCTAGCGAGGCAACAAAGTAAGGTAGAAAACCCAAGTGGATCGCAGAACTTTCTCTCACGTTCACTGCACTAGCCACCCCCCGTTACTCCAACTAATGCACACGTTCCCCCTCACATGCTCTCATAAACATGCTTGATCATGACAAGTAAATAAGAACGGGGTACATAATATGCCTCTACTTTCATAACTGAAACAAAACCATTGCAATCTCAAACATGTATTAACTCATAATAAAGATCCACCACAAAGGAATTACATAGATGACCGTAATCATGTTCAACAGCTCATACGGTACTAATTAGTGAAGCTCATAGAGAGGAGAGATACATAAGTTACTTCCACAAACCCATAGTCCAGGGGTGGACTACTCCCTCTTCATCATGGTGTCGGTGGAGATGTTGTTGGAGGGGAAGGAGACCACACCGGCAGCGCCCCGCCGGAGTTTTCCCCCTCCAATCTTCAGCTCCAGATCTCTGTTTCGTGGTTTCTCTGTTTCGGCGGCGCTCCCCTTCACGAAAACCCTGGGGGGGGGGGTCTATATATAGTCGTTTTTACGTCAAGACGAAGCTTCGGGAAGAAAGATCGACGGCAGCGGAGGCCCGAGGGCCAGGATGGGGGACCCCACGCGGTCAGGGAATCTGGCCGCGTGGGCCCACCCCTTTTGGCCTTCTGGTCTTCGTTTCTTCGATTCCTTTGCGCCTACGTTTCGTTCCTTCCAAAAAAGTGATCCCCGTAAAGTTTCAGATCATTTGGACGTCGTTTGGGTCCCTGAAACATCAAAATATAGAAAAAGGGGTTTTCTGACAGCGCAGGGTTAATTCCAGAAAAATGGGGGAGTTGTTAATTATCCCCAAAACTTAATATAAATCATGAATATAACCCTTATATGATGCAAATAACTTGGAATAACATGTAATAAAATGTAAAGTTCATGTATGCATTTTACATGCATCAGCAACATATGATCTTGCATCTTGCGCACGAGTCTTTAATGGGGGGGCCTGTGTCGACCCGTTGGCAGTTTGGGCCTGAGAGAAAAATGAAAGACCTACGTCAGAATTGCGGGAATAAATGCAAGATAGAGGCATCCATGGCCGAGGCATGCCTTAACGAGGAGGTGTCAAACTTCACGACAGGTTTCTATGATGCCAACATTCCCACAATCCACAATCCAGTCGTTCGCTACAATGCAGCCAACCCTGAAGATGTACCCAAGCTTAGCATCTTCATAGGGCTCGGTGGCAAATCAAGTGGCACGAAGAAGTTCATCATGAAAAAGCTCGAGCGGGATATGATCTCCTCGTATATCTTGATGAGTATGGAGGAAGTGAAGCCGTACCGCGAGTAAGTCTTTCACCATTTAGTATTTCACAAACATTCACTCCTATATTCGTGGCTAACTCCTCTTTTCTCATTGGCGTAGACGATTCACTCGTGAAAACTGGAAGCTGAGAAGGGACCCTACCCCGAAAGAGTCGAAGGATCTTTTTGACAACGGTGGTGGTTTTGGCAAGGGTGGTGGTTTCATTAGCTGGTTCGCGGGTTTGGTACTGTTCTGTCTAACTTTTCTAGTACCGTGGACATTCATCGATCATTCCTCGTTCTAAACTTCTCGTGCTAAACTTGTAGGCAAAAAAGGACAAAGAGATGAAGCCAGAGCTTAGAAACATTGCCCATGGCTTTAGCCATTCCGTCAACTCATTCCATGCTTATGACGTGAATGGATATCGCTTCCATACCCATGACCACACAACAAACCGGGGCAACCGGAAGACAATAAATAGTGGGGTGTTATGTGAAGGCTCAGATAAACTCCATTACTATGGAAGAGTTGAGGCTATATACGAGTTGAATTATGGTTTTGGTAAAGGGCTAGATCCCGTTGTATTCAAATGCAATTGGTTAGACCCGCGTCGGGTTAGACGGGATCCTACAATTGGATTGGTCGAAGTTGAACGAAGCTCCAAGTATTCGGGAGACGACGTCTACATTTTGGCTACCCAGGCCTTCCAAGTATTCTATCTCCCGTACCCGTGCAAGAAGACATCAAAAGCATATCAAAAGCGTCTACAGGGGTGGGATGTTGTGGTGACGGTACCGTCGCACAGTAGGCCGGCTATGCCTAACGGTCAAGATTACCGCCGCCTAGACCCCTCAACATCTGACGGCGAGTTCTATCAGGATGGAGGGCTCCCTGGGAAATTCACTATCAACTTGCCGACCGATGATGACATGGAATACGGCGAAGAAAACGAAGATGCTGGAATGGAGGAAGACACCGCGCATGATGAAGTCGAGGAGGTTCATAACCAAGCCGACGTGACTTTGCTAGAGCGCTTCCACGCAGGACTTCACGTCGATGAGCCAGAGGGACCACCTCCAGGTTCCGTGGATGGTTGGTGGTGTGGCGACCCTGACAGTGATGACGACACGGGTGGTCCAATAGTTGGTCCCGATGATCTCGACACAGGCTACTGATAGCGATGAGGACACATGTATTAGTAATTGCCAGTCTAGCTTATATGTAATAGGTCAATGCTACTTTATGTAATAGTGATTGTCGCTACTTTATTTTGTGAGAACTCATTGTCGCTACTCCATTTACCTTAATTGTCGCTACTTCATCTAATTGTATTCATTTTCGCTTTACTCATTGTTGCTTCATCTATTTACCTTAATTTTGGATCATGTATACTGATGAAACCTATTTTTTGTCAATGCAGGAAACATGGGGGGAAACAAATTGAAGAAGGCGTTCGCAAAAAGGTGGGCAGCGTGAAGGCACTCCTGGTGGGATCGAGTTCGGCACCTCCACCTCCTCCCTCACCTCCACCCTCACCTCCACCTGCGAGGAGTGGACGACGTGGGAGTACGAGGACGAGAAGGAGGCCTACCAGGACTCCTAGTCCTCTCCCTGCCGAGGAGCCCGACGAGGATGACGCGGAGTACGATCAGGAGGTGCAGTCGGACTCTGAGAGCGAGTCGCTGGCTTCTGAGGATGAGCTGCTGCCGGAGGCTTCTGAGGAGGGCGAGGAGGAGGACGAGGAGGATGACAGCGAGGAGGAGGGGCGCGAGGAGGGACCTGGGGAGGACGGGTATGTGCTTGACCCGACGCTGCAGTGGGACCCGCCGGAGGAGTGGGTTGAGACTGAGGAGGATATCCCTGAGCCACGGACCAGGCCGCCGTATCAGCGGGGGTCGGCGGGACTCCCCGATCCCCGATATTACGCCTACAAGAACACTCTTCTCCTGCCTGTTGGAAAAAGGTACTTATTATAGTTTTTGTTCAATTTTAGCTTCTCATTGTGTTTTGACCCGCTAACTATACTAATTTTGGTTTTCTCATTGTGTAGGACATTTGAGTACCAGCCTCCTAAAGTGAAGGGACAGCGTACCTACGCGAGCATCCTTGGATGTTGTCTCAGGAAGTTCTTCCCAGGGATTGTCACCCTCCCAGAGGGTGGCAAGAGTGTAGCTTGGACTTTCAGGCACTACTGTTTCGCGCGGATCCCGATGGCGAGTACCGCAACATGGCGCTTAAGACACTCGGCTATTTCTGGGTAAGTTTGTTTGACTTCTCATCATTCTATAAATCCGAGATTGCACTAATGGCTTTGACCCTATTTTACCTATGTGTGCATGCTTGTAGAACTTCTTCACCTGTCGGAAGGAGGACGAGGACAAGTGCGAGGCCATCCTTTTGACGATGGCCTCTAAGATGGTGACGGACATGCACTACGAGGCTCGCGTGAACTCTGTCCGCAATTGGTACGCCGAAAAGAACATTGGGCTGGAAAAGAAGCGTGCTCGGGACATCTTGATGCAGCCATGGCAGTACCTGCAGGTAGCGTCATTTCTATATTATCGATTTTGTTGACCGCCGTGTAATATCATTAATATGTGTGTTCTGTGCACGTAGGTGCCTCCTCCGTACGTCGGTAACAACGCCGACTGCCACCTCGCGATGGTAGCGTGGTGGACTAGCGCGGAGTATCTCAAGATACACGCGGAGGGAAAGGCAAAGCGGGCGGAGAACAAGGGTGGAACACACCGCCAAGGCAACCTCAGCCTCTCCCAATGCATACAAAATGAGGTGAGCAAATGCATTCTTTAATCCACCTATGTTCGTGCTCTCTTTTGCAATATCGTCTCCTTTTCACCTATGTTCGTGCTCTCTTTGCAGAAATTGAAGACCGGCGTAGACCCCTCGCCCTTCGCCGTCTGGGCAAAGATGCGTACCAGGGATGCGCCGGATCCTGAGACAGGGTCGATGTGGATCAACCAGAGCGCCGAGCTCCGGAGCAAGGGGTACACGGAGAAGTTCAAGGAGCGCAACGGTGAGGAAGCTGACCCTCTCACCAGTCCACTTGACGTCGAGGCTGTCGTGCTTGCGGGGCAAGGCGCGGCGAATGGCCGCTTGTGGATAGGTGACGGCTCCATCGACCCTCGCACCGTCCCGTCTCTACGCCAGGTCCGCCGTGGGAGGGCGCCTGGTGCGCCTGCTGTGGAGACCCGCCCACGAGTTTCGAGTCTAGCTGTCGACGAGCTCCGGCAGAAGCAGGTGCTCTATGAGCAGCAGCTGGAGCAGCAGCAGGAGCAGATCCGGCAGCAGCAGGAGAGATGCGGCAGCAGCAGGAGCAGCATCAGGAGTATTGCAGGCAGCAGCAGGAGCATCAGAGGCAGATGATGGAGTGGATGTTTGGCACGATGCAGCGCATTGCTCCTGGGGACGGGGCTGTTGCCATGGGAATGTTCCCTCCACCGCCTCCACCGATGTTCCCATGGGTATGTTCTCAAACTTGTCATTCTATCCATCTTATTGTTGTAACTAAATTACTTGTGTAATGCGAGACTTTTTTCATGTTGTAGGTGAATCCAGGATCGGCGGGTGGATCTCACTCGATGGCGCCGCCGCTTGGTGGCCAGGATAATCCGGAGGGGCAGCCCCAAATCTCCAACCCTAACGTTGTCCGGAGGCTCCCGTGGGTATGTTCGCATGACTTGTCAAAATGCCATTGTCACTTTAGTTAGCCATGCCATTGCCACTTTAGTTTAACTTGTCAAAATTTAGTTAGTTGAACTTGTTGTCATGACTTAGATCGACATAACCAATCAATGAATTTCCAATGGTCACTACATCTAACTTAGATCATGTCTTTTGATTTACTACATCTAAACTTGTGCATATTCAACATATCCAATGGTCCACCTAGGTATCAAACTCATCGTTTTTTTGCAAACGTGTAGGACGATCCTTCTCCTCCATGATGTCCATCTTCGCCGTCGTGACCTACATGTGGAGATTGAGCAAGCTACATCCCTTTGTGACCTACATGTGGAGCATGACCTACTTGTAGAATAGATGACATGTTTGTGGAGTTTGAGTTCGTTTTATGTTATGGAGGAGTTTAAGTCTTATGGAGGATGGAGTTTGATCTTATTTGTTGGAGTTTGATCTTATTTGTTGAACTATGTCTATGTTATGTGGAGTTTAGTCATATTTGTGTGACAATTGCTATCTGTGAATTATTTTGTGTATTATCTGTGCAGGAAATAAAAAAAAAACAGAACAAAACGGTGCAATATGGTCACTTTGCCGTGTGATGGCACACGGCAAAGGCCTTTGCCGTGATGGCGCACACGCCACAGCGTGCACGTGGTGCTCACCTGTGAGACCTGGCAACATGGGGATGACCATATGGTCAGTTTGCCGTGTCCAGCATCTTTTGGCGCACGGCAAAGGGTCGACGCCCAGATTCTGGCCACGGAGATGTGCCGTGCCTTTTCCGGGAGAGCACACGGCACAGACAAAGGATTTTCCGTGATCTTCGCCTGTGAAACACGGCAAAGACCTGAGGTTTGCCATGCCTCTTTTTCTCCAGACGCACGGCAGAGACCGGAGGTTTGCCGTGCCTCTTTTCCACCAGACGCACGGCACAGAACCGTCGCACGACACACAGTGGGCGCACGGCAAAGAAATGGAGCACGGCACACAGTTGGCACACGGCAAAGACCAGGGGTGAGGGTTGACCTAGTCTGACAGATATGTGCCGTGCGGTACTCGCTTGGATCACGGCAAAACACTTTGCCGTGCTGTTTTGGGAAAGAGCACGGCAAAGACCCTTTACCGACACGTATTAGGCCGTGTGGCGTTTGCCGTGCAGCTAAGCACGGCAACGTCTTTGCCGTGTTCCGCAAGCCCTTTGCCGTGTAAAATGGCCGCACGGCAAAGATCCAGATTCCGGTAGTGGCGTCTAGCTAGATTTATGTTGCAGGTCACGCCAAAACTACTCGACAAAGGTACATGTGGGGAGGAAAAATGTGAAAGAGACCCTTGTGCTTATGCCGAGTAAACCATATTGCCTAGAGTGTCACAAGACTTCGGATCAGCTCATTGTGTTTGAGGGGATTGATTATCGGGAAGATCCACCCATTATTTCACATCTCAGTCCGTCGTGCCCTCCATATGCTCTGCCGTACCTAGGACAAGTGCCCAAACACATCGATTCATCATGAACTCGAGCAACGAGTGGTGCCATGAATCCACCGCCTTCACAAAGTCACAACTCAGAAGCATATAAAAAACTTGCAAAAAAAGCTTATAAAAGATGGAGAAGGGATGGGCCGTAACTGTCGTGCAAACTAGCCCGGAGGTTACATCAGAGTCCACAGGCTACATACTCCGGATGGGTTTGGGCCTGGTACGTGTTAATGGGCCCACTAGGACCATACGACTAATGAGCTTAAATGCGACCCAATCACGAAAACCCTTGGGTGTCGTTAGGAAAAGAGTACCCTTCGGAAAGGTCACCCGCGAGCGTAGACGGAGCCACGTGGCCACTGCGTGGAGGCAGGAAAAAACAAAACTGTACACGGCACCTCCGGTGGTGGCCGCTCGCACCAAGCCCTCGTCGCGCGTCCTAATGCGTTGCGTGTCGTGTCCCGGACCGGACGTAGCCCCGCGCTGGGTGTACGTGCGTCGTCACCTGCGTTGTACAGCAGGCGTCCAGGTGCATGTGATGTACGTACATGCAAAAACCGGGCCAACCGGAAAGAAGCACAGTACGCACGGGTTGTGAAGGCAACAAACTAAAAAAATGTACAAAGAACTCACAGTGTACAAATATAGGAGTACAAACACAAAGGAAAACGGTGTATTAATTAATATTATGGCTCGGATTCGACTCGTTAAATTTTAATAATATCTTGAAAGAGGTACATTGGTCGTTGAGTGTATTCGTCGTTACGCGCATTAGTCGTTCCGTGTGCTACGACTCGGCTTGGCCTAGGCGGTTCTGCTTTGCAGAGCTCTAGACGCCTACGGCGTACAACTACATATAGACACAGGTTGTACAACTACACATAGACGGATTGTACAACTACACTGACACATGTTGTACAACTAACAGATTGTACAATGATACGTCTCAAACGTATCTATAATTTTTGATGTTCCATGCTGTTATTATACCAATTGTTACATGTTTTATTTACACTTCATAGCATTTTTATGCATTTTCTGGGACTAACCTATTAACAAGATGCCGAAGTGGCAGTACCTGTTTTCTGCTGTTTTTCTCCTTCAGAAAGGCTAGTCGCAAAATATTCTCGGAATTGGACGAAAATCAACGTATGCAAATATCTCATCGGAAGACTCCAGAAGCCAGAAGGGGAGACGGAGTGGGGCCACGAGGCAGCCACGCAACCCTAGGGTACGGCCTAGGAGGGGGCGGCGCCCACCCCTGGCGTGGCCGCCTCGGTTGCCTCCCGACGCCGCCATTTCGCCTATATATTACCAATGTCCCGAAAACCCTAAAAACACCGATCATATTTCACGAAAAGTTCCGTCGCCGCCGCCGTCGTCAACCCTAGATCGGGAGGGTTCTGAAGCTCCTTCCGGTACCCTGCCGGAGGGGAGATCCTCACCGGAGGCCTCTACACCGCCATGCCTGCCTCCGGAGTGATGCGTGAGTAGTTTATCCTTGGACTACGGGTCCATAGCAGTAGCTAGATGGTTGTCTCTCCACCTTGTACCTCCATGTTTAGATCTTGTGAGCTGCCTAACATGATCAAGATCATCTTATTGTAATGCTACATGTTGTGTTTGCTGGGATCCGATGAATATTGATACTATGAGCAAGTTGTTTATCAATCTATCTATTTTTGTTGTTTATGATCTTGCATGCTCTCTGTTGCTAGTAGATGCTTTGTCCAAGTAGATGCTTGTAACTCCAAGAGGGAGTATTTATGCTAGATAGTGGGTTCATGCCTCCAGTAATCTGGGCTCAAGATGACAGAAACGACTAAGGTTGTGGATGTGCTGTTGCCACTAGGGATAAAACAATGATGCATTGTCTACGTGTCATTTGCATTGTTTACATTACACACTTTACTTCATGCAATAATCTGTTGTTCGCAACTCAATACCGGAAGGGGTGCGGATGCTAATCGGAAGGTGGATTATTTAGGCATAGATGCGCTGGATAGCAAGTCTATGTACTTTGTTGTAATGCCCAATTAAATCTCATAATAATCATCTTGTCATATATTGCATTGTCATGTGCTCATTATTTATCAATTGTCCAGCTGTAATTTGTTTATCCAACATGTTAGTTATCTTTTATGGAGAGACACCACTAGTGAACTGTGGACCCCGGTCCATTTCCTCATACTGATAAAACCACCAACTGCAATCATTTGTTCTCTGTTACTTTCTGCAATCATTACTGTTTTCCACACAATACGTCTAATCCTTTGTTTTCAGCAAGCCGGAGAGATTGACAACCTCTCTGTTTCGTTGGGGCAATGTAGTTTGCTTGTGTTGTGTGCAGGTTCCACGTCAGTTGCGCCGTTGACAACCTTCTGAAGAACCTCCGTGTCCTCCTGGTTCGATAAACCTTGGTCATATTTCAAGGGAAAACTGCTGCTGCACTACATCATACCTTCCTCTTGGGGTCTCCCAACGAACGTGTGTTGTCACGGTCAACAAGCAGATCTTCTGGTGCTGTTGCTGGGAAGTAATAAAACACTCTACCGTTAACACGCCATCAAGACATTTTTCTGGCGCCGTTGCCGGGGATACTGGAATCTCCAGATAGGGGAGTCTCACACTTCCAATCTCATTACTTTGTTTTTGTCTTGCTTAGTTTATTTTATTTTATCTTGTTTGCTGTTAAAACCCAAAAACACAAAAAAAATCTTGCATTTAGTTTATTTCGGTTTGTTATTTTCTTGTTCTGTTTTAATTTTGCTAAAATGAGTAATCCTGAAAACACTAAGTTGTGTGACTTCACTAGCACAAACAACAATGATTTCATATGCACACATATTGTTCCTCCTGCTACCACAGCAGAGTTCTATAAAATTAAACCTGCACTGTTAAATCTTGTTATGAAAGAGCAATTTTCTGGTGTTAGTACTGATGATGAAAATGTTGATACCTCAAGTGCTAGTAAACCTCCTACTGTTAATGGAAAGATAATTGGTGTTGGAAATGTCTCCTTCTGCTGCAAAAAGCTTTAAACTGCCGATAGCACTAAAATTGCTCCTGATAAAAGTGCTGAAATTTTTAGGAGTGTAGGAGATAATGGTTCCATTACCTTTGATGATAATAATTTTGATTTTGATGGTTGTAATATAACTGAAGTCATTATGTTCTTGCAAAAGCTAGCTAAGAGTCCTAAGGCTAGTGAAATAAATATGGCTTTTACTAAACATATCATCAATGCTCTCATGCATGCTAGGGAAGAGAAATTAAAACGTGAAGCTTCTATCCCTAGGAAGTTAGATGATGGTTGGGAGCCCATCATTAAAATGAAAGTGAATGATTTTGATTGCAATGCTTTGTGTGATCTTGGTGCTAGTATTTCTGTTATGCCTAAAAAGCTTTATGATATCCTTGATCTTGCACCTTTGGAAAAATGTTATTTGGATGTTCACTTTGCTGATTCTTCTATGAAGAAACCTTTGGGGAGAGTTGATAATGTTCTTATTATGGTTAACAATAACCTTGTCCCTGTTGATTTTGTGGTTTTGGATATTGAATGCAATCCTTCTTGTCCTATTGTGTTGGGAAGACCTTTTCTTAGAACTGTTGGTGCTGTTATTGATATGAAAGAGGGGAATATAAAATTTCAATTCCCACTCAGGAAAGGTATGGAACACTTCCCTAGAAGAAGGATGAAACACCCTTTTGATACTATTGTTAGGGC
The DNA here is from genome assembly GCA_947311845.1 of Poa pratensis. Taxonomy (NCBI): domain Eukaryota; kingdom Viridiplantae; phylum Streptophyta; class Magnoliopsida; order Poales; family Poaceae; genus Poa; species Poa pratensis. The sequence continues at coordinate 4,779,846 of CAMZMU010000040.1, forward strand.
AAGTTATAATGTTGATGTTTTTGGTCTTGACAATACTTGATTCATGTTTCATGCCTAGCTAAAAGGCATTAAAGAGAAGCGCTTATGGGAGGCAACCCATTGTTTTTACTTTCTGTTATTTTTGTTTTTTGTGTCAAGGAGCATGTTTACTTCTGTAAAACTCCTTTGTATCTTTTATTTGCTGTTTTGTTGTGCCAAGAAAAGTCTCTTATGACAAGATGGTACCTATATTTGGATTACTGCACAGGAACAGATTTCTGGAACGTCACCGTTTCTCGCCGTAGAAAATCAAAAAATTTGAAAAATCTGCCAATTTTTGTGCGTGTTCCTGAGATATGTACGCAACTTTCGTACGACTAAAGTTTTTCGATTTGAGCGACGTAAGTGTCCCGAAAAAATCATCTTTACGGACTGTTCTGGTTTTGACAGATTCTGTCTTTGTTTTGCATTCTCTCTTTTACAAGTGTTGAGTGGTTTCTTTTAAGGTGAAAGAGCATCACTTAAGCCTAGTAACAGTAGCTAATGTTTGAAAATGATTGCTTATGAATTTGTGTCCTTACAGAACAAGTGAGATTATTTGTTTTGATGCACTAACCCGCTAATGAGAAAAATGTTGAGTTTTGTGTGAAGGAAGTTTTCAAGTGTTAAGAGAGGAGGATGATATTATAAGATCAAGAAGAGTGAAAAGCTTAAGCTTGGGGAAGCTCCCATGGATCTCCCCAATATATTCAAGAAGACTCAAGCGTCTAAGCTTGGGATGCCCAAGGCATCCCCTTCTTCATCAACAAACTATCAGGTCATCTCTAGTGAGACTATATTTTTTTTTCACATTATATGTACTTTTCTTGGAGCGTCAGTGTGCTTTTGTTTTCAGTTTGTTTTTGTTTTGTTTGCTGCTCTATACTTGTTGGATCCTAGCACTCTTGTTTGGGAGAGAGACACGCTCCGCTTTTTCATTGGAATACTCTTGTTCTTCACTTATATTTGTTGAGTATTCTTGTCTAGCTACTGCTAAAGCTTCTAGCTCTCTGTTTTCATATATCTCTTGTCAGAGCTATTAGTTTCTTTTGAAGAAAGTACTCTCTTGCTTCACTTATATTTGTTTGGAGAGTTGTTCAAATAAGTTGATTGGTGTTTGGTTGGAACAGAAAATGCTATGCATGTGGTAGTGGTATAAAATGCTTACATAAGTCTTGTAGATCACTGTCTTGAGTAATTTGATACTTGTCAATTGTTTTGAGTTACCAAGTAAGTAATGTTTAGACTTGTGCATCATGTAAGTAAAGGCTATTAGTGAAGAACTACTGTAAAGCTTGTTGATATTTGATTTGTATCATTGGTAGTTCCAAAGTCTAGATATTTTCTAGTGAAAGGTTTTGGTTAACAAGGAAGACAATGTGGAGTCTTGTAATTTTTCAAGCATGTTTTTTATATGAGTTCTTGCTGTACCGGTTGACAGTCTGTGTTTGCTTAAATAACCTTGCTAGCCTAAACTCTGTACTAAGCGGGAATGCTGCTTGTGCATCCAAAACCCTTGAGCCAAAATCCATGCCATCTGTGTCCACCATAACTACCTATTATGTGGTATTTTCCTGCCATTCCAAGTAAATTTTTCATGTGCTACCTTTAAAATATTCAAAACTGTTACAACTCCTTTTTGTGTCACTGTTTACAAGCTCATGAGGATGTGGTAGATGGTCTTTATTTCACTTGTTGATCAGACTTTACACCTGGACTAGTGGCATATACATCCGCTTATCCAATAATTTTGCAAAAAGAGCTGGCAACGGGGTGCCCAGTCCCAATTAATTACAACTTTAACCATTAATTCTCTTCACATCTTTTTGCCCCTGAGAAATCAGTCAAGCAATGTTCATAAGTGTGTAAACAAAAGAGAACGAGGGATGATCTACCCGCTGGTAGAAATAACGTCCTTCATGGGAGCCGCTCTTGTAAGGTCTGGTTAACTTGTGACTTAAAGTATTGTCTATTTACTGATTCGTTGACCACTAACACACACCTCTCAAAATATATTTTTATACTCTCTATATGCTTTCAAAAACTTAAAAAGCTCTAGCACATGATTTAATCCCTGCTTCCCTCTGCGAAGGGCCTTTCTTTTACTTTATTGTTGAGTCAGTTTTCCTACTTCTTTCTATCTCCACAAGCAAACACTAGTGTCAACTTTGGTACAACAGTTGTTATATAATGATATGTTTGACTTATTGCATTACTTTGCCTTGACAATATCCATGAGATAAATATGTTAAAGTTGAAGCCAGTGCTGAAACTAAATCTTCCTTTGTGTTAGTCAAACACTTTCATTTAGAATCTATTGCTTTGTGAGCTAACTTTTATGCAAACTCTTATAGCTCCATTGTCTCCAAAGTATTATTCATGAAAGTTTGCACTTGTATGATTCATTTTGTTTACTCCTTGTTTACTTGTTAGCAAACTATAGACCATTGACTTGGATCACTTCATTCAGTTCATGTGCTTTGCATTACTATTTGATCAAGATTATGTTGGTAGCATGTCACTTCAAAAATTATGTTGTTTTTATCGTTTACCTACTCGAGGACGAGCAGGAACTAAGCTTGGGGATGCTTGATACGTCTCAAACGTATCTATAATTTTTGATGTTCCATGCTGTTATTATACCAATTGCTACATGTTTTATTTACACTTCATAGCATTTTTATGCATTTTCTGGGACTAACCTATTAACAAGATGCCGAAGTGCCAGTTCCTGTTTTCTGCTGTTTTTCTCCTTCAGAAAGGCTAGTCGCAAAATATTCTCGGAATTGGACGAAAATCAACGTGTGCAAATATCTCATCGGAAGACTCCAGAAGCCAGAAGGGGAGACGGAGTGGGGCCACGAGGCAGCCACGCCACCCTAGGGCGCGGCTAGGAGGGGGTGGCGCCCACCCTGGCGTGGCCGCCTCGGTTGCCTCCGACGCCGCCCTTTCGCCTATATATTCCCGATGTCCCGAAAACCCTAAAAACACCGATCATATTCCACGAAAAGTTCCGTCGCCGCCGCCGTCGTCAACCCTAGATCGGGAGGGTTCTGAAGCTCTTCCCGGCACCCTGCCGGAGGGGAGATCCTCACCGGAGGCCTCTACACCGCCATGCCTGCCTCCGGAGTGATGCGTGAGTAGTTCATCCTTGGACTACGGGTCCATAGCAGTAGCTAGATGGTTGTCTCTCCACCTTGTACCTCCATGTTTAGATCTTGTGAGCTGCCTAACATGATCAAGATCATCTTATTGTAATGCTACATGTTGTGTTTGCTGGGATCCGATGAATATTGATACTATGAGCAAGTTGTTTATCAATCTATCTATTTATGTTGTTTATGATCTTGCATGCTCTCCGTTGCTAGTAGATGCTTTGGCCAAGTAGATGCTTGTAACTCCAAGAGGGAGTATTTATGCTAGATAGTGGGTTCATGCCTCCAGTAATCTGGGCTCGAGATGACAGAAACGACTAAGGTTGTGGATGTGCTGTTGCCACTAGGGATAAAACAATGATGCATTGTCTACGTGTCATTTGCATTGTTTACATTACACACTTTACTTCATGCAATAATCTGTTGTTTGCAACTCAATACCGGAAGGGGTGCGGATGCTAACCGGAAGGTGGATTATTTAGGCATAGATGCGTTGGATAGCAAGTCTATGTACTTTGTTGTAATGCCCAATTAAATCTCATAATAATCATCTTGTCATATATTGCATTGTCATGCGCTCATTATTTGTCAATTGCCCAGCTGTAATTTGTTTACCCAACATGTTAGTTATCTTTTATGGAGAGACACCACTAGTGAACTGTGGACCCCGGTCCATTTCCTCATACTGATAAAACCACCAACTGCAATCATTTGTTCTCTGTTACTTTCTGCACTCATTACTGTTTTCCACACAATACGTTTAATCCTTTGTTTTCAGCAAGCCGGAGAGATTGACAACCTCTCTGTTTCGTTGGGGCAAAGTAGTTTGCTTGTGTTGTGTGCAGGTTCCACGTCAGTTGCGCCGCTGACAACCTTCTGAAGAACCTCCGTGTCCTCCTGGTTCGATAAACCTTGGTCATATTTCAAGGAAAAACTGCTGCTGCACTACATCATACCTTCCTCTTGGGGTCTCCTAACGAACGTGTGTTGTCACGGTCAACAAGCAGATCTTCTGGTGCTGTTGCTGGGAAGTAATAAAACACTCTACCGTTAACACGCCATCATACAACTACACAGAAACATGTTGTACAACTATACAGACACAGGTTGTATAACTGCACAGAAAACAAAGTACAGAACAGGAAGAAAAAAGTACACAGATAGAAGTTGTACAACTACATAGAAAACGTAGTACAAAAAAAAGTACACAAACACAAGTTGTACAACTACACAGAAAACGTAGTACAGAATAGGAAGTTCAAACTACACAGACACACGTTGTACAACTACACAGAAAACATAGTACAGAACATAAAGTACAAATTACACATAACAGAAAGTACAACTATACACAAGTGGTAGTACAGAAAAAAGTTTGTTAAAACCTATCAATATGGGATCTAGTTTTGAAGATCTCGACGCGAGGAGCTCAAAAGTGAAAACGGTTCATAATTTGGATAAACGGTTCTCGAGATATTTCATTTTGAAAATTCGGTTTAGAAAAATAAAAGGGAAAAACTGCCCTCCCACCTCATGTATGCCTTTCTCTCTCATCCTTCCCACTTTTAATCTGGTAGTGACACTTGGCGAGCATGCAAACAACCGTGGGGGACCGAGTAAGCAGAAGACGACACTTGTCACGATGAGAGCCGTTGTGAAGTTCGCTTTGCAAAGGGAACCCTTTTTCTAGTGATTACCAAACCCTTCCCTTCTTCCTTCTCAATCCACTGGAAAAAATTATGCTCTTGATATTTATCGGTTTCTACTGTTGCTATCCTTATCTCGTTGTTTAGGTGTCTTAACTCTCAACTCAGTTTTAAGCACATGCATTTTTTATTCTTTTGATATCATATGATTTACCTTCCAACAGCTATCTTTATGAATCTTTACTTGGTACTGAAATTCATGTATATAGAAAACATAGTGTGGTAGTGGTTGAAAATACTACAACAAATCTACTGATTCAATGAAACATCACAGGACAAGCGAGGCAACCACCGAAGGCAAAACACACAGAGATAAACACCGGGATATTTTGAACTTACTGATTCGAGGAACATTCTATGCAAAGTGAAATAACAAGCCATGAAAATATTAACTCATATACATACTTAACTGGTACAGATTCAACTCAAACAGATTTCACTGAGTGCTGCGCCACATGTTTAATTTCCATCCATTCGTAGCATCACATGTACAAAAAGAAATCCATGACAGAATCAAATCAAAATACAATACAACATTTTGCAGCCAAAATGATGTGAAATTTTGATAATATCTTTGCACATGAAGAAGCGTTGAGAACATAGTTACAACAGAAGTGGAATCATCTTCATCATGCTCACAGAGTCACAGGTCATCCTTCCCGCCGGCCACTCGCAATTCATGGCGGCGGCATAGGCACAACAGCTTCGCCTTCCGCGATGGTTTTCCTCTCGTTTGGTGCATCGATCACAGAAATTTTGAGTGGCCCAATCGCCGCGCCGTAATCAACGCCGGGAGTAGAATGGGGCTGTGGGCGGGAGAAAGGGAGGGAGGTGACGGACGGGACCGGTGCGGGAGGGGAGGACGTGGTCTTAAAGTAGGCCTTCGGGAGTTGAACGGCTGACCATGGGAAACGAGAGAACAGCGACGCTTCGATTTAGGTATTTTTTTGACAAATCTGGCCCTTTTAGGCAACTAAATGTATTTGTGGCCTCTTATCAAAACACTTTTCAAATCTGGCCTCTCGAGATCCACCAAATAGAATGTCTAATAATTTTCCTAAGTACTTAAAAGATTTGAAACAGGGGTCGGCGCTATATCTGGCCATGGGCAGCCCGGCCCGACAATCCAGAGCCGGGCTAGGCCGGGCCTAACCATCGGACCGGGCTCGGGCCTAGAAAATCAGCCCGATGAGTTAGTCGGGCCGGGCTCGGGCCTGGAAAATCAGCCCGAAAATGGGCCCGGCCCGGCCCGAGTTGCCAGTTTCTGTCTTCCCACAGCCCAACAAAGGCCCAGCATCAGCCAACCGCCCAACCCTAGAGTGCCTTGTCCAGCAGAGAGCAGACCACCACAGCACCGCTCCTGCACTCCTCCCGTCTCCCGTGCCAAATGGCGGCGGCCACCTCCTCTCCTTAGCGTCGCGGCTTCATCTCCTTCCCGCCACCGCAGCGACGAGCCGAGGACAAGCTCACGCGCCGGCCGCCCCTCCTGCCTGCTCGTCCGTTGCCGTCGCCGCCCCTCCTTTCCTGCTCGTCCGGTCTCCATCCGGTCGCCGTCGCCGCACCTCCTGCCGAGTGCCGACCAAGGGCAAGCCTGCAAGTGCAAGGTAATTTCTTGGTCGCCGTCGCCGCACCTAACTGCCGCACCTCCAGTTTAGCTTAATTTAGTTGCTGCATGTTAGATTCGTTGGATCTGGTAGGTTCTTGGTTGGATTTGTTGTTGTAGAACTGTAGGTGGACTGGTGGATGCGTGGTTGTAGACTGTAGGTGGATTCGTGGTTGTTGATTGTAGGTGGATTTGCTGCTGGATTTGCTGTTGTAGTAGATGAATTTGATGTTGTGCAATGGATTTGCTGTTGTAGACTTGTAGTAGATGAATTTGATGTTGTGCAATGGATTTGCTGTTGTAGACTTGTAGTAGATGAATTTGATGCTGTGTAGTGTACAATTAGGTTCTGTAATTTTTTCTGATGTCTTTTTGCAGTTGTTTTGCTGCTATTATGTTGCTGTGAAGATGTTCCAGTTTTACTGCTGAAACAGCATTGGTTTACACATGTTCCTGCTGCTGATGTCGGGCCTTCGGGCCGGGCCCAGGCTTGAGAAGTGATGAAAACGTCGGGCCGGGCCCGGGCTCGGGCTTGAGAAACAGACGTAAGTTTTTTTTAGGCCCGGCCTGAAGCCCGGCCCGGCCCGAGATATGGCCAGATATAGTCGGCGCCATATAGAATGGAGCCGACATGTAGCTGGAGCCGATCTCAAGGGCCAGATTTGGAAATAGTTTTGCGGAGAGACCAGAATTGAGATTAGTTTCACTTAGAGGCCATTTTTAGCAAAAAATACTCGATTTAGTATACTAGTACTGTTCTTAAGGACGGATCGAGGTCGCGGAATTTAGTGGACTTGATCTCAATTTTTTTTCTTTCCCGACTGTTTTGATTGCAAAGTTGTGCACAGTTCATGTCTGTGACACAAAGGAGTAGAGAGTATACAGGAGGAGGGATGCCTCAGAGTGGGCCTCCTATATCCGTTTTGCTACCAAAGTAGCCATGTGTCCCTCGCATAGCATCATAAGAAAAGTTGATGGTTAGATACTAGGCAAGATTTGTCCTTTTCATTACCCTATCATCGTTGGTTCATAAGAAAAGTTGAAGTTTTGTGCAGAGGCAAGATTTTAGGCTACGGAAATCTTAATAGTAGTGGATTAGATACTCGGAAATGATTTGTGTATGTTTATCCTGAAACGTACTTTCAAAATATTGAGCCCTTACAGTTTTAATAGAGTTTGTGGTCAAATATGAAGTTTCGAAGACCGTGTTGATGTGGAGAAAAACAATAATTATTAAGAAACTCGAGGAATTATTTAGAAAGCATGAAAGGATGTGGTAACATTGAGCTAATTAATGCAACTAAATCTAGAATAAGCAAGTATGTCGAGCTTGCTAGTATTTTGAGTGTGCGACGATCAACCCCGCATGTGCTTGATATTGGATTGGTACATGAAAAACAATTATAATTAGAATCGCGAGCCAGGTGTGAGGGCATCATCTTTAATGTGTTAAAAATACAGATAATTCTTATGTATTATATTGCTGGCAGATTTTTATGTGATGTATGATCATCATGTGTGGTTATTGCTCGTTCAAGTTAGATGTATAGTTAGGGAAGTTTAAATTGTGTGGTTCAAATAATTTCGCGGCCAACCATGGCAATGTCGAGCTAATGTTTATGCAGGGTTTTTCGAAATCCATCGATTGTGGTCTATTAAGACCTATGCACAAAAGATCAATACAATTACTTAGATCAATCAGTCATGTGTTTTAAACCTTGACATCATGTTGTTGTAGAGGCTGAGTGTAATTGATTGCATCTTGGTATTAATATATTATTCTTTGTCGGAAAAAATTGCATCTGTCGCCTCACAACTAAGAAGCATATTAAAAAGCTTATAGAAAAAGATTTTAAAAGATGGAAAGGGGATGGGCCGGAACTACTGCAGAAACTAGCCTGGATGGGTTTGGGCCTGGTACGTGCTAATGGGCCCACTAGGACCATGCGACCCAATCCTGAAAACCTTCCCTTCTTCCTCCTCCTCAATCCATTGTATCTTCCTCCTCCTCTTCCCCGCGGCTCATCCTCCTCCCCCCTTCCTCAGGTGCGAGCTCTCTCTCCCCCTCCCACAGTTCCTTGTTTCTAGCTACTGCTGAGTCGGCCAAAGTTTCACCCGGCTTAAGCCTTTCTTCGCGCAGAGTGGTGGTGTTCTTGACGGCGGGGAGCCATGGGCGGCGGCGGCGGCGGAGAAGAGAAGCCGTTCGATTTCTTCCAGGTCCTCTGCGGTACGTATGAATCCTCCTCTCAGTCTGCCGCGTCCATACATGGATTAGTGGATGAAACTGACTTTTATGTACGGTTTTTGTCTGCTCGCGATAGCAGGAGGCGCCGCCGGTGTCGTGGTGGAGACGGCCCTGTACCCTATCGACACCATCAAGACCAGGCTTCAGGTAATAATCACTTCTGCACTGCAACGCAGTCACCAATTTTTTGTCTGAAGATGTGCAGTTCGGTCTTACATGGATAGTTAGAAGTTGATTGTGGTCTTCGATTTTGCTTAATTTTAATGGTCAGAAAATTATAGCCCTGAACCTACTCCCATACACTGCATTATCTTATGCTGATTGTTGATTGTGCCCACTTTGTTAGGGATGTCAATGTCTGCAGTGCCACAGAATCATTAGCCCTGTAATAGTTACCTGCACTCGATGCCATGTCTGAACCTGACATAAATCCAAGTTCCCTGTATATGACATGAAAAAATATAAAATCATGCACTTCTCTGTATGAATGGCTTGAGCCCCCAATTAAGTCTGGTCATATGTTACTGAAAAGAAAGTGAACACTTGCTCTTCCTTATGGAGTTAGGCCTTTTGTCCAATGCAACACATCAGGGTAAAGTGAATAAGAAACCTGAGTGTGTTTGTGCTTGCAGTATACTTATAATAAAGTGTAACTCCAATTTCCACCAATTTTTAAGAGTGACAGTATCATTTTTTTTCTTATTTACCATCTAGTGTTGCTCTGAGAAATCTTATTCTTTTAGATATTCATGGCTTACAGGCAATGCACATGCATATTTTATCTGACTTGATTTCTTACATATGCAGGCTGTTCGAGCTGGAAGTCCAATTCAATGGAAAGGCCTGTATTCTGGATTAGGTGGAAATATTGTCGGTGTTCTCCCGTGAGTCTAGAACATGTTAAACAGTAATACTAGTACATGCATTATCTTCATATTGCATCCTTGTTCATCGCGACTTCTTTTCATAAAAATTGCGTGTCCATCATTCATGGCTTACTTTTGCTTCATATCATTAGATGAAATTACTGCTAAAATTGACTCCAATATATGTTGTAGCGATTTACTTAAGCTAAATCTTAAATTGTTGCAGGGCTTCTGCTATGTTTGTGGGAATATATGAGCCAACTAAGCAGAAACTGCTGGACATGTTACCTGAAAAGTTGAGTGCTGTTGCTCATCTTGTAAGTCTGCACACACTTTATGGGAACTACCTGATTGCTTAAAGCAAGGCACAATGTTTTTTTTCGTTTTACCTTGTTATACTGCACCGGCAAGCTTGTCGATGGCCCTTATAATGCTAAAGCGTGAATACTACTTTTTTGTGCTGTCTTTATGGATCCTTACTCCCTTAAGCATGTTGATTTATGTCAGCCTTGTTTTCTGAATGAGGATCGTACAGACTGCAGGGGCTGTTGGAGGGTTTGGTGCTTCTCTCATTCGTGTCCCCACAGAGGTTTGTGTTAGTTTTAATGTACGGTACGTTAAATGTTGTTTTTCATCGAAATAGAATGCATTACATTCAGGTGGTCAAACAAAGGATGCAAACTGGTCAATTCAGGACTGCGCCTGATGCCGTTCGTCTCATAGTTCGCAAGGAAGGATTTAAAGGTCTTTATGCTGTATGTATCATCTGAGCTCTTATTTGGTGAACAATTTTTCAACTGATATAAGATTAAGTTTTACTCGCTATTTCATATTTCAGAAAAAAATTACAGTCATATAATACACCTCATTATCTCCATTCTGAGACTGGTTTACTTTGGTTTTCAGGGCTATGGTTCGTTTTTACTCCGAGATCTTCCGTTTGATGCCATTCAATTCTGCATATACGAGCAACTTCGAATTGGTTACAAGCTTGTGGTACGTAAAGTCTACCATTGCTGAGATAATATATTTATTAATCATTCTGCTGAGCTACTCCCATGCGAGTATATGCCTCAAACACTTTCAGTTTTGATATTGGATTGACTATTTCACATTTTCCCAATTTTTGTACCTTGATGAGTAGTGTTCAGTTAAATAGTATGGTAGAGATTTTGGGCATTATGGTTTCATCACTGCATTGCATTACTGATTCATCGTGATGTCTGTAACTTGATTATGTAAGATGAGTTTTTGCGTGCTGCTTTCCTCAAATCCTATCCACATGCATTCTGATTTATCTTGATGTTCCTCACAGAGAATCACTTTCTGTTAAGTTTTGTCCAACTCATACTTTAACTGAACTTTTCAACAACCTGTCCAGGCAAAGAGGGAGCTGAATGATCCGGAAAATGCACTTATTGGTGCTTTTGCTGGTAAAACCTATTTTCTTAATTTAATCTACCAACTTCCATTTTGTTTCTTTTATAGTATTTGGCTTCCCCTGCTCTTATATTCCTTCTTTGAACCAAGACTATGCTATCTTACACGTGTACTCCATTTCCGCTAGGTGCAATTACCGGCGCTATAACGACACCCCTCGATGTCCTGAAGACAAGGTTGATGGTTCAGGTGGATACTTCATCCTCTTGATGGAATAAGAACATTCCACACCAAACCAACACCCTCCTTTGCATAATTGACATTATTACTTGGTTCCAACTTATTGCAGGGGCAAACGAAACAATACTCTGGAATTGTTAGCTGTGCTAAAACAATCTTGAGAGAGGAAGGTCCTGGGGCATTCTTGAGGGTACAGTACCAAATACATGAGCAGCACTTTAAGATTTTTTTTTGTGAGCAAAGCTGTTTAAACTCTTCAAGAAAAAATTAGATGACCTGATGCTAACCAAAACGGCAAAACGCTTCGGTTCACCATCTGATAAGTTTCTAAAGCTGACCTGCAATCATATGATAGTTGGTCAGGGTCTTTTCCATTGCTTTGATCTGATTCTGACGATGTTGGCAGGGCATCGAGCCGCGAGTGCTGTGGATAGGCATCGGCGGGTCCATCTTCTTCGGCGTGCTGGAGAAGACCAAGTTGGTGCTCGCCGAGAGAAGCAGCCGCAAGGCTGCGGCGGAGAAGGACGAGTGAAACAAGCAACCAATTGTGCATCGTATGCTGACTTGCTCGACAGCATTACCTGTTCATTTCATCTCAAGTTTTGCTCATAGTTTATTTGATGAGGCTGCATTTCTTCTGTCAGAACCATAGGCCATACGATCAGTTTCAGTTTAGTTTTCATCCGAAAGGGACCTGCTGTGCTAATCGCGTCAGTTCTGTATGAAATTTTATCACAGACCAAATTAATCATCACACTTGCTCTTTGCACAAACCACAGCGACTACACAACAACATATATCAAAGCAATGCTGATGGAATATGAAAATCCAGACACCACCACCTCAGGACCAGCATGCACAACCTACATGAAGGAACGCATGCGTGGGCGCACGATTGACTGCGTGCTGTCGACGTAGATGGTGGTGCCCGTCATGAAGCAGGACTCATCGCCGACCAGGTAGAGCACCGTCGACTCAAGGTGGCAACGGGGATGACCGGGGATGACTTCACCATCCCGCCCCGATACCCGTCAATCCCCATACCCGTGAGCCCCATGAAGCTTCGCGGGGACAATAAGGCCCCCATCCCCGTCAATAGCGGGTACCGGTATCCGTCGGGTATCCATGGGGATCTTAATATATACTTGGAGAGGTGAGATTAGAGAGGATATGGTTGCTGGAAGAGGTGGAGAAAAATAATTGTGTAGAATCTATAGGTTTTAACCTATATATTGTGCATATCTAGTACACGTGGCACACTTATCGGGTATCCATGGAGTCCCCATGGGGGTGATTTTATCTCCATCCCCGCCCCGCGAGACTAACGGGTATCCGCCAGACAATACCCACGGGGAGAATTTGTCCCCATCCCGCTCCATGATGGGTAAATCCCCATGGGTACCCGTCCCCACGGGGAGAGGGGAACGCCAGGTCCTTGTCCGGGTCCAGCCATTGCCCAGTGGCATCACCTCCCCGGTAGCCTTCTCGGCCTTCCCCTCTCCCACGGATACGGGGAACTTGTCTCGTAGGTGCAGGCCACGGCAGACGGTGTTCGCCTGATCTTGTGCTTGCCGAGCTCCATTGCTGACAGCTGAAAGAATGACCAACATTTAGCACCGTAGGAATTCAGTGGGCATTCAGGCTTCTTGGTAGCAAGAAGGAAGGCTTACTCTGACCAACTGGTGAACTGCGCCCAAACTTGTGCCGTATGCTGCAGCCCCTGGGTACAATCCTCTCGGCACCGATGATCTGCGTCAAGCACACTATGGACCCACCGGACTGCGTGTCCCGGAACCTCTTCGCGATCGCCTTGATCAGAAACCACGGCGTGGTTACATTGACTTTCATGGTCTTCTTATACTCGTCTTCAGTTGTGCTGAGGCAATCTTGCACTTCCCCTGCTCATATAGCCAAGCAAGAATCCATGGTTCAAGGAGGAAATTAATGGATGATACATTGGTACATGCTGAAACTGAGCGAAAGATTCAGAGAAGAACTTAAGAATCATTTAGGATTCAGAGAGAGAATGTGTCTCTCAGTGTCAGTTCATACCCTCGTAGGAGCAGCAGTTCACCAGGGCGTCGAGGCCGTCCCGAAGCAGCGCCACGCCGCCTCTACCGCGGCGCCGGCGGCCGCCTCGTCGCAGGCCTCGAAGTCCAGCCACACCACCGCGACAGCCGCCGCTCCTCCAGTCCCACATCGCCGGACCTCCTCCGCCGTGGCGGCCAGGGCGCCCTCGTCGCCCACCAGAACAAGCCTGCGCGCAGCGCGAAATCAGAAGCGAACGAGAAGAAGAGTGGAGCGGCGACGAGGTGAGCTGGTGGTGGTACCTGCAACCGTGCCTGGCGAGGCCGGTGGCGATGCCCCGCGATATGGCGTCGCCCTCGCCGCCGTTGCAGGTGAGCAGCACCCGCTTCGCGTACGCGGTGGCGTCGCCCATCCCCTTTCCTTCTCCGGTTCGGTTCTCCCCTCGGCGTCACGCAGCGTCATCTTTTCTACCAACAAACTGTGTCGCGGTTTTTTTTTTGCAAAGTCTTCGCAGTGCTCAGAAGCGAGAACCAATAAACTGAAAACAAACAGAATTATCAGTCCGAAATTTTCACTTAAAATCAGACTGTGTCAGCGACTCAGCGCCATACACCTTGGAGTTTCCAAATAAAAAAAATCGAGTGCTTTTAAACAAAATGATTTTGTTTTTGAATTTTGACTGCTTTCGAACGCGGCGCTGCAATCGAACCCTCACGTCTCAAACAGGTCAAAAATATGCCACTATGTGTGATGGGACATCACAAATATGATGAACAAACGGGTGGAACTTGACCCGTTAGAGCTAGTTGTTTGTTTTCAACCGGGATAATCCTCAGGTGGGGGAGTTTTGCATCTTCCTTCCAAAGGTTATTTTGTAAAATTACTGTACAAAAATTAGTCTTCTAACTGAAAGGTGAGCTCCTAATGGTTTCTTAGATAAAAACAGAGCTAGTTACACGATAATTTTCCACCATAGGCCCATCAGATATACTAGTGTTTTCAAGAATATATCCTGAAAGGTAAATCATGTACTACCATAAAAGGGACGCCAAGCGGTATGTACAACACCGGAAATGACAAATTTTGTTGTAAACAAGGGGTGATAGCTCCCAAAAAGGAAAAAATAACTAATCTCCACTTACCCACCGTCGGCAACAGAAAGCTGAAAGCCTCGCCACGGAAGAGACCCGCCATCCTCTAGGGTTCAAACTCCGACTTGATATTCTTGGTTAGCGTCTATTGCGATGGCCAACCTAGTTGAAGACCACATCGTTTCTCTGGTGCCATAAGCACCGTAACATCAACACAATTACCATCCACAGGTTGTTCTTGTCACCCTAGCCCGTAGCCCCAGCTCCCCACCAATCTACCAATGACGAGTCGATTTTCGATTGCCAGTCAGGCTTCCCTCGGTGATGAAGGACTTTCTCCCACACGTCTCGTGCCAACACACATAGCCCAATAGGATGTGCTGAAGTATCTCCGGCTCATGGTCACAAAAAGGTCAAGCCTCTGGGTGTGGCAAGCCACGCCTTATGAGCATGTCGTCTGTCCAGTAACGGTTATGTGATGCTAGCCAGGCAAAAAATCGATAACTGTACAGAGCCCTAGAGCTCTAGTCTGGGTCCACAATCTCTGCCCTAATACTCCTTGCAATTCTAGTTCATGCTTGTTTTCAAAACAAAATCTTTGTTATACGATAATAGCTATTATATCGAAGCAAGTCCAGTTTACCATAGAAGCTAATTCGTCAATAGACAGAAGCATGAATTTGCTGAATAGATAACAGAACATTACACTAGAAAATAATGTCTTATCATGTCGAAGCAAATCCTTTGTCGCATGAGAAGCAAGGTGAAATAAAATTAGAGAAAACATTAGGGTCAGTTTGGGAGCTTTGTTTTTTTTGTTGAAGTATTGAGTACTTTGACGTATTTGGATACAATGAATTATTTGGTTTTAAAAACTAAAGTATCCTTGCATAAAAAACTTTGTATGGAAACTTTAGTCTCGACATGTTTTTCGTAAACTAAAGCATTCTTTAAAACTGAAGTACTCGTTATCCGGCAATGAAATACTTCAGTTTTGCAATACTCTAGTTTCGAAAATAATGAGCTTTCAAACCAAGCCCTGATGCCTAAGGAAGCAAACTGAAAAAAATCTTTTTCTTGAGGAAGCAAACCACGCGAATCTGTTGCATTAAAATCTATAAATCGTGACGAAGAGTTCAAAACGGAAGTTAATCCCACGGAATTAGCTCCCACATAATTAGCTTTACAAATTGACTTGATTTACGGAACAGTTAAGGAAATCCAACAAATTTAGTGCAAATTCCAGTTAATTACCCATGCGCTCTTTTTAGTCGACAGCATCGGACGCTCTAGATTGACCGAACCATAGGGCAAACATTGCGATGGGAAGCAAATACCGGACGGCGATTCGTAGCAGTGCCCTTTCCATCAATCAAAATGTGGTAGAGTACTATTAATTGAAGCGGACTAGCGGGAGGCCGCCCAACCTTATAAGATCCAATCCCGTCCATCGCCGGGCTCCGAGAAGTCTATCAGCGATGTACGCTGCTTCGTTCCAGCCTCCCGCCGTGCCGGCCAGTACCTCCGGCGACTCCAGCCCTCCCGCGCGGATCCTCCTCAACACGCTGGGCTACATCGCCGACCATGACAACACGACCAGAGCGGAGGCCCTGACGAGCACGGGGCATCCCATCGCCTTCTCCTTCTTCCCCGCCGAGCCGCCGGGCGTCACCCACTTCTGCGTCCACTGCCGTGGCAACGAGGACGCCTCCTACTCCTCCGAGCCGACCGTGGTCCACTCCGCCGACAACCTCGCCCTCCTAACGCTCTGCGTCAATCTCGGCCGGGATTACCATCGAGAGTACTTCCTCTACAGGGCATCAAGGCGTGGCCAGCCACAGTCGCTCGAGCCGCTCCCGGGACTGCATGACCACCTCAAGAAGCTCATTCCGCTCCACCCGCACGTCGCCGTCGTGCCGTGCGACGATGGCGACGGCGAGCACTTCGTCCTGGCTGCCCTTGGGTGCAGGTACGCCAGCGGGCCGTACGATTTCCACGTCTTCCGTTCAAAGCTGGGGACGTGGAAGGAGCAAGTGGTGGCGCTGCCGCCGCGCGCCAAGACCGCAATGGATCCCAAGAAGGTGATCGTGCTCGGCGGCGGGGAGATCGGCTGGGTGGATCTCACCCACTGCATCCTCGTGCGCAACCCTGTCCTCGACGACGACACCGTGTTCCGCGTCATCCTGCTGCCCACCCTGCTCCCGGCGAACCGTGCCTACACGGGATCCCGCAGCGAGGAGCAGTTTCGCGACGTGGTCTGCATCGACGGCGTGATCAAGCTCGTCGAGATCGAGCACTGCAGGAGGCTCGTTGTGCAGGAGGAGCAGGACGTCTCGAAGCTGGAGGTGCTCTACGACCAAGACCTGACCATGGGTAAGAACGCCGGCACGTGTCCCAAGTACACCTACGAGTACACTGGCTGGAGGCTCGTTACGTGGACCAGGACGGTCTCGTCCAACTGCTGGCGAAGGGGGAGCTTGGTCCACGTCGACGACGTCGTCATCGTCGACGACATGGGACACTCCACCTTGCTCCCTGGGCCAGGCCTCGTGGAGAAGAACACTGGAAAGAACCTTCGTCCATACTACCCCACCCTGAGCATGGACGCTACTGATGTTGTTTACCTCAAGTGCAAGGTGGAGCCCAAGGACAGGAAGGCATGGCTCGTCGCCCTTGACATGACCAACAAGACAATCCAACATGTCGCGCCATTTCCTGATAGAAGATCTCAGAACCAAAACTACAATATTAGCTGTGCCTTGTTCAAAGTGTGACTTGCACCGTAGTGCGGTGATCTCACCTACGGAGGTGGTAGCTTTGGTGTGGGAAGAGTTGGCGTTGCGAACTTTCGCCCACACGCATGATCCTGGAGATTAGTTTTCTGTTTTGTACTTTTGTTTTTGTAAAGGGATTTTTCCCTTTCTCAAAATTCTGTACATAAACCTCTATTCTATCTAATCGGATGGCGGATACGACCGCTTTTAACCTCAAAAAAGTGTGACTAGCAAGAAATTATGGGTGTGATGTGATCACATATCTCATTGTGTGTCGGTTTATATAACCGTAGGATCAGTCCCTAATCCTTTATTTTTCAGTTATTATGTGCCAAAAGCTGAATGGAATTGCAGAACCTCGGAAACAAAATCAAATACACATATTGTCCAATATGTATGTCAAATGAATATGGAGCGGAAATGGAGTGTAAGTGAATATTTGTCAGAACACATAAATCATGTAAAACTAATTGTAAATTCTCCTATGTAGGAATGTTTGGTCAGGAAATGTCGCACCATTTGCTGACCAAAGATCTATGAATCAAAACTACAATGTTAGATGTGCATTGTTCAAAGTGTGACTGGGTAAGAAATAATGGGTGTGATCACATATCTCATTGTGTTTCCGATTATATAAACCACAAGAGTCCCTAATCCTTTTTTCTTTCTGAACTATTATGTGCCAAAAGCGGGACCGGATTCAAGAACCTCGGAAACAAAATCAAATACACATATATATTGACCATTATATATTGACCAATATGTATGTCAAATGAATATGGGGCGAAATGTTTTTAAGTGAATATTTGTCAGAACACATAATCATGTAGAACCATTTGTAAATTCTCCTTTTGTAGGTAGTACGTGGAAGGATAATTGGTCCACCCTTACAATCGTGCTTCCGAGGATCAGGAGTATATTTATTAGTTGGTAATAATGGACAAACACAAGTTTAATCGTATGCTCTGGCCTCTCAAGATGAGATAAATGTCACTCCTTCTTAAGACTTTAAAGATAGAGATAATACGAGTGTATGAGTACGAGGAGGATCTCGGCGAGTTTAACGGGGAACTCCATGAGATGAGGAACTAGGGTTTGAACGATATATATTCGGAGTTAATTGCAAAAAAATCACCATATTTCTGGCTAGCTAGGGTTTAACAATACCACCATGATGCGAATTTTTATCAAAACATCAAACATAATCAATAACGGAGTAGCAAAAAGGACTGATCGGTCACTGACATGCGGTAAACGAGTTTTTGACCGGTGGGTCCCGTTTCAGGCATACGTGGCAGGAGGAAAGGCTCAAGGGAGACACACATTAAATTGTTATAAATTCTCGTGTTTTCTGGAAAATTCCTGAACGCCATGTCATGTTCGCTCGCGGCGCACGTTTTGGTGGTGGAAACTGAGCGTCTTTCCGCACGGAGGCTAGTGAGCAGCAGGGTGGACCGAATGGTACCGGGTGTAACGTCGGTGACCACCGGATCTGAGGCGTTCGGCTGCTCGAAAGAAAGGCTTTGTCCAGGGGGACCGGACGCTCACCAGGAAGACAACAAAGTGCTCAGCGTTGACAAAGGCGACTTAACGACGACGGAATCGCCCCGAGAAGGCAGTCGCCGCCGACGATTCCCAGTGATACAAGGGTTCGTTCTTCGATTCCTTTGGCTTAGATGATCGTCTCGGTGAGCTGGAGCTTCTAGGCGCTTCTTCTTGGTCCAGGGCAGTGTACATCGCCTGCTCGACGCGACGGTGGTGAGACAAGCTCGAATGTGCGTGATGCAAGCTCGGTCTTGGGCCACCAGCTCATGTCGGCGCAGGAAGGTGAGGGGCTCTGCCGTGAGGAGGGGATGCGATGAGTTGCAAGCTTAACTTTCTTCAGTTGGGGGCGGTGCACTGAGGTAGGCCTGACCAGCGGTGGAGTTCGGCCACGAGCATGGACGACGGGGAGTGGTGAGCTGCTGCCCAAAAGTTGGGGAGGTGCAGAGCGATGAAGAGGGTGGCTCATAGCCAGCGCCGGAGCGGCGGTTGTTGGAGGCAGCCGGAGTAGCGGCGGTGAGAAAGGGTAGGCGGCGACATGAGATGTAGGCTAGGCGAGGGAGGCCAGAGAGAAGCTGTTGACCGTGCCAATTTATATGAAAAAAAAAGAATCTCTCTTATATGGGCGTGTTTGCTTTCCTGGGTGGAGTCCGGCCAGGCACACTGGGTGCAAAAACATGCGTTTGGTGGGCTGCCCCACTTTGACGTTCCTAGCACAAAACTCAAAGCACCCTGGCCATGTCCCTAGATTCGGCCGTTTCTTCATATCCACCCTCCCGCAGTGTATTTTTGGGCACTGTTCCAACAGGCTTGGCTAAGTGAATACAAAAGACTTTGCTCTACTCACCTTCCTTATTCTCCTTCACGGCGGGCTACAGCAGAGGCGGCCATGAGGACCACTACCGGCGCCACGCCCCCAGCTCCCGGCGGCGAGTACGGCGCACCAGCGGCCGGTACGCCAGCAGCCGTCCATCCTTGAAGAGGAGGAGGAGGAGCAGCTCCCAAGCCCGAGCGCAAGGTCATGGACGAGCGGTACTTGGCGCAACTTGGTGTGGTGCCTGCCGCATGGTCAACGGCTGCGCCGCCGCGGAGAGCGCTAGTCGCGCCGCTCCATCCTCTTGGCGGCTGCTGCTGGGCCTCGAGCGCATCAGGCAAGCTCCAAGATCATCCTCATCCGCATCGAAGTACTCTGTATTTTTCCCTATTTTCCCCTCATTTTCACATGCTCTCTGATCTATACAAATACACTTCGATTCAAAAAATTGTTTACACGGAATATGTTTGCGTCGATGAGTAGGTTTGAAGTTTCATCGATCATAGCTTGCCAATTTTGAACCGACGTTCAGAACTTTTTTGTCGCACTCGGTTGAAGTTTTTAAAAATCCTTTCACGAGCACGTTCATCTCGACATTGCACTCGGTTGGACTTTTATGTTGTAACTTTTCTATTTCGACACACATATGCGAGTAGATCCTGTACTGAATTTTGTACGTTTTTAGACTGCAGTTAGTGTAAAGTTCGTTCTTCAACCTCTGTCGCCGCCGCTCGCCACCGTGAACTCAATTGCCCGACCGCTTAATAGACAGCACCGCAAACTCCGGCGAAACTCATAGAACAACCTTAGTCCGGAGAGCCGCCGCCGCGACGCCGCGTCGTTGTCCTGCTACCCGCTTATCATGGCGAAGTGCGGTGGTGAGAGGTAAGATCACCATGTAGATATGAGGTTAGAGTACATGAAACACATATGCAAACCAAACAACAGGGAGTGAAACTCGTATCAGGCGAAACGGGCCTGTCTCGCTCTTTGTGGGCAACCAAATAAGGTGCAGAATTTGGTTTTTGTCTCATTTTTCCACAGTCAAGTCCCGGCGAGCCACAGATGCATGTAGGCTAAAAATCATACAGGTAACCAAACAGGCCCTATAAGTCTCTTTTAACTCCTGCCAGCCACAGTGCCACGTAGGCCTGACACCAAGATCCACCGGTCAGAAACTCGTTTAAAGTTTGTGTCAAGTGTTCAATAAGTCTTCTTTGGTATGTTGTTTCTGAATAGTGGTTGATTTTAATAAAAATTCGCATCTTCGTGGTTTTCTAAAACCCTAACCTAGAATGTGGTGTTTTCTACTTCCTCCATTTCATTTTAATTGACTCATATATATCTGCCGAAACATTCAGACTCAATTCAGTCGTCAGAATCCTTTTTGTATCACGTCGCCTCAGAATCTGAACTGGCCAGCGTGATTTATGGGCGAGTATTTCTTTGTCATACAGCAACACTGACGAAACTGAAGGAGGTGCGGTGCGGGCTGCAGAACTAGTATATATTTTTTGGCCAGTCCCCAACAGGCAACAGCAGCCATGCCCGGCGCGACCCGCGTCACCACCACCACCCGTGCGCTCTACACGAGCCTCGCCGTCCTGCGCTGCACCGATCCGGCGCGCAGGTCCCTGCTCGCAGCCAATCCAGCCGGCGGAGAGCGATCGGGCTAGCGTGGGCGATGGGCTCGATGAGGTATCGGGCTATCGGGTCTGGACTGAGCCACGCCGCGATGTCCAGATCCGGGAGCCGGTCGGTCGGGGAGGCTCTGCTTCAGCCGGGAAGAAGCTCATCGTCCTCCTCGTTGCTGCAGCCGGCGGCATCTGCTCCGGCCGGCATGACCATGTTTCCGAGAAGCTTCGCCACTCCGGCCTAGGGGTTAAGCTGATTTGGCTGAAATCTTCATCTTCTTCTGTATAAAAATAAACAATCCGGTTCAAAATCTCTCGTCCAATTTTGGCCTTCTTCAGCCGTAATCGATTACTACTGCTAGAGTCCTATACAACAACATTTGCATGGCTTGCCGTAGAGCACTACTTACCATGTCCATAGAGTAGAGTCCCGGTACTACACACGTGATTTTATATATGTGTTCAAACACATGCGATCCAGAGAGAGTTTGGGGTAGGTGCCAAGAAACAGAACAGTAGCTTCACCAATTCATCCAGCAGAGCCAGCGAAACGCCCTGTTCACCATGGCCTGCCGCCTCGCCCTCTCCAAGGTCTGTTTTAATTTAGTCTCCTTGGTCTTCTGTTTTTCCAGCATGATTTTCAGTCTCAAGATCAATGAGGAGGCTATTCCAGTCCAAATCAAACCGTGGATTAATTTGTGTTTGTCGATCTGAAACTGTAACTGCAAGGCACTGTGTGCGATTCAGATCGATTGCCACTTTATTTATGGTCTGCAATTGCTGTCGCCGATTTTCCATTGTTGATCCTGTATATACTTGTGTCACAGGCTGCCACATATCTTGCAAAACACGCATCGGCAGCGGCGGCTTCTTTCAGGGCACCTGATGCAAATACAACTAGTGGCGCAGGTAATAGTATGTCTGGTTGCTTTTCTCTCCATCGTATGATGTGAACTACGGACTTAATCTGTCTGTTTATGTGGCTACTACCACCTACTTTTTCGTTGACGGTTGCCATTGAGGAAGTCAGGTTTACTTGCTGCTTACTTGGTGCAGGTAGTGTGCTTAGAAATCTGGTACAACAGAGATACCTATCAAGCTTTGCTGGTCAGAGGGTACGGGGTGTGCGCTATGATGCCGCTTATCGAGGTAGCAGCCTTTTCTTTTGTTGCTTTTTCTAATTAGTGTATGTGCTTTTCTTACCCATAATTAAATGGCATGCAGTATGTCTTGACAACTTTTGTGTGCACGGATGCATTCTTTTCTCGATGCAGGAATTTCAAATGCAGCAATGGTGGAAGGGCTTGGCACTAAAAGTACGCCCTATTACGTAGTAGAGAAAGATCTAGTTAAAAAGCAGCTTCTACGTACCTCTGGAGGCCTTGTGATTATTGGCGCTGCGTACTATGCCCTTAATAAGTTGAAGAATGCGGAAGTTCCTCAGTCTAAAGATTCTGAAAAAGTTCCTGAGTCTGAAAATTCTGAAGAAGTTCCTGAGTCTGAAGTTCCTGAGTCTGAAGATTCTCAAGAAGTTACTGACTCTGAAGATTCTCAAAGAAGTTCCTGACTCTGAAGATTCTGAAGAAGTTCCCGAGTCTGAAGATTCTCAAGAAGTTCCTGGGTCTGAACATGCAAAAAAAGTTGTTGAGTCTGCACATTGGAAAGAAGTGTCTTCGGATTCGAGCACAAAATTCAGTGATGTAAAAGGGCTTGATGAAGCCAAAGTTGAGCTTGAGGACATAGTTCACTACCTACGAGATCCCGACGTGAGTGCCACACTGCCATCAACCTCCGTGCAGGTGTTTTACAATAATATTTACTTTCTTGATGTGGACTTATTAGCCTAGTCTTACATGCTTTGCAGAGTTTCACACGACTTGGTGGCAAGCTTCCAAAGGGTGTTCTTCTTGCTGGCCCGCCTGGCACAGGAAAGACCATGTTGGCAAGGGCTGTGGCCGGTGAAGCAGGGGTACCGTTCTTCGCGTGCAGCGATAGCGAATTCGAGGAGGTGTATGTGGGTGTTGGGGCTAAAAGAGTGAGGGATCTCTTTAGTGCAGCAAGGAAGCAGTCTCCTTGCATAATATTCATTGATGAGATTGACGCCATTGCTGGGCACAGAAGGGCAAATGGTTCAAATTCGTCGAGGGAGACACTCGACCAACTGCTTGTTGACATGGATGGCTTTGACCAGAATGAAGGGATCATCGTTCTCGCAGCGACTAACCTAGTGCAGTCACTAGATAAAGCCGTTCTTAGACCTGGGCGTTTTGACCGTCATGTTCAGGTTCCTAATCCAGATATCGAGGGCCGGAGGCAGATCCTCGAGGCTTGTATGTCCAAGGTAACATACTCAGTCCAGAAAGATAAGGCCTCTTCGCAGTCTTCAATGCAAGACTTTGACCTTTCTCTATGATTCCTTTTTTCAGGTCAAATCCAGGGATGTGGACCTGACGACCCTAGCGAGGGGGACACCGGGGTTCTCAGGTGCAGACCTTACAAACTTGGTGAACAACGCCCTGAAGGCTGCCAAGGATGGGGCAGTAGCTGTTATGATGGATCACATTGAATACGCCAAGGACAAGATCATGATGGGCAGCGAGCGTAAATCAGCTGTGATACCTGATAACTGCAGGAAGATGACTGCCTACCACGAGGGAGGAAGGGCACTTGTTGCTATCCACACGGATGGCGCTCGTCCTATCCACAAGGCTACCATTGTCCCGAGGGGCAACGCTCTTGGCATGGTGATGCAGCTGCCAGAGGAAGAAGATGTGTATAAAGTCTCAAGGAAGAAGATGCTCGCAAAATTGGACATCCTCATGGGAGGTAGAGTGGCTGAGGAGCTTATGTTTGGGGACAGCGAGGTGACTTTTGGCGCCTTGTCTGATCTAAGAGAGGCAACTCAGCTGGCGACAGACATGGTCTCCAAGTATGGTATGAGTCAGCGGATGAGTCTTGTTTCCTATGGCAATGGCGATGATGGTGGCGATGAGAAGAAGATGGCAGCGGCCTTAAACAGGTATACGATAGCCCTCGTCGACAAGGAGGTGAAAGAACTATTGGCCAAGGCTCACAAGAATGCGAAAAAGATTGTCACGGCCCACAGTAAGGAGCTTCATGTGTTAGCCGATGCCCTCCTTGAGCATGGAACTCTCACTGGTGATCAGATCAAGCAGCTACTTTCCCCAAGTAAATAAATGGTTGGTTCTAATAACAGAATCAGGACACAACTTCTTTGTCCTAACATTGGACACCTAAAACAATTGTCCTAAGAACATTCTTCTTCTTTTAATTCGTTATTAGTTGCAAGTAAAAGAGTTGTACGTTCTCGATTTCTCTGACTTTTATATCTCAATCCTGAAGAGAATGCACGTGGTTTGCACTTTTGCATACTGTTTCTTGAATCAGCAAAAGCTCCTGCTTTGGGTCTCAAACATGAATATAGCCCAAAGATTTATCTCTGAATAGTATCTTTGTGACTGAGACTGAGCGCAAGGATATAAAAATAGTAGGTTTTTGCTCTATCTAAGTCGACTGAAAATCTTTTCAGCGTCAGTCTTTTTTCTGTCCGTCCGTTTCGCGTCAAGATTGGTGCGTCGTCGAGTTTGTGCGTGTGCGCGTCCGTCGTCGAGCTTGTGCGTGTGCGCGTGTCGTTTTTGGTTCGCGGGTACCGGGTTTTGGATCGTCTTTTGTTTTGCGGCCCGTTTTGCTGTGCGGCCCGTTGGGAGGAGTATTTTGTTTTGAATTTTTCTTCTCCCGTTTTCTGCGGCCGCGTGTCTGTTGGTGGAGAAGAGAGAGAGAAGGGCGGAACAGAGGAGGCGACGGCATGGCGGAGATCCGCGGCGGCGAACGAGGGCAGAGCCGTCGCCGGAGGCGGTTCAGGTGCCTCCTCTTGTTATCTCAGATCCCTCTTCTCAGTTTTGTGTATAGCATCTCGAGAGGGAGCGGGGCGCTCTGTGGTGGGTTGTCGCGGTGGCGCGGCAGTGGTGGGTCTCCGGGGGCGGGCGGTGTTCTGTGGTGGGTTGTCGCGGCGGCGTGGTAGTAGGGGGTCTCCGGGGGGGCGGTGGTGGGTCTCCGGGGGGCGGTGGTGGGTCTCCGGAGCTGCGCGCTGCCGTGGGAGCCATGGAGTCACCAGCGATTTGGAGGTTCACGCGTGGGTTGTTGTGTGTTCTAAATCCGTCAATCCGGGCACCTATCCTGTCTTTCGTTACTTCGTTGATCTCTTTTTCTCTGCAGCGCGATAGGTTTTTCTGAGGATTTGTTCATTTCGATGTGTTGGAATCGGCCCGGGTGTTGTTTGGTCTCAATTTGGGGCAGCTATGCGCGTCTGCGCTGTTGAGTTTTGTTTGTTGATGCTGGTCTGTGTGTGCTATGTTCAGGCTCTACGATTCTATGATTTTGTTATCTCCAATTAAGTATGAGCTATACATGAATCTTCTGGTTGTATGATTTTTAGCAGCTAGTGTCTGTCATGTTCAAGCTCATTGTTTAAGCTCAAGCTGTTTTTAGACTTGTGAATTGTTATATATCATGTATTCCTGTTTTATTTGATTGCTCTTTGTGTCGAAATTGGTCTGAATCTGCTGTGCGCTGCTTTAGTGTTGTTAATGTGCGCTTGGTTAGGGTTTTTGGTGGTCAGTATATAGGTCAATTACTCCATCCTACTGAGCATCTTTACTTAGTGCTTTTTGCTTTTTTGTGCTATACAGACCATACCATAGAAGCTCTGATGTGCGGCGTAGTGAAGGGTACTACATCTCCAGTGATACTGAAGTGAGCTTTTGTTAATTTGTTGTATTTTTTCATATAAACATCTCGTTTTTGTGTTGTACTCGTGTTTCTAACTGTGTTAATCAATCCTTCGGTTAATGGTTTCAGGTGGTAGACAATGGTAGAAGAAATACTGATTTAGAGGATGCTTTGTTTGGTTTGTTCAGAAACAAGGTTTGCCTACCTGTGGAGATGTGTAAGCTATCATCCTCTTTTTTTTGTGGGCTCTTATTGTTTTATTTTGTTATATTGGGCAGGCTGTGGAAAGTTTGAAGCGGAATTTCACTGATTGTTGTATTGATTCGATTGCAACCAATGAGGTTAGTTGTTCTTTTCATTTTCTTCTTACTTTATTTTTTCAGAATTACTTTACAGAATGTGTGTTTTTGGATTATGTTGTATTTCATTTTTTCCCTTCTTATTGTAGGCTACGGGGAATCAATCAGTGGGTGTTGGGAAGAGTGCTTTCTCTAGATTTGGCCCCAAGTATTTCTTGAGTGTATTGAAGGGCTTGACACCTTATCAAAAAGCAATTATTGAGAAGTTTGGCTTTGGTTGTTTGCTATTGTTTGACTGTTCTAGCATCCCGTCAGATTTCTGCCGTTTTGTTGCTAGTTGTGTTGACCCAGTATGCTCGCAGCTCACTGTTGGAGGGAAGACTTTTGTCATATCCAAAGAAACTTTTAATGTAGTGTTAGGATTGCCTTAGGTGGTTTACAGGTTCCATCCAACTCTGAGGATGGAGTTGGTTTCATTCTATCACTTTTCAAGCTTACTGAGATGCCTCATATTACCTTTTTTGGAAACAAGCTCAGAAGTTCTGAATGGTAAATGAGCTTGAGGTTTTTGTGAGCTTTATGTCTGTTGCTATTTCGTGTTTCCTCTGCCCTGAATCCAGCTGTTCTGTCAATACAAAACATCTTGCAATCCTGAAGGACCCTGCTGCTACTAGAGGTTATGATTTCAGTCAGCTTGTGTATGCTAATTGTCTCAAAGGCTTGTATGAGTTTAGCTCATTTGCTAAATCAAAAGGGAGGAGGATGAAGACACCTGTCTGTTGCATATATGTGCCTGTGGTTAGTGATCTTTTTTGTTTTGTATTTTTTTGATGTATATTCTGTTGTATATATTTTCTGCTACTTTATTTCTTTTCTGTATCTCTAACTTGGGATGTTGTCTCATGTTTTTTTGCAGGTGAGGTACCTTGATTGTTTGGATTTTGGCATAAAAAATGTTGCAAACACCATCCCTAGGGTTCTTGTATGGCGGGGTAACATGATTCATATTTTCTCTGACCTTGATCGAATTGGTCGAAATCAGTTTGGGAAAAAGTTCTGAAAGATGTATGTGCTTATTATGGTTCAGTTGTCTCTTTATGGGTAGTAATTTGCATTTTCTGAGATTAATACTATGTGTGTTTTGTTGGTGTAGGGGGTGGTTTGTATGCACGCAGTTAGATCATCTAGAATATCCCCAACTGTGTCTCCATTGTCCTCTGATTTCAGATCAAAATCTCGAGAACATTTGTTAGCTCTCTGAGGCCTGATGTACGTGTTTTTATGCTTATGAACCTTTTAGCTCTTTTGTACTCTCAAATTTATGTTTGACCGGCGTTTTGTTTACTGATATCATTTTATTGTTTTTTGAAGGTAATAGATGGCATCATGAGTATTGGTGATAAATTTCTTTCAAACAAGTCAACAACCAGTAAAAGAAAGTTGGAAGCCTTAGTGCACAATGTGCTGGATTTTCTTTGTAAATCTAGTGTTAAGCAAGGCAAAGCAAAGGTATCCGACGGGAGCTTTCTCAAGCATGCACGTTTTTTGTTTCTACCAAAGCTTTGAATTTGAGTTATCTCCATTTCTTGTCTGTGTGTGGCAGGTTTCAAATGCAAATCCGGAGGCCGTTACTCGCAGATGTGATCCTGAATCATCTCATCAGCATGATCGTTCTTCTTCGCAGGAAGCTGGTAAACCTTGTGTTCTTTCAGCTAAGAGAAGTCCAGACCCAGGTAGGCTTCTTCCTTTCGTAATTTTTTTTTCTTTTGCAACATGGTCTCGTGTGTGGTTGTGTTGTTATGTTTTTTCAGTATATGTAATCTTGATTATGCTGCTATTTTGTTCAGTCACTCCCGATTGCAATATAACTAAAGTTGTGGAGGGTCGCACTCACCCCTCAGGTAGATTTTCTGTAGTTCATTTGTGTGTGACTTGAAAGTGTGATATTTTTGGATATAATCATTACATTTTATGTTTTTTTGTTGTTCATGCATACTACAGCCCCAGAAATGCCCCTTTTAAGGAAGGTGAGGGCGAGGAACTGTAGACTGATTTCTGAAGAAGATGAGCAAAACATGTTAAATAGGAAGCCGAGGTCAGATACAGCTGATGGACCTGTCCCTTTTATAGATGTGGTGGATTCACCTATCCCGAAGGTTTGCTGTTTTTCGTGTTCTATCTTAAGGATTCAGTCAGCTGCTTTTATCATATTTGTTCTCTTCCTTTTTTAATTTTTCGCGTCTCTGAATATTTTTTGTTGCTTTGTTGCTTTTGTTGTACAGCCGAATACTGGAATTTTCAAGTTAAATCGTGTGCAAGATATTCAAAAAAATGGTTCAAAACAATGTCCGATCCCAATAGCTGATTTTTCACCGAAATCTTCCTTGGTAAATTTTTTCTTCTACTTTGTTGGGAAATCTTAGTATTTAGCTTCTATCTATATAAGTTGTGTGTTTTGATTTGTGTTGTGGGTATGGTGCAGGAACGTGGTGCGCATCTTGTTGGTTCAAATGATTTTCGAAGGAGATGCTCTGAGGTGTCAAAGAAGGCAGACGCCAGATACAATAGCATGATGTTGACCAATCAGCATGTGGGCAATGATGTGTCTGCTGCAAAAGAACCTGCTGTTGATGCTGAAGCTAATGGCATTTCAAACGATGCTCAGGATGCCCCACCAATTGTTGTTCGTCGGAAATACAAGCTTGTCAACTGGCTCATGACCAAACAGAATCCTCCTCTGCAGGCTAACAGCAAGTTCCCTGTATCCGAGGAAGAAATTATCCATTATTCTGCTATTGTTGAGTTAGCAAACAGCCCTCATGCCAAGTAATGCCATCGTTTTTCTCTATATGTAGTCTAATTACTTTTTGTTATGTTTTTTTCATGGTTGCAAGCTTTATGTTTTCTACAACTACTAGTGCTACTTCCAACTCTCAAATCATTCTGTTTGTGTCTTTTTTCTGTCAGGTCTCCTGGTATAGATTATCCCAAGGTTCATTGTAGCTATAAGTCGCTGGGAGATTCTTGATGCCCAATGGAGAAGTTGATAATTTCATTATCCCCTGTTTTTGCCGCGTCTGTTTGAAGAACGTCACCCTACAATCTCTGGGAGGCATTATTTCTTCCCTAATATTGGGGTTGGTACTTTTTCCTTTTTGTTTGTACACGTGTGATCTTTTGAGTTAGGGGGAACTGCTAGTATTTGAATGACTGGTTGCCTGGGGTATATGTGATTTTTTGCTTGTCATTTTTCTTGTCATTGTGTACGCTAATACATACCTTTTTGCGTTTTTCTTTGTCATGTGGAATTCAGGATGCTATTCTGAAGTATGATGGGGAGCCCAATTTAGCACAAACTGTACGGGTTTCGTTTGAGGGTGCAAAGAGCGCTAGCAAGGGCAGAAACCTTGCTCATAGAGATAACAAGGTTTTTTGACTTGATTCGTTTGCTCCCTTATGCTTCATTTTATTTGTATGAATATTATTCTCTTTTATGTCGATGGGATTCAAATTTTCTGAGCAAGCATCTGCATTTGGCTATTTTTTGAAGTACTCATGTATTTTTATTGGTACATGGTATTAGTGGGTAGAGGATATGTTGAAGTAATCCTTTTGCTTTTTTATGAAAAATCACATGCTTGTGTATGTTGTGGTAATAACATGGTATTAGTTGGTAGAGGGATATGTTGAATGGTGAGTTATATGCCCATGGATAATGAGAGAGGTAGTGTATTACTTTGTAATGCAATGTGTATGTTGGGATCTAATATAGTTGAATTACTTGTATTTTATTATAATTGGGTATCCTTTTTTATTCAGCAATCAGTAATCAGCGCCCATATTATTTATGCTAATTTATTTTTTATCGCAGCTATTCTTTCCAATAGTGAATCATGGGCATTGGTTTGGTTTTGCTGTTGATTTTGAGGAGAAAGTTTTTGCATTTCTTGACTCATACTACGATAAGAACACACCTTTCCACCTGTCAATTAGGAAACGGCTGGTTAGTATCATTTTGTTTGATTCAATTTCGTGTAAAAAGTAAGTCTGATATTCCAAATCAGTATTTCTTACATTACTCTTTTTTTTGTACCACAGATTGATAATTTTGTGCACTTGTGGGAGCTGATTATAAGTGAGAATCACAAGTTTAAAGAATTTCAAGCAATGTATCCTAATGTGCCTCAGCAGAAGACCTTGTTAGTGCCTCTTTTCTTTTACAGTTCTTTATCTTTTTTTGTTTTGATTTTTACTGAATGGTTATGTGTACTAATCTATTTCATTGCTTGTTTTTACAGGAAAGACTGTGGTGTGTTCGTTATGAAGTTGATGGAAACTTGGTCCCCTTCCACGAACACTCGATCCATTTTCTCTTCTATTGACATCCCGAATATCAGAATTTTGTATGCGAATAAGCTCTATTTCCATAGCAAGAACAACACTGATCTTAGCTTGGTCACTGATTTTTATGCAGCGGTACTTGTTGTTTTCCTTTTAAATTTTTTGTTGGGTTTTTGCCATGTAGTTTTGAATTTATTTTCGTGTATGGTTCTCACTAATGTGTTATCTTGTTCCTTTTCTACCCAGGGCTGATATGGTTGTTCGTCGTCCAAGGTCTCATGAAGTGTCTGATTTCCTGCGAGAAGTTTGCCTTTTGATGGAGTGCTGTATGCAGCAGTAGCAACCGAGTAGTCTTTTTGCTGATCTTTTTTGTTTTGCCCTTGGGTTGGCACTTTATAGCATGAGAGAACAAACATGTGTATCCTGTGATGTATGTCTCGGTGGGAGAGTGTTTTAGGGTTGTTATAATTGTTTTTCTAGTTGTATGCTTTGTGACTTGGTTATACTCTATAGCTATCTTTTTTACTCATCACTATATGTTTGTCATGTGCATTCGTCAACAAGGTTTTGTTGGATTAATGCGTTCTCTATCACAGCAGTCTTTTATATAGTTTTTTGCATGAACTAGGTTACAACCATGAAAAGCAATCTCCTGAATATATTTTTAGTAGCAATCTCTAGAATTTTTTAGTAGCTATCTCATGAACAAGGTTTTTTTGCATGAAAAGCTAGGTATATAATTTAGTAGCAATCTTCTGAATATTTGAATTTTTACAACCATCATTTTTGTAAGACAGCATAGAATAATTAATTTACATTTTTTATTTCAGCACAACCTTGTCGCTTTTTCCCCCCTTCTTTGCTCCAATGGATCATTGTTTTTTCAGGTGCATTTTAGCTTCAGATTTCTGGCATCTCTCTCGTATCTTGTTTGTCCGTCTCTTGTTGTCCATCAACATTCTTGCTTTGCTTCTTCCTTTTGTTGATGGCGGCCTTTTTGCTCTTGTATTTGTTCTTGGTGGTGCTGATGCATCTTGTGTGCCTGTTCAAAAATTTCTTGTAATGATCAGTATTTTTTTTTGAAATGAGGTATACTTGAATAAATTTTATCCTTTTTACTCACCTGAATCATTCTTCTTCTTTCGCGTCCTCTTAGGTTTTTGTAGGTTGTACTCTTTATCTCTGTTCGTGCATTTCCTGATAGTGTGGCCATATTCGCCACAATGGCTGCATTTGTAAAATTTCCCTGTTTTGATTGCTTCAACTATTGTCATCAACCTTGGCCTCCCTTTCGTGTTTGCATTATCTGGATCTAATAGTTCTATTGCTGAGTTATCTTCGACCCCTTCAGTTGGGTTTGCAAAATTCGCCAGTGTCCTTGTTTCAGTTACTTTCTTTTTCATTTCTTCCTTAAGCTCCTTATCAATCTCTTCTAGTCCATTGTCTATTCGGTCCATTTCTTTCTGCAGGTACTCATACTTTCTCTGGTGTGTTGCCCCTTTGGAAGCTGATGCAACCATCCTCCGTGCAAGCATGTTGTACCTGAGTGTATCATTGTCAGCTATTGTTTTTGGTACAGGTAATGGGTTCAGCTTCTTATCCTTCTTGCGCCATCTATCAATGATGTACTTATCTGGTATCTTATCTATGTCAGGTGTAGCATTGTCTTCAATACATGAGAACATACTAATCCATCTTTCTCAAATTTGCAGCATATGCAGTGGTATTCTTCTTTTTCAAGTCAATTTCCACAACATAGGTCCTTGATCTGTGCTCCTTTATTGGATAATTGGGGGCCTGGAACACCAGGTACTGCTGCTTTGGTATCTCCTCCTTTATCCTCAGTCTCGTTACATCAGTTAGAACTTTCTGAAATCTCCTGAATATAGTTAGGTTGTACAAGTCATGCGCTTGTATCTCTATGTAGTACTTAGTCAGGAGCTGTTCTGTTGGTACTTTCTTGTGTATGTTATTGTGGTCACTCTCATTCTCTCTTGCATGTATCGTGTTCATGATTCTCTGATACTCTCGGAGGAAACTTGTCATGCTATATTGCGCTCCAACCCCTTTTTTGAACAAGGAGTTTGTGCCCTCACTCCTTGCTGTTGTCCTCAAGAAGGGGGAAAAATCCTTCTTGAAGTAAACAGGCACCCATCTGTTTCTGCTCTTCCACATAGTTTGAAAATATTCTATGTGTCCTACGTTGTACTCTGTTATCATTTGCTGCCAAAGAGTCTCAAACTCCAGCTCTGTTAGTGAGTTATCTACTATGTCTTGGAACTCCTCAAATAGCCCCTCATTAACTTGGAATGTCCTGCCTGCTTTTTGCTCTGCTTTACTCTTCACATGGTACACACAACACTTGTGAACCGTGTGTGGAAGCACTGCCTCAATTGCAACCTGCATTCCTCTGTCTTGGTCTGTGATTATTGTGTGTGGGTGTTTACCTCCCATAGCATAGATGAATTCTGTGAAAACCCACTTGAATGTCTCGGCACACTCATTGACAATTAGAGCACACGCAAATAGGTAGGTGTGTCCATGTGGAGAAACACCAACTATTGGAGCAAACGGTAGATTATACTTGTTCGTGAGGAATGTGGTGTCAAAACTAATGCAATCTCCACAAGTTGCATAGTAGCTTTTAGATTTAGCATCTGCCCAGAACACACTCTTTACTTTGTTATTTTCATCCACCTGAAAAGAGTAGTAGAAACTCTCATTCTCAGCTCTTTTTTGTTTGAAAAACTCCTTAACTTGCATCACATCGCTGTTTTTGAGGTCTCTGTTTATTGTTGTTCCATAGTTGCTGACCTTCTTCCTATTGTAAGGTGTATTTTCTGTGCCTCCTCTCAAATATGACAAAACTGACACAATCTTGCTAGTTGTGATGTTTGCTTGTCTAAGTGATCTGATCATTGCTTTTTCTTCATCTGTCATATAGATGTGTGATCTAAAGAACCTGCTCTGGGGACTCAAAGCATGGTTGTGGTCCAGGCATAGGTTAGTTATGTGCCAAACCCCTTCTTTCTCACTTATTATCATCTCAGCTTTGCACCCTGTTCTGTCAATTACAGTAGTTTGCCGTTGCACTACTTCCTCTTCTTTATTTTTTGGTGGGGCCCTGGCATACTTGTTGCATTTCATAGTGACTCTGATCACCTCCCTATTTCTCTTCCTGCTTGTTGTCCTAGCAGCTGACACTACCGAAACCGAGAACCCAGCTGCAAATGCATACGTATTGAAGAAGTTCTGAGCGCTTTCTCTTGTTTCAAAATGCATCCCCATTTCTGGTATTAGTTCCTTGTCTATTGTGTAGGCATTTTGCTGTTGGGAGTTTGATTCTTCGTTTTCAATGAATATCTGTACATCTTCTTCACATATCTCTCTTTCTCTCTCTTCACCTTCTTCTTGGTTTTTGGTCCCTGTTCTGAATTGCCAGCAGCTTGTGCTTGTTCTGAATTTCCATCAGGTTGCTCAGTATTGTTTGTGTCAGTCATCTGTAGAGAAGTAATATTTTTTTTAGCGTATGAACTTTTGTTCTTTTTAAAATTGCAGTCTCTATTATATCTTTTTAATTTTATTTTTTGAAACAGTGTCAGATGGTTTACCTCATCAAGCTCCATGTCCTCAAACAAATTTTGTGTCCACGGGTCATCGTCCCATGCCATGTGTCTACCCCTACCACTTGGAGTCGCCTGTAAGTATTCATTGCCCTGCATAATCAAAAAATATGTTAGTTTTGCTGAATCATAAAATATGTTAAATTTTTTATCTACGTTTTGTCGCACCTGTGGATATGTTTGGCTTGATCTATTTTCGTATCCATCTTGTTGTTGCCAGATACATGATGAATATCCACTATCCATCTCGTTGTCATTCTGCACACTTGATGAACATCCATTCTCCATCTTTTTGTCAATCTGCATTTTCCAAAATATATTGATTTTGTCAGTAAGTCACACACATAATTCTTTTTTATGTTTACTGTATGTTGAGTAGTATATTTTGTTTTATCCATTTCTTACCACTGTAGATAATGATCGCTGGGAGGAATATGTTGTGTGGAAATCACCATTTAGCAATCCAGTGAATGTAAATCCCTTGTCCTGCATCAGTTTTTGCGAAATGTTGAAGTTAATAGACGTCATAACAATTTTTTTTCATTATTTAAATTTGAAATGTACATTGAAATAGATGTCGTCGCATCTGAATGTTGCTGTTTGCTCATATCCTCCATTTTTGTTTGTATCAACATTTTCCTGCAATAGAAGAAGTAGTCAACATACAGTAAACATAAAAAGAATTATGTCTCTCTCTCTCTGTTTATTTTTGGCTTGATTCCTCTCTCTCTCTCTCTCTCTCTCTCATTGTTGTCAGTGTCTCCTGTTTATTTTTGGCTTGATTCCTCTCTCTCTCTCTCTGTTTATTTTTGGCTTGATTCCTCTCTCTCTCTCTCTTTCTCTCTCTCTCTCTCTCTCTCTCTCATTGTTGTCAGTGTCTCCTGTTTATTTTTGGCTTGATTCCTCTCTCTCTTACTCTCTCTCTCTCTCTTTCTCTCTCTCATTGTTGTCAGTGTCTCATTATAGTCAGTGCCTCAGTTTAGTCTCAGTTTTCAGTGTCAGTGCCTCCCTGAAGTGATTGCCTCAGTTTTGTGTGAGTCATCAGTGTCTCTGTTGCCTCAGTTTTGTGTGAGTCATCAGTGTCTCAGTTTCAGTGTTTCATTCTCTCTCTCTCTCTCTCTCTCTCTCTCTCTCTCTCTCTCTTTCTGTTTAGTCAGTGCCTCAGTTTTGTCTCAGTTTTCAGTGTCAGTTTCTCAGTTTAGTCAGTGCTTCCCTGAAGTGAGTGCCTCTGTTATCAGTTATCTAGTCTCAGTTTTGTTTCAGTGATTCAGTGTCTCAGTTTAGTGAAGTGATTCAGTGTATCATTGTTTAATTGTTTCTCTGTCTCTCTGACATCGAATCAGTGTTTCAGTGTCTCAGGGATTCAGTGTTATTCAGTTAAAGTGTATCAGTTATTCAGTGTCTATGCACAGCACACATTGTCTCAGTTTGTCAGTGCCTCTTGTTTTTCTTTGTATCATTGTTTCAGCAACCTTTGTTTTCATTCATTTTCAGTGTATGAGCGCAGTTATGTGTATGCTTCTTTTGCACCTATATATATGCTTTCATCCATTCTACTTCTAAATAACAACATACCCTCTCTTTTTTCCCCTTTTGTTCTGTCATTCATCCCACAGTCGACAGGGTTGTGTGTTGGTTTCCTTTTTTGTTTAACCTTATTTATTTGTTGATTTCCTTTTTCTCATTCATGCCACATACCCAGATGGCTTGTGGTACGTGCGGATCAACTGAGGGTCGGTGTGGTCTACGACTAAGTTTAAGGAGCCCATTCTATGTGTACCTTACTAGCGATTTCTTCAAGTTCTGTGTAAGTTGCATCCTTACTGTCATGTTTTTTTTCGGTCAGCATTCATTTGCGTTGTGTTTTTCAAGTCGGTTTGATCAATCAGACCTCATGATTTTCATGTATTTTCCTTTTTTTTGTCGATAGGTTGTGCCATGCCATATTAGGAAATCATTTAACCAGGGGACTGGGAACATTTTAGACGTCGCAACACCTGGTGGGCAGCAGTATTGTTTCGACATTATAAAGAAATCAGGCCAACCCACACTGCTTTGCGGCTCTGAGTACAAGACTTTCATTGCCCAGTTTGGCATGCGCGCTGGATACAAGATCGCGTTCAACATGCAGGGTTCGCCCGATACAATACCAATCTGGCCTGAAGGAGCTAACGGCGAACCATTAGCCGGTATCATTCCATTTTCAATTTCATCTTGGTTGTTTTCATTCAGTTTTTTTTTTCAATTCTTGTCTTATGGTTATCTTTTTCGTCTGGTCCCTCTTCTTTTTTCTTTGTTGTGTAGTTCTATATCCCCCAAACATGACCCCTGGAGGTATCGATTTTCACTTAACTGAGGAACAGGCACACAGATACAATGCCATCCTTCATGGTTGTGGTGATGTAGATTGTGTGTTTTTACATTGCTTGTCTAGCTCGGACATCGATCGGAACTACATGGTAAGTATTTGACTTGTTGGACCTTTTTTGTCTAGTTGGCTTTAACATATTTCCAGCAGTGTTGTAATATACGTCAGTCTCTGTTTTTGGGGCACTATATTTTTTTGTAGAGGATCCGAAGATCATTGCTGAAGCTCTGAATCTTGGTGATTCTGGTGATGCCTTTCTCTCTGTACATGGTGGGATGTTAATTCAAGCTGAGTACGCTATATGTGCCGATGGAAGAATAAGGTTCACATCTGGCTGGGATTTCTTTGTTACATCAAGCAACTTCGTGCCCGGTTTGCTTGTGTTGATCATTTTCAAGAGGACTGGACCTCAGTCTTTGAGCATGGTCTTTCATGTGTTGTAGGGATGGCTCACCAATCCAAAAATGGTTTTAGCAGACGATGTAATGTTTGTCCCTTTATCCCTTTCTATCAATTGGTTTTTATTATCTGTTATCAATGCAAGGCAGTCAGTTCTGACATTTATATTATTTTTGTATGAATAAACGGTCCATGTAGTTGTGTAAGACTCTTTTTTTTTACGCTCATTGTGTATTTTTTATCGATCACTATTTTTGATTTCAGTTTGAGGGTTTTTTTGGGGGGGGGGGGGGGGGGGGTAACTCCGCCTACCCTTCTTTTTTTTAAGTGGGTAGCCGGTTCCAAGCCCGGGTAAAGGAGGAGGACCTTTTTCATCCTTTTTTGTGTGTCTTCACAGGTTATTTTTTGCATTTTTTTCGAATGGTGGTGAGCTGCAGGTTTTTCACAATCATAATCATGGTTTTAAAGGCGTCCGCCTAGGCGTCAAGGCGCCCCCCTCCGCCTTGGAAAAACGACCGCCTTAGCCGCGAGTTACCCCCCTTTGAATATTTCGCCTAGTCTCTCTGTATCTTCCTTTTGCACTAAGTATCCCTCTTTGAATATTTCTCTCTGAATGTGTCTCTGAATATTTCTTTCTCGAAGATATGTTTTTCTCTCTGAATGTGTCTCTGAATATTTCTTTCTCTGTTTTTCCTTGCGTGCATCTCTCTCTCTCTCACTCTGTCAATTTTCTCTTCTCATGTTCTTTGTTCGATTTATTGTCTATATTTCAGGTTTATTCATCAAGGTAAAGCAAGATGATTATCTCTATTCATATGTTCTCTACCCAGGTTGATTGAAGCTGTGTGGCACCCATGTGCACCTTGATCTAAAGGCCAATAGGGGGAGCGTATACTTGTTGCAGGATGTCAAACTGCTCGCTTCAGAGGGCTACATATCATGTTTGTCCACCATCTTTTTATCATGTTTGTTGCTACATATCTATCTAAATGCTATGGACCATGCCTATGTTATGTTCTGTGTCTATGAACCATGCCTGTATGTCTACATAGGATGAAGAGAACTCACCCTACACTATCTATATGAATTCTGTGTCTATGAACCATGCCTTTTATGTCTCCAAGTTATGTGCACATGTATTCAACTGTGCACATCCACGACCCTTTTCTGTATGCTGATGCTACTGCATCAGAAATGCTGAAAATAGGTTCAGTAACAGTTTTCTGAAATTTTACCTGTAAGGGTGAGTTCGGGTGCATCTCCAGTGCTGGATCTCGATTCACCATTGCATATCCAGCTTGCTGGAACAATTCCAGCTGACCCTGTTTTTCATGCTTAAGTTGTTTAGGGAATAGGGATCTTCAAAACTTGGGATTTGTTGAATTGGAGGCAGGTTTTCAAGTAAGAGAGCCAACCTGTTCCGAGGAGACCTGAAGATTGTGCTGGTCAGTAATTGTTGTGTCTGGTGGTTTGAGTACTCTGTCCATCTCTTCCCCCTGCTAGATCTCTTTTTTTCTCAGATCTTTTTGGAGTTGTTTGTTTCGTTGGCTATGGCGTCTGGGAGAGTTTGCTTGGTGAAGAAGAAGATCGACAGCGACATGCCAGTTTGATGGGTCGTTTTTCTCTGTTGGACCTGTGCCTGGGCCGTGTTTTTCTGTCGGACCGTGCCTGCTAAGGCGTAGTTTTGGGCCTGGGACGTGGAGTGGGGTTCGGGTCCCAGTTTTAGTTTTCAAAACCCGTTACTGCGCGGGAAGACTGAAAACAGATTTCGTGTCAGTCGTTTTCTTTTTTCCTCCCGCACTGGTTAGCTGGGTGATTTGTCTTTTTGTCACGTGGCATCGTTTGATTCGCTGAGAAAAACGACTGACGACGAATACATATTCAGTCGACTGACCAATAGCAACTCCCAAATAGTAATGTACCATTTTGCAGCTCATTTGGACAACCAGTTCAAGTGCCTCTTCTATTCAAAGGATCTTTATCGGAAGGATTGTACTCCTTACGATTTTTTCCTCTGTGGCTTGTTTGACTTGCAGTTGCAGGACTGAGTCATGTATGAAATATTTCCAAGTATTCTTTTGCACTATATTACATAGGAAATTTTGCATGCATTTCAATAATCATTCATCTCTACTCGTTCTCTCTGTATATATGTAGTCTGTTTTGGCCCTGTACTCCAACTGTCCAAGCATCTTAACAATAAATTTGTAAAACAAGCGTCACATCAAAGCCAGGATTTGAACTTGAAAAACCCTAGTCAATGCTGGAATTCTTGGAACTAAATTTAAAACCACAAACCAAAATACGGCAAGAATTCAAAGTCTTTCACACTGTGCATTACATCCAGAAGGCTTGAGCATCAAAATGCCTATTGTATCTGGACACTTTGTAAGAGCGAGCCGGGCCCCGAGCCGTGGCCACAGGCTCGCCGTCGTGCCCCCGCTCCACACGGAAAGCGGTCAGCCGGAGAAGACACTCTTTCTCCATGGCCAACCACTGATACTGATGGCACACATAGTCATCATCGTTACAGAAGCCCTGCTCCTCCTTGTCCCCCTCTGGCGGCAGCAGGCGCTCCATGAGACAGTACTCGCCGCCGCCTTCGCGTGGCGCCATGGGCACAAGCTTCGCATCGAGGTGCCTCCAGCCAGCCGCAATGTCCTCGTCAAGCCGGAACAGCTTCTCCCCGCCGATCTTCCACTCCTGCGGGGCGGACGCCACCTGGACGGCGCAGAGGCGCCCGTCAGTCACGCGGGGACTTAAGATGTCCCCGCCGTAATCGTAGACCGCGTGGAGCCCGAGCCAGGCTCCGAGCCCGCCGTCGTAGTGGGCGGGGCCGTGCGCCGGCAGCTGCCAGTAGCCGCGCCACATCCACTTGCGGCTCGCCGTGCTGAAGGAGAAGGTGCCGGCGTCCAGCCGGCGCCCGGTACTGTCGTACGCGCTTCTCACGGACACGAAGATCTCGTGCTCGTGCTGCGCCGGCGCGTGCGCCCCGTACGCCGAGACGTACTTGGCCCAGAACGGGAGTGCCAGAGGTTTCCCGCGGTCGTCGCTCCAGGACCGCCGCGAGCGGTAGGACAGCGCCTTCCAGCACGACCACCCGCCGCCGTCGCCGCCGCCGCGATCACGAGCCAGGCAGTGCACGTTCCCGCCGTCGTTGCCGTTGCACGAACTCCACGCCTGCTCGGACGCGGACTCGAGCATGTACAGCCTGTTCCCTACGGCCACGGCTGCCTTGTGGCCGTCCTCCGCGAGGCCTGTAGGGAGGTCAGGAGTGACGGCCATCGCCGCAGTCTCGGTGTCGTAGACGACGAGGACGCCGACGGCGCCGTCATGCGGAAAGCGGTTAATGTGGCGAGTCGCGCCTATGGCAACGATATTACTGCCTACACCGGCGAACTGTGCGTGCCCACCGACCGTTTCGAGCGCCACGCGAACCGGAGCCTCCGGGAGCCGCCGTGCACCGCCGCCGTCCAGATCGACGTGGTGGTCGCCAAGGTCCAGCTTGTGGATGCCGTAGCCGTCCTTGTGGTCGTCAAGCACCACGTACAGATGCCGCTTCGGGGTGGCCTCGGCGTGCGAGCCGCCATCGGGGTTGGAGGCGTATCCTCGTGACCTGATCAGGTTGTTGCGGCCAGAAACAGAGCCAAGCAGGCTGTCATGGCGGCGGACTGGCAGGAGACGGGAGAGGACGAGGGGGTGTGGACGACTGAGGAACGATCGCGAGGCCCACGACATTGTGTGCCGCCGGCCGGCAGCAGACTAGGGCTTGGGAAGACCTGGTCTCTGGATTGATGGCTCGATAGAGTCCTGATATATGTCATTGGCGATCGTGAATTCCAACGAATCCAACGTGCATCCGTATTGTTTCATAGAAATAACTATGTACACCATTAAAAAAAAAAAACTTTGGATCATCGAATCCAACGGCAGTTGTTAGGAGCACCTTGTCAAAGTTGTCATTTGGATCATCGCCTTTCGATCGGTATACCATTATCTAACTGGAACCCAAAGGCCTGAAAACATGATTATCAGAATACACTCTTGATTCATCTGCTTACTAGTACTGTATCAGCTAATGCTCATACTACTCCAACTGTCCAAGCATCTTCAGAATAAACTCGAAAATTAAAATGCCACATCAAACTGAGGATTTAAACTTAAAAATCGTTGTCGAAGTTGGAATTCCTGAAACTAAATTTAATAACCACAAACCAAGATACAGCATGAACCCTAAACCTTAAATTCGTTGAACCTGCTCCTGTAAAAATGCATTCACGCCAATCAAGCAAGCCTTCCACTGTGTATTACATCCAGAACGCATGAGCATCAAAATAACTATCTGGAAACACTGTATAAACGAGCAGGGCGCCGGGCCGTGAACACAGGCTCGCCGTCGCGCCCCGGCTCGACGCGGAAAGTGGACAGCCGGAGCAGGCACTCTTTCTCCTCGGCCAGCCACTCGTATTTGTACCGCAAGTATTCACCAATTTCGTCAATGTCGACCAAGCTCTCCTCATACTTCTCCCGCAAACGTTTCTCCTCCTCCTTGTCCACCTCTGGCGGTAGCAGGCGCTCCACCAGACAGTACTCGCCGCCACCTTCGCGCGGCGCCATGGGCACGAGCTTGGCATCGAGGTGCCTCCAGCCATCGGCAATGTCCTCGTCGCGCCGGAACAGCTTCTCCGCGCCAACCTTCCACTCCGTCGGGGCGGACGTGATCTTGCCGGCGCAGAGGCGCCCATCCGTCCCGCGATCCATGTCCCCGGCGTTATCGTGGACGGCGTGGAGCCCGACCCACGCGTCCAGCCCCGCGTCGTAGTGGGCCTGGCCGTCGACCGGCATCTGCCACTCGCCGCGACGCGTCCACTCGAGGCTGGCCGTGCCGAAGGAGAAGGTTCCGGCGTCCAGCGGGTTGCCGTCCATGTCGAGCGTGGCTCGGACGGACACGACGATCTCGTGATCGTCCTGCGCCGGCGGGTGCCCCGCGCACGCCGTGATGTAGTTCGGCCAGAACGGAGGCGTCAGAGGTTCCCCGCACTGCTGGTTCCAGGACCACCGCGAGTAGTAGGATAGTGGCTTCCAGGTCAACCACCCGCCGCCGTCCACGACGGAGTGTGGACTCAGACAGTGCACGCTCCCTCCGCCGTTCCACGAGTACGACCTCCACTCCGGAGCGGACGCGGACTCGAGCATGTACAGCCTGCCACCGACGGCCACGGCTGCCTTGTAGCCTTCCTCCCTGAGGCCTATCGGGAAGTGATGCGTGACCTCCATTGTTGCCGTCTCGGTGTCGTAGATGAGGAGCATGCGGAAGTCGCAGTGATCGCCCCAACAGCCGACGTTGCGGCTGGCGCCAACGGCGACGATGCTTCTGCCCACGGCGGCGAACTGCGCGCGCTCGCCGACCGTTGCGAGGGCCACGCGGTGGACTGGAGGCTCCGGCAGGCGGCGGTGCGCGCCGTCCAGATCGACGTCGTCCTGGTCGTCGCCGCCGAGGTCCAGCTTGTGGATGCCGTAGCTGTCCGCATGGTCGTCAAGCACCACGTATAGATGCTGCTTCACCTCTGCGTGCGGATCATCGCTGGAGTTGGAGGCGTATCCTCGTGAGCCGGTCAAGGTCAAGTTGCTGCTGCCAAGAACAGCAATCGGGTGGCTCCCACGGCGGCTGACAGGCCGAAGACGGGAGAGGAGGAGGGGGTTTGGCCGACTGAGGAGCGATCGCAACGCCCACGATATTGTGTGCCGGCAGCCGGCGGGAGATCGACTAGGGTTCGTAAAGACGGCAGATGGATTGATGCTCAATCGGGTGCAGTTGGTAAGTCTTTATTAAACAGCGAGAGCACGCAATTTTCATCAAATCTCAAGCGTCCATACCATCGCCACCTTCTGTGATTGGTCAATTATCACCATCAATGGAAATAAAACAGAGCTTTAGGGCAATTTTTGCTGTACTACCCCCTTGCCATAGTATAGCGCATATGAGATTCTTTTAGAAGTTAACATACACTGCAGCTAACGAAATACAGATCACAGATGGAGATATAAAGGCTCAATGTGCAGGTATTATCCTCACTGACTTTTGTACTTGACAACTACAGGGCTGCAACATAACCGCAGTAAGTAGACAAATTTCTGAAAATACCTGCTGGCCTATTACATGCTGGGCAATTATTCGTCCAATGCACAACACGGTCACGACAACCTTATGGGTTTGGCTACTGCTTGATTGTACAAGGTTCCCTAAAGTTTACTGATTTTTTAGAAACTTACAACAGAGCAAATTACACATCCCTCTCTCGCGGTTCAGAATTCAATGGCATAGGGTCGTTGCACCGGGCAAGGATTCTAAATTTCAGATACAGTGCAGACGAGACGATTCACCGGTTCTGTTCCTTCCGGGCAACATGACAGCCTTCGCTTTTTGCGGGAGGGAG
The DNA here is from genome assembly GCA_947311845.1 of Poa pratensis. NCBI lineage: Eukaryota > Viridiplantae > Streptophyta > Magnoliopsida > Poales > Poaceae > Poa > Poa pratensis. The sequence goes on from CAMZMU010000040.1 coordinate 4,823,158, forward strand.
AGGCGCTGCCCCTTCAGTTGGCATGCTCTGCATTGGGAAAGAAGTGCATTGCGAGGGAAGTCGCACTAGCCACCTTCTGGCGAAGGTTGAACTTTGTTGCAATGAATGGTCGAACATCTTCCACTCCAACCAAGCTTTCCAGAAATGGTAACAGTGCCAGGAGCTCCCTGTCATTTGGATCGTCGAACCAGCTCTCTATTGGGACGCCATTATCTAACTGGAACCCAAAAGCCTGAAAGCAAGAATAGCAGAAAACACCTCTTATTCATCTGCTTACATGTGAGGTACTGGTAGGGCAACTCATTGCTACACAAAAATAATTTTCCTAACAGATGAAAAAAATTACTTATGAATCTCATTGCACAACAAAAGGAATTGACTACAGCCATGGTACAACAACTCAGTAGCCAACACAAGTACGTTGCTCAGCAAATAAATTACAAAAAATGATGAAGTTTCTTTCTGGGGCATTCTAATACCAGCGGAAAACTATATTCCAACTTAAATGTTTCACGAGTAATAATAATAGTACAGGTGAAAGATTGAAAATTGAACAAAATTAGTTATGTCACTGACCAGTAAGATTCAGATAGGTCACTCATATTGCTATTCCAGAACAACCATGAATAGACAGACCAAAACATCATGCTCAAAAATCAGAATAATGGTTTATGTTTGCTTCACAAAGTCCCCGTTTATCTTCAGCATCTTGAACAATTTAAACTGTAACCTCTAGAGAAACATATGTAGCCCAATTACACTATATAAATTTGGTTCATAAAGCAGAACAACACATATATTTCAAATGCAAAGATAATCATGATAACTAGATTGGCTTGAACAGTATTTCAGAGAGCTTCAAACAGACAGTTGATCTGTGAATAATAAAATGTGTATGCTTTAAGTACATACCTGCGGAGAATTGTCAACAATTACCACCCGGGACAAATCACGCCCAAGAACCGAAAGATCTTTCAAGTAGTTCCCCTCCACATAGACACAAGAATCACGATAAACTCGATGACGGAACAACCTTCTTTTGGGATCAAGAACATTAAGTAGTTGTTCTGCATAAATACTTTGGCTAGCCGTGAAGATGATTATCTCAAACATGCTGGCTACTCTCTCCAGGAACTCTTTCAGATATGGACGGCAGCGTACATAGATCGTGTGCTCTCTGAGATTAAAATGAACTGGGAAAGTGAAATCGGAATCTTCACAAGGCTCAAGCGTAGAATGCACCAGTGTCTCTGCATGACATTATGAAAATACCTTAAGATTAGGTTAACACTGAATTAATAATGAGAGGAAAACACCAAGGAACAGGTAAGAGCTAACACCAAACACAATGGCATGTTAAATTTTATCAAATAAGTAGAAATATGGAACTAATAAAAAATAGAGGTTGGTGCACAACCACACAGTTCCACTCTGTTAACATCAAGTAACAAGTTCCATAGTTATGTGGATAGTACAGGAATAATGATGATGAGGTTGCAGTAGTCACAGCAACTTATAATTTCACATACTGCAGACTTCATGGGTTTTTACCTAGTTCACAGTTCATCCAGATCCTTGTTCTCTCACTAAAAAGTATCTTCGGCCCCCATCAACAAAAATGTTACTGATCTTTGGCCCTATCAGTGTTATACTAGCATGTGGTACCTCCTACCCAAAATATAAGGCATATAAGTTTTGTCCTAAATCAAACCGTCCTAAGTTTGACCAAGTTCAGAAAAAGAAATATAAGCATCTATAATACCAAAATAAATGCACGGAAACATATTCCATGATGTATCAACTGATTTGATTTTGTAGATGTTACTTATTCCTAGAAACTTGGTCAAACTTGGAAAACCACTTGGGAAGAAATTTATTTGTTCTATATTATTGAACGAGGGAGTAGTAGTTATGGTTTATGTATGAAAGTAACTGGATTTCTACATGATGTATCAACTGATTTGATTTTGTAGATATTATTTATTCCTATAAACTTGGTCAAACTTACAAAACCACTTAGGACAAAATTTATTTGTTCTATATTATTGAACGAGGGAGTATTAGTATGGTTTATGTATGAAAGTAAGTGAATTTCTACCCCCGCCCCCTCCCGTAAACACGTTATCAAATGGATTAGTCATATTTTAAACAAAGAAACATTCGAGCCTCAGCCATTTTTAGGTATCAAAATTATTATTTGTTCCTCTTACGATGAAAATACCAAAATTGTTCTAACTAGTGACCTTCACTTATACACGTCATTGTGCACACAATTTATGTCCTCTTTTGTCCTAAATGTACATTTTTTAAAACTAAAAAATGCAGGTGAGGCCCTACCAATAACTTTTTATTGGGAAAAACATGTATACAAGGTGAAGGATTTACGAAGGTAGAGGAGGTGGTGAAGAGGGTAAAGAAGTTGTACAAGAACTTAGACTATACAAGAGAATGAAGCCATAGCTGAAGAGAGTCTCTCTGAACAGCTTTCATTCTGAAGGAGAAGATAGAGCTCCTTTTTCGAAGTGAAAGACCACGAGCCTATACTAGGGGTATTGTTGTCGAAACTTTTCACAGGGTGCTACTCCTGGACCCTGTGAAGATTCTACTCTTAAATAATATAGCATTAATTAATATTGCTCAAGTCACAGGTCATATTAATCATTGCTGAATGGCTTATTAACAGGAAAAAGGACTGATATAGCTAAATACTAGTATTTTTCAGTATTCACAGAAGAAAGATGAGAAAATTATGATATATCATCAAGACTCAAGAGCCTATATTAAATAAAATATTCACCCAACAATCATCTTACCATCCAGATCAAGGACAAGGGTGGTTCTAGGGCAGCTCCGAGTTTGCTTTGGAAGAAGAACGGGCCGAAACTTGGGTACAACCATAGATAACTCAGGCAAATCCTTTATGAAGGTATAAGGGTCAAACTCATCAAGCTCCTCGGTCCCTTCAGGGTCAGCGCACCCATCTGTTGAGATAGAATCTTGACTTTGTTCATCAATACACTCCAGCTTAGAGTGCTGCATTGCAAGATATATAGCAGACACTTCAGGAGATAGAGTACCCAACTCACTGAATTCATCGTTTTCAACCCTTGTGTTTCCACATGTTGATTGCATAGGAACTGCATAAGAGTGGCAGGCCATCTTAGAAAGGAGCATTTCTTATTCCCTCTATGCATGGTGTGAAAATTCAAAACACAGGTATGATAATTGCTGATGCAGACGAATTAAACGGTGTTGGGCACACACATCACAGATTCACTTTAACCATACAGGTCGCAAATAAGAAAACTAATTTTAATACTTTAAATTTGCTACCAAGTTCTCACATATACGATCTAAACCAGTCAGGGGAAGAGAAAGCAGATACAGTGACTTAGGACTTCAAAATGTTCCACTTGTTACCACCCATCAAGGATTATCAGACATTCACATATCTCCTCCCCATAAAAGAAGCTCCAAAATACTACAGTAACCTAAATTGAATACTACAAATGGGAAAGACCTAAGTATATCTTGGCCTAAAATTTATAAATAAGGGAAAAGGTGCCGTTATATGGGAATACCTTACTAGGACCTAAGGTATCGAGTATAAGAATTCATACCAGACAAGTTACTAGTTGCTATCTTAAGCATAAATGGAGTACACTGATACATGTTAAGATGGTAAAATATTAAAATAGCATTTTTTAGAGGGAAAGAAGTTCCAATGTTTGAATATTTTGTACCTTTGCTTAAGCCATCACCGTCGTCTTCATTATGATGGTGGAACGGTTGAGAAAATATGGAAAGCTCTTCCTCATTTTCTTTAGACAGCTGACAGAAGGAAGACCCAATAGACATAAGAATGTAAAGAAAAGAACTGTTCAAGGAAAATCAAGTTCAGGTTTCAGGTGATCCAACAATTAATCCTACTCGAAAATTTGGTTCAAGCAGTAATAATTAGCCATAAAAATGTTCAGTGCCTGCATCAAATCATTGCTTGCTGCAGAATGAAGGATGATTGATGTAGATGCAAAAAAAGGCCTATGGCAGAAAAATACATCAGGTATAGCTTATAAAGGACCTACATAGTTTGTGTGTGCATCCCAAAAATGTTGCTATGCAGAATAATACTTTAAATGAGACGGGTTTCATTTTTCAGCACATTTTCTATATCTTGGCTGAAATGTGTGGCACGATAACATAAGTAGACAAAGCCAGCTCAGCTATATAAGTATAACTCACTTAAACCAGAATGCACCGTACCTTGTGATCTAGCATACTACTACTTGGCGCATTAGCTACTTCATTTTCAGTATTGGTAGAATCAGAGAGAGATGTCAATTTTCTTCCACCACTAAGAACTCGATTCTTCTTCAGAAGGTTTTCAGCTGCAGAGTCAAAATTAGAGCATGGTTAGTACAAACGCAAGACAGCTGTAGTGGATAACCAAGTAGCCAACTTTATATGAGCTCATAATATTACATTGTCCCAGAACAACTCCTTAAGTAAACTGAAGTAAAAAATCATGGAAAACACATTTGCCAAAAGTGAGACGGGGCGTAAAAAAGTCCTTATTTATAACAGATTAGTTTGGACTTACAGGAAAACTGACAGATGAGAATATACAACAAGTAGGATACCTAACAATAAATATATAATCTTTGCTCCTCTGTCCAAGTTTCTATCAACTATCTTATTATACTTTACAATAAAAGTTACACCATAACGCAGAACAGTTGTAAAGGGGAGGTGAACTTTACCAGGTTTCTGCTTTTTAGAGGAAGAAGTGATCAAGTCGTTGACTTTCTTTTCAGGAGCTGCAGTCTTAGTTGATCTTCTAGGTTGTCTACCGGTTTTCGTATTACCATGCTCGACAGTTGCATTTCTTGCAGGGCCCTTTTTTCTTGTCGGCATCCTTCAATCAAGAAGAGTTCTTGTCCAAAGCTAGCTCGTATACAAGAACTGGAACACCAGACCTTACAGCACACTTCTGCAAGATAGTTGAGGGTAATTGCAAAAACTCCTTCAAAGTAACCCTCAGACTGCAGACCTGATGGAAATTGGCAAAGTGAATTAGAGCAAATTCCAGCACAAATCTCTCAGTCAAACCCTGATATAGTGCAGTCAGGACAAAATGAGAGGATACTGCGAGGCAATATAACGACGAGGGTGTTGCAGGGTAACAACAAGGACAATTAATTTTTGTACGAAATGTTGGTTTACAACGACAGCATTTTAGATTCGACAGCCAGCATGCCTGTAAACTCTCTGTAAGCACCAATCTTACACGACACATGCAGTTCAGTCTCGGAAAAATTAAAAAGATAGATAAGAAATTCATCGAGGGTTCCAGGCACACCTAATTTCATTCTTTTATGAGAAAATCTGCATGTTCCTAATCATCCAGCAATTCAGTCACGCAATACCACACACACCTAGTTATTATAGTCATTGGTTGTCACATATTGCACAGTTTTATTTGTCAAGTGTGCCGGCAAGTGTCTAGGTAGTCCATACCAATTAGCGGTAAATCAGTTTAGAACAATGCAAAGTTAAGCCTCAGAGGAACACAAAATTCCTCGAGTCTACAATGCCATATGCTTAACACAATTCAGTATAATTACAGAAGTATGCAACAATGCAGTCCTTGTATTTGGCGAAACATGTGTGCTCCTGATCATCAGCAGCTCAAATTCCTAACTACAATTAGAAACCATCGGCTGTCACAAATTGCTTCACAGCAAGTGTCCAATTAGTCCATCCCAATTAGCAGCACAAGTCGAGTCAGCCACAGCATGACTTCACTAAATTTGTAGCGCACCGCCACAGAACCAACGCGAATCCCAGAGGCAGCGGCGAGTAATTGGCTACTACGCCAACAGCCCAGATCCTAATCCTACCCTCCCGAAAGGACGCCACGCCACTACCCGCCACTCACTGTCTCCACAGAAATCAGACGATCCCGCACACCGCGACCCCAGGCGGCCGTCCCTCAGCCACAAGCGGGCACTCGCCGCAACACCCGCCCGGCAGAGGCAAATCCCGCGGCGTCCCCGGGGAGCGGAGGAGGCCCGAATACGAAACAAAACCCAGCGACATTACCGAGAGGAGCGATTCGGGACGTACCGGAGGGAGCGGCGGCGGTAGGGACCGGAGGGCGGCGCGGGGGGAGGGGCAAAACCCTAACCCTAGGTTGCCGGAGGCGGGGGCGACGAAGGTTTTTGAAACGGAGGCGGAAGGGACAAGCCAGAGTGGGTGGGGAAAGCGTCGCGATTAAGAAAAAGTATAGTCAGCAGGGAATGGATTGGACGGGTGTTCACTCGCGGCTCGGGATCCCAGCCGCGGGTCAATGACGGGTGGGCCAGGCTGCGGCGTGGTGCCCACGTGTCGGTGGGGTGGTTTGGGATTGGTTCTGTGAGGAAAGGTAGGCGGGGATTGCGGCGCCTGTGTGCACGGTGACGGAGAGCTGACGCGTACACTAGGGAGGGCAGTCGGATAGGGTAGCCTCTGGGTTTGACGTGGGCCTGGGTTAGTGGTTCTGGATGGGCCGGGTGCTCACTCCCGTGTGGCTGCGGATGATTAGCAGCAAAACTAATTAGGGCCACCCAAATAGAGCCCAGCCCATGCCATGTGCACTACATCCATTCCGCATTACTAAAGCGAAATTTAGAATATTTTCATACATGTTTGGTCAAGCTTTAAAATCGTTTGACTTTTGAGAACATATTTGTGGAATTGTAGGTCTTTGGAGTCAAGTGGCCCATTTGCTAGCATTGCCAGCTCCTCTGGCGGCACCTGGCTCAATGCCCTACGACGGCACCCGTGCAACAATTTAAAATCAAAATGTCTCCGGGGAGTCAATATGTACGCAGGCTGAGCTTCTGTCAAAAGGAGGGTCAATATGTGTTTAAAAAAACACCTGAATGTGCCATGTGAGCTCAAAAACCGAATAAGGGGTCATTTATCCGGTCATATATATTTGAGAGTGTAAATCCAACCAAATTCACTCACCTGAGTGTCAAAAGGAGGGTCAATAGCGATAACATATTGTTTCAAAGTCACTCACCTGAATTTATTGACAACGTATCGTTGCGGCATTTGACGCGGAAAGTTGTATTTGTACCTGGACAACAGTAATCTCGCTTTTTATATAAAAAAATCGAAAATCCACTTTTTTGTTTTGAAAAAATCTGGAAAACGTACACAGATGTACACAGATACGTATACATATGTTTTAGATACGCACTAAATTTCATTTAAAACGTTGTATTTTAGTCTACACAAAAAATGACAAAATTCGGGACAAAATAGCGGATTTTTTACTATACTTAATACAGCCACAAATTTGTTATTTTTCTATAGCCCGACACAAAATGTTTTTTCAACTGAAACTTTGCAAATATCTATTAAAAAATTGGATTTTTTGGAAACTCAAAAGTATTATTTTCGAAAAAAATTAAAAGGCAAGATTACTGGTGACCATGTGCACCAAATCCCTACCCCATTTGATGCCCTTTGTTTTTTTTTCTAAAAACATGTGAAATTTCCAACTGCCAACATTTTTAGATAGGTCCGACTGGCGCCAAATTGGATTATATATGTTGCCTGTCAGCTTGCTAAGTTTTCTTCTCTAGGGTCCGGATCATTAAACGACTACATAAGCAAATTCATGAAACTTTTGGCAAATTCAGCAGTAGCGTGCAGCAGGGTATCTCAAAAGAAGAAGAAGCGAATTAAACGGCAGATCAACACGACGAGGAAGTGGATAGTTAGCGGTTCTATCCAGCGAACTCGATTAATTAGCTACACGAAAATGGCAATTAAGCTCGTCAGTAAGCAATCGATTCAGAAGAAGTGCTAAGTTCATGCCAGATGCTCGCTGTTATCTTCAGTGGGACCGATTATCCATCAATCGTCCACACTCCACAGTGCCGTTGCCAATCCACTTAAAACCCCCTGGCACCACGAGCAGCTAGCTCGTCGGCAAGCGCAAAGAACTAGCCAATGGCGATCTCGCTACTCAACTCGCAGTTGCAGCTCCTCGCCCCGCTTCCCCAACAATGGCTGCTCCTCCTGTTAGTCATCGTACTCCCCGTCGTCTCCTACGTGCTGTTAACGACACGCAGCGCCCAGAAAGGGCGGAAGCTGCCTCCAGGGCCACCGCGGCTGCCCTGGAACCATGTGTTGTGCTCGTCGCGGTCATATACAATCGAGAAGCACGACCGGCGGCGGATGTTGTGCTCGTCGCGGAACCATGTGTCCCAATGCGGGGAATTCTCGTCAAACACATTGTCGTCGAGATACTCTTCCGAGAGCACGGGCAGCGGATCTCTCATGCCCGTGTCCCAATGTGGATACTGTTTTGTTGGAGTAAATTGGAAAATTTCGGAATAATTTAATCTAAATGAATACCATGACATTTGGTGCTACCAAAAATAACCATATGTATCCACACTATCAAAAATAACCTGGGTCGACTGGGTGCAACATTGCCGCCCTTGCCACCGAGTCACAACACGGTTCACGTTAAGACAAACTAGACATGGTCAACTAACAACCGGAGAACAAACACACAAACATGCGGTTCAGAATCACGGTACACTTTTTTCTAGAATACACCATGTAGAGGTGTATCATTTTTGTAGAAGAGGCAATAGTTTGAAGGGGGCAACATTTGACACACCATCACAAATTGACGGTGAAATTAATGTGGCAGAAAAAGAAATAATGGAGTAATTACACGTTGAATCATGAACCGTGGGTGATACTCAGTTCTGAAATATAAGATGTTTTAACTTTTTATGATTCAGATGTAGCTATACTGTTTTAGTGAGTAAATTAACCAAAAATCTAAAATGGAGACCGGGCTACATGGTCCCCTTTTTAAAAAAAAAATCCGAAATCGATATTTTTAAGTGTCAAAAAATCCAGAAAACATTTCCGGATATAGATATTGTCGAGATATATAATCTTTGCAAATTTTCAACTCTAAATTTGTTGTATTTTGGGCTGCACAAAAAAGAGAAATTGGTGGATCTGGGTGGTGAATAATACACAGTTTCAAAAATTAAAATTTCCCGATTTATCTTTTTTGTACAGCCCAAAATATAACGATTTTTAAGATCAAGTTTTGCATGCTTGTAGATCTTGACACTATCTATGTCTATGATTTTTTTTCGCGATTTTGTGAAACTCAGAAATGTCATTTTTTGATTTTTTTTTCAAAAAAAGCTCCATGTAGCCCGTGTTACAAAAGTACTCTCGTAAATTCACTCATTTTTTCATGTATAGTCTGTAGAAAATATAGAAACCCTAATATTTTGTTGTTATATTGCTTTGACCCTCATGGGGTATATATATAGTGGTACAAACTTCGAAGTCAAGAACCAATTACTTGGAGTACAAGATGACCACTAATTCCTATTCCTAGTCATACACATGTTCTAACATTCCCCGCAGTCGTAACGGGAGTGAAACGAACGATTGCGACTGGATTTGAAGTCTTGCGCTTTTGCCGTCTTCTCCCCTCCGCCATCATCAACTGCGTCTCTGATGGTCTCCTCTCTTCCCTCCCGCAGTCACAGCGGGAGTGTCGTGGACGCAAGTGACGACGCGGACGCTGTTGACTGGAGTTATTAACGATGTGTTGCTGTAGACGTTGCCCTTGATGTCGATGTCGAGATAGCTGGTCGGGATGTAGCCGTGGTCGGTGTTGTCATAGTCGTGGTTGTTGTAGACAATACCGCCGGAGGCGCAAAAAAAATTTTGCACGGTGTTGGTCGTATTGTCTTAGGTTTTGTGCGGCGGCGGCAAGGATTTGCGGCGGCGGCAGTTTTTTGGTCATTGTGCGGCGGCGGCAGGGATCTGCGGCGGCGGCGGGTTTTTTGTGCGGCAGCGGCAAGTATCTACGGCTGCGGGTTTTGGGTCATTGTGCGGCGGCGGCAGGGATCTACGGTGGCGGCGGGTTTTCGTGCGGCGGCGGCAAGGATCTGAGGCCGCGTCGGATTTTTGGGTCATTGTGCGGCAGCAACAGGGATCTGCGGCGGCGGCGGGTTTTTGTGTAGCGGCGGCAGAAATCTGCGGCGGCGTGTTTTTGGACGGCGGCGTCAAAAGACCACGTGGATGTAGACCTTGGCGATGTAGCACTCGACAAAGATCTTGCTCGTAGCCTGGCGTAGTCGTACAGTTTGATGTCGTGGTTCGGCTTGGCATTGATCTGGTTTGATGCAGTGCAGATCGCTTGATGGTGATGGCGATGGCGGCGTGGAGTCGGATCGTGTTTGTGTGCGTGTCCCAAAGTCGACCTCCGTGTCCTGCGCTACTCGATGGAGACGGAGTCGCGCCGCTCCCTTGTGGTGGATGCATGCATCTGCTAGCGTATGTAGATGAGATCTCCTGGTGCATGCATACCTATTGTTTTCTAGTGCATGGATTTCACGCTTGATGTATAGCCGCGCGTGTGCTGCAGGTGCTTGATGAAGCCGTGAGACAAGGCCGCGTCGACGAAGATTGTTGACGTAGACACACGTGGTTGACGGGGACGGAAGATTTGGAGTACAAGATGATCTCTAATTCCTGGACGACAGTGTAGCGGATTTGCTAGAGTAGAAGGAGCGCCGCGCCGATCTTGTACTGATTTCATCAGAGGAGGATTTGGATCTATAGATTTAGGGCTGTATTTGGGAATTTATTGGTCTAAACTGGATCGAATTTCGAAATTTGTCTAAAATCTAATCTATGAACTAGAAATTGAACCTAAGAACCGATCCGATATTTAATCGAGACCGGGTGCCGCGCCCCCGAGGAGAAGAGATTAATCTCCCCGGGGGCGACGCGGTGCGGAAGTGGTGGAGAAATCTAGGATCGGCATCGTGAGACAAACTGCTCTGATACCATATAGAAAATATAGAAACCCTAATATTTTGTTGTTATATTGCTTTGACCCTCGTGGGGTATATACAGTGGTACAATCTTGTGAGGCAAGAAGCCAATTACTTGGAGTACAAGATGACCTCTAATTCCTATTCCTAGTCATACACATATTCTAACATAGTCTATTTTGAAATGTCTAAAATATCTTATAATAATTTGAACGGAGCAACGACTCGAATTCACTCAGGAAAGGAAACAGATAATTAATAGTGCGTACTGCACTGTGGTCTGTAGCCCACGTAGAGTGACGCAGCAGTCATCGGTCAGATATGTGATACGGCCGCTGTACTCCATTCTAATTTCTAAGCATGCATTCCGTATATACGTCGTCCATGTGGACAAGGGAGAAACTCCCAAACCATCGTCCTGCTGCAGGTCAGCTAGTGCTGCAGCTAGCTCTGACTAAACTATGGGCGCTTCTCAGTCGCCCGAGGACATCGTACGTCTGAGTTGACGAGGCATGTCCAGTGACATCTGGCTACCCTGTGCAGCGCAGTTTTTATTTTCAAAACCAGAATTGAAAAATCAAAGTATTTAATCGCCAAGCAAATGCAGAATTCAGTTTAGAAAAAACAGGTCCGTACTAAAGTTCTCACTACAGCACAAAAACAGCTTTGGACAATACTTCAATTTTTAAAACCACATTATTCATTGCATCCAAACACGTCAAAATATTTAATACTGCAGTATTTTTAGAAACCGTTGTATTGCTTTAATATTTAGAAAAATATTTTGATGTCAAACGGGCCCTATCTCTTGCTTGTATTTTTCTATTACTTTTGATCGGATTGCAACGTTGTATGTCCGCTAGGATTCAGGTTCTGTATAAGTTGGGGACTTTTTGAAGTTCTACATTTGTCCTAGAAAGAAAAATCTACAAACCCATCAATCAAGCATGTGGACGCTTGAACTTAATTTTGTAGAAAGCTGCATGATTTTTTTTTCAAAAAAATTGAGTTCTAGTTAATTAACAAAATACAAAATAAACCATATATATATAAAAGAAAAATCAGTATAAAGGAACACAGACTATTAATAGTCATTTATAAAAATTATTATGTCCCATTTTAGTCGATTAAATTTTGTAAATATTGTTCAATGTGTTTTGTGTTGCTTTTATTGTTTAGTGTGTTCACAACAGTCTAATCTAAACACAGATGAAAATAGAACAAGAGATCATATAAGATCTTCGGTAATTAACTTCGTGGAAAAGTGGAAGAGAAAGTTGCAGATTTCTAAAACAAAAAAGTGTAACTTTGGTGAGCCAAAATAATAAACTATGGAAATAACGAAAAACAACAAATGGAAAATACATATGGAACAATGGTTGCACTCGATTAATAGTTACACATTCTAAAAAAATTCCAACCATGATGTGGAAAACAGTGCAACCTACAAAATCCAGAAAAAAAAAACAGAAATATATCCACCGATCGACAGAGCGCGTCAATGAGTGCATGCATGCCTATGCTGTGCTTGATCATGTGTCCACTACTAGTTTCATCTTTGAGTCCAAGAAAACCTTGCAAATTGGTACTTGCTTTGCACCAACAGAGCTTAGCTAGCTAGCAATGGAGATGCTGAGGGCATCCACAATGCTGCTGCTCGTGCTGACCTTCATCTACCTCGCCCTCAGGCTCCGGCTCAGGATCGGCAGCAACAAGGCCAACAAGCCGCCGCTCCCGCCGGGCACCGTACCGTGGCCGGTTGTGGGCAGCCTCCCGAGATGATGCTCAGCAAGCAGGCATTCCGGTGGATCCACCGCATGATGGAAAAGAAGGGCACCGGCATCGCCTGCGTCCGACTCGGCGGAGTCCACGTCGTGTCCATCACCTGCCCCAGGATCGCGCGCGAGGTGCTCATGAAGCAGGACGCCACCTTCGCCTCCCGCCCGCTCACCTTCGCCTCGGCTGCCTTCAGCCGCGGCTACAAGAACGCCGCACTGTCGCCTTTCGGCGACCAGTGGAGGAAGATGCGCCGCCTGCTCACCTCCGAGATCATCTGCCCTTCCCGGCACCGGTGGCTCCACGACCGCCGCGCCGACGAGGCCGACAACCTCACCCGCTACGTCTACGCCCTCGCCACCACGGGCTCGTCGTCCGCCGTGGACGTGCGGCACGTGACGAGGCACTACTGCGGCAACGTCATCCGCCGGCTCCTCTTCGGGCGGCGGTACTTCGGGGAGCCCCGGCGCGACGGCGGTCCCGGGACGATGGAGGTGGAATACATGGGCGCCCTGTTCGACTCCTTGGGGCTCCTCTTCTCGTTCTCCGTCTCCGACTACCTCCCGTGGCTGCGCGGCCTCGACCTCGACGGCCACAAGAAGTTGGTCAAGGATGCCAACGCCACCGTGAACCGGCTGCACGACATGGTCATCGACGAGCGGTGGCGGCAATGGAAGTCCGGCGAGAGGATGGAGCTCGACGACTTCCTCGATGTACTCATCACGATCAAGGACGCCGTGGGCGAGCCCCTGCTCGCCATCGAAGAGGTCAAAGCACAGTCTCAGGTTGGTAACCACTTTCATCGGTCACATGCATAATACAAGGTCAACGCACGTCAAACATGACAAGGTGCAAAAAGAAACTTATCTAGCTAGCCGATGAGTTGTATTGCATTGTTGCATGCTTCACACGTCGCAGGTTGTGCGTGCAGGACATAGCGTTTGCGGCGGTCGACAACCCGTCGAACGCGGTGGAGTGGGCGCTGGCCGAGATGGCGAACGCGCCGGCGGTGATGGCGAAGGCGGTGGAGGAGATGGACCGGGTGGTGGGGCGGGAGCGGTTGGTGCAGGAGACAGATATCCCGCAGCTCACCTACGCCAAGGCGTGCATCAGAGAGGCGTTCCGTCTGCACCCCGTCGCGCCCTTCAACGTGCCGCACGTCGCGCTCGCCGACACCACCGTCGCCGGCTACTGGGTGCCCAAGGGAAGCCACGTCCTCCGGGCTCGGCCGGAACCCAAGCGTCTGGGACGAGCCGCTCCGCTTCAGGCCGGAGCGCCACATTGATTCAGCCGGCGGCGGCGGCGACGTGGCGCTCACGGAGAACGAGCTGCGGTTCATCTCCTTCAGCACCGGCCGCCGCGGGTGTGTCGCGGCGCCGCTCGGGACGGCCATGTGCGTGATGCTCTTTGGCAGGCTTCTGCAGGGGTTCACGTGGAGCAAGCCGACAGGGGTGGCGGCGGTCGATCTGAGCGAGTCGGAGAAGGATCGAGGCTGTTTGGTTTATGCCCAGACTAGCCCCGCCAAATCGTTGGCACGCCAAAATTTTGGCGAAGCATTCGCCCGCCACAGTTTGGCCAGCGCGTGGGCGTGGAATCAGCTTTAGCTACCAATTTTTTGGCGTGGCTCCCGTGGCTGGGTTACGATCCAAACGATCAGCTCTGCTAACCGTCAACGCCAAAATATTGGTATGGTAACTACGGGCCACGAACCAAACGCGCCCGACGTGTCCCTGGCCAAGCCGTTGGTGCTGCACGCGGAGCCTCGTCTGCCAATGCACCTCTACCCCGCCGCCCCCGTGTAATATATGTTTGGAAGAGTTAGATTTGTCACCATGTGGGCTAAGATCAACTCGATCTCTAGTAGATGCATACTTAGCTCAGACTTGACAATTTGGTGTTGTAAATATTGCTTGTTTTTCTATGCACTTGGTCTAACTTAAAAAGTTTGACTTAATTAAGCTAAATCTAGAAGTACACTTGTTTAGAGAACGGAGGGAGTAGCAGCTTAATAATTTGTCACATTTCTAGGGGTTAATAAATTTTATAGTAGCAGCTTATAATTAAAAGCACATTTCAAAAACATGAAAAATGTTTACATATGAAAAAAAAATGGTTCATCTAGTTTAAAAAATGTTCACCGATGTTACGAAAAAGTTTCATGTTATGGAAAAATTGTTTATGTCTTGAAAAAATGGGTTCACGATAAATTAAAAAGTGTCCACCTAATAATAAAAATGGATTTGCTAGTTCTCAGTCGCCTGAGAAATCATGAGTTCTCAGTCATGTCCCTAACCGTTGGATCTGATGCTATAAGATTCGTATTCCTGTGTTATCGAGCGTTCGTAATTTCGTACGCAATCAGCTGAGTGTGTGCGAGCGTGAGCTGTGCCTAGCGGCCCGTGTAGGTGAGGGGTTCATGGGCCTTTGTTTGCTCATGGGCCTATCAGCTTTTTCTTCTTTTCTTTTTCTTTTTTGAATTGTTTTGTCAATTTTTTTTGTTTCCACCTGCGCACATGCATTCCATTTCTCTCGGTAAAGTACAGAGGATATTCTCAAATAGTAGATGCTAGAGAATGCGGTCGTATTTTAGATTTTTTAGTTGCAAGTCAGTCGAAACTGACTGATTATCTAGTTACAAGTGGGATGTAACTAAAGGTTGTAACTGCCCTTTTTTACACTTACAAGTCGGTTGTAACTAGGCTGTTATCTAGTTGTAGTATGTTAAAACTGAAAGACTTTAGTTGCAAGTCGATTGCACCTAGCTTTTTGTCTAGTTACAAGTGTGTTGTAACTGGATTATTTTGTCCAGTATAAGTGGGTTATAAATAACCTTTTATAGTTACAAGACGGTTGTAACTGGGCTTTATCGAGTTGTAGTGTGTTGCAAGTGAGAATTTTTAGCTGCAAGTCGGTTGTAACTGGCTTTTTGTCCAGTTGCATGTGGGTTGTAACTGAGTTTTTTTGTCCAGTTGCAAGTCGGCTGCAACTGGTTTTTTGTCCAGTTGCATGTGGGTTGTAACTGAGTTTTTGTCCAGTTGCATGTGGGTTGTAACTGAATTTTTCTGTTCAGTTGCAAGTCGGCTGCAACTGGTTTTTTTGTCCAGTTGCATGTGGGTTGTAACTGGGTTTTTCTGTCTAGTTGCAAGTGAGTTGCAACTGACATTTTTACAGTTATAAGTGAGTTGCAACTGAATTTTATCCAATTGTAGTATGTCGCAGCTAAAATTGTCAGTTGCATGTGGGTTGTAACTCAAATTTGTATCTTTATTTGTTCTAGCTAGGAGATATAATTCTGTTGCGACTTAGATTTATCGACTGCAGTTGGGTTGAGCTTTTTCTAATTATATTGGGTTGATTTTTACATGTTATGTGCATAGTGGGCTACATCTAGGTATTTGTTTTTGAATTTTGTGAAATCGTATTTATGTGTACTGTACATTTGTACTTCGGTTTTCAGTTATTTTGGTTCTCCATTTTTATGTACTCTCTTTCTTCATAGTGTACTTTTTATACTTTTCGTTTTTGCCGTTCGGTAAAAAATAACGAATCTGAGCTAGCTAGGTAGCTAGCTTTGTGCACGGCATGACTGATCACTCGGATCGAAACTTGATTCATGTCCATGCATGTTGTGACGCTTTGCGTAGGCGGGTGAGCATGATGCATGGCTGATTAGCTGCGTGACTATGTGACTGCACTGTGAGTAAATTGGAGACGCGCTGTACAGAGGAGCTGTACAGTTTTGCATGACGTCAACTGATGTCAGCCGACTGAGAACTCGCTAGTTCTCAGTCGACTGAGCTCCAGACGCGCCTTAATAAAAATGTGTTCATGTAGTTTATAAAAAAAAATACGGGTATAAAAAATTTATTTTTGATGAAAATGTCCACATGTACAAAAAAGGTCACGTGTCAGAAAAAAATGTTCACGTATTTTTGAAAATAATCACAAGTTCAAAACAAAATGTTCATGCATTTTTAAAAATATTAAAGGGTACAAACAAAGGTTCACCATTTTAAAAGTGTTCACAGTTTCAAAAAGACAAGTATTCATGTATTTCAGGAAAAAAAAGAATAGAAAAAATATGAAAAACTATTTATATAGTACCCCAAAAAAGAAACAGCAAAGACCAAAAAAGAAAGAAGGAAAACGAAAAAACAGCCCAAATGGTCCGACCCATGGCAGAGTCTGGTAAGTGCGAGGTGGTGCTCCACCTCGATATAAGCGATAATTAGTGCCTAGGTATACACATCAGACATCAGCCCACGAGCGCAACCCAGGAGATGGATGGGCCTTCTCCTTTGAGGCAAGGTTTGGACCTGGGCGGAAAGAGAGCTCCTCTATGTCGCCTCAAGACCAATCGAACCCACGTCTAGCTATTAATGGAATGGGCTCGGCCCATTTTCCCGCGCAAGACTGTTTTTAACTGTTTCTTTCGCGGAACCACTTGCTTGCTCCACTGTTTCTCTCGGCCTTTTTGGAGAACTTGCTTGCTTGCTCCACTGTTTCTTCGCTTGAACAAATTTCGAATTGAATAATTTTTAAATCAAAACAAATTTCGAATCAGAACAAATTATAAATTTGAACAAATTATGAGATCAGAACAATTTTAAATTTGAACAAAATTCAAATTGGAACAATTTTAAATTTGAACAATTTTCAAATTCTGAACATTTTTCAAAATCTAAAAAAATTGAAATCTGAAATAAAAATAAATGAAAGAAACGGGAAAAACAGAAAAGTAACTAAGAATAAAAAGTAAACGAAAAAACCCGCCAAAACGGGCCATCCCACCATCGCCACCCAGCAGGCGACGCGAACCTGGATCATCGCCTCCGGGCGATGTATAGGATTTGCCGGCGAAAAGCCGCGCTTGGCAACTTATGTACTTTTGGGCTCGTTTGGGCTGTATTGATCATCCTTCTATATCTTTCTTTGCCATTCATGAAGCTCTACCTTTTGAGCTCGTTTGGGCTGTATCGATCTAAGCGTTCTCGAAAAAAGAAAAAAACCTGCCGATTCAAGCACGGAGGTTTGTGATGGACGCCATTAATTCGGTTCGTGCATGTCCTCTCGATTTGTACATCAGTGTGTCGATTATGGACAAGGAGGCAACTAGGACAGGACGGATAATCGAACCCATCTCGACTCCTCGCGCCTCACATGTCCAAATCCTACTCGATCTCTCTTCTTGCCACGCAGCAGTACAAGTGCACACGAAATTTCCATGCATGATAGATACGCCTCATCCTTGTCACCTTCAGTTGCTTTGTGTAATGTTCTTCTTCACAAGGACATATTCCATATGCCCGGTCACAAGGACATATTTCAGCCTCATGCATGCATTGGTCAACCAACCTGTCTGTTTGCATCAAACATTGGTCAACCAACCTGCACAACTCAACTCCAAATCCCTGGATGTTCTCCAAAAAGGAAAGACAAATCTTCCACATCCAGCAGCCATTGGTTATTTTGTCTGGTTGTCGACGCCTTTGCGCTTGCCAAAGGCCAATATTCCACCAGTGTCAAACACGCCGCCTCGTCTCACCAAGATTCTAATTTTACACCCATAGCTCCTGCCTCCCTATAAATAAATGACATGAAGAATCCAAAAAAAATTACCATTGGTGTCACCCTACTGAAATTATCAGGGTCATTTCATATTAGGGAGAGTTTTGTAAACTTACCTACAAAGATTTCTGGGAATCCTTTGGTGTCCGTTTACACTGGTCATTGTATGCTAGCTCTGCCCCTATGACCAGGGGCAGAGCTAGCATACAATGACCAGTGTGAAATGACATGAGGTCTTACATGGAGGAAAGACTGTAAGAGGCCATCTTCGGTAACAAGGATGATTTGCTTATGAACGTCTTTGGAGTTGAGCGCTCGGTGCAACCACAATGCTCGAAAGCGGCAACCGGGTTTCGCGGGCAAGTCAGCCTGGTTACCCGAGTACCTCTTACTGTACCCCATATGTCAAACCTACCCTTATTTTATTCTACGGATTTTGTGGCCAACATAATTCCCAAGAACGACAACAGGTAATCACCGTACTTATCTCGAAACAGGTTTTCGCCCCGCTTTATAAATAAGGCAACATGCCAAGCAAGTCCATACAAAGTCACAATCCCGAAAGAGAGGCTAGAGAAGAATCATCCTACTCATATAAATGATCACTAGTCGATAGCAACGTGGGATCTAGTTTTGAAGCCCTTCTCGATATAAACTCAACGATGTAAACGGTCACTAGTCGGATAAATGTTTAAGAAGATAAAACATTTAGAATTTAACATTGGATTAATGCGATGATGTCAACATTAGACAACATTCATGCATGTGATCTCACTATAGGGAAAATACTCATACAAACACCCGTATGTTAATTAGATTGCCAAAAATAGACAGTAATGCCGGTAACAAGCTGAACTAATTCGCATGAAAAAGAACAGGTCGAGCCGTATTTTATTTAATCGTTACGAACACAAAAGCTATAGATTGACGGGTTTACACAATCATATGCACATGTACTTTTATTCACTCTCACATCCATCTGCAGAAACGAAAACGGATTTTCTACAGCTCATATGACGCACAAACCGTATCTCAACCGTCCGTTCGTGCAATTGAACGGCCGAGATTTGTCGTTGAATGCGTTGAACATTCAACGCATTCAACGCCAAATCTCGGCCGTTCAATCGTGGGAACGGACGGCCAGAGATAGGGGTTGTGCGCCATATTGAGAACAAGCAAGAGCACACCCCTGGGCGCCTCCTCAGGCTATCCACGTGGCGTTTCCTGTGCGGGCAGACGCGTATCGACAAGGTTCCTTTTGTCTCGTTTCAGTTGCCTGCACGCAAGAGGTCGCGAGAGAAACCTAGCCCCATTCCCGTCCGCATCCCTGTTGCTGCCGCCGCCGCCTTCCCAATCCCCTCCGCTCTCTCCCTCAGGCCGCTCCTCCAGATGGAGGCCCTAGCCGGCCACACCCTGCACGTGGGTTGTGCGCCATATGAGTTATAGAAGCTCATTACCGGAAACAAACGCTGCTAGCTCATGGAGCATGTACGGAGAAAAACAGGCCCATCTATAAATTAGGTTTGCTAGTTGTACGAAGAAAGCCTTCTCGCCTCTTTCTTTTAATTTTGTTCTGAAAATTAAGATGAAAAATAGGGCGGTCGGCTAGCTATTTCCTTTCTGATCCGGAGCCAAACCACTGTTGAATTATTTCTCTGCCTATATGAGTACCTTCCGGGCTGTCCGTTCTCTCTCCTTGCCATAGATCAGCCGATCTTACGAGTTACGAGAGCTAGCGCGCTAGCTATGGCGACATGGTCCGATCTCCCAATGGATCTGCTAGGCCTCGTCATCGCCTTCCTCCCTAACCCTGCCGATCGCGCACGTTCTCGCGCCGTCTGCCGGACATGGCGCTCTGCCGTGCGCCTCCAAGAGGTCCCTCGCATGCCCTGGGCCGTCTTGAGGGAGGGCCAAGTCCTCACCCTCGACGATGGCCGCATGCATCGCCTCCCTTCCTTCCCGGATAGCGGCGTCTGCGTTGATTCCACCGATGGCTGGCTCCTCCTCGAGCACTTCGTCGACGGAGATGTCACCTATTTCTTGCACAATCCTTTCTCCAACACGTCGGCGCCGCTCACCATGCTTAACGACACCATTAGCAACGACGAGACTTGCAATATCTGCAAGTTTCTCATGCACTCTACCATTGATGACTTCATTGTCTTCATCACAAACAACAAAAAATGTCGCCTCATCGTGTACCGAGAAGGGAAAGGCATGTGGTTGCCAGAGCCATACTCAACTCCATATATCCACATCATCGACGTTGCGTTCCTTGGAGACACCTTGTATGGGATCACCAAGGCCGAGGACCTCATCCCCCTCAATCTTGCATTGGGTATTGGTTATGATGCGTGGAGCGACACTTGGAGACACCTTGTATGGGATCACCAAGGCCGAGGACCTCATCCCCCTCAATCTTGCATTGGGTATTGGTTATGATGCGTGGAGCGACAGCGACACTGATGATGACAGTGTTGGCTATTTTGATGATGGGGAGGAGGACGAAGTGGACTACAATGACAAGGACTGGCGAGCTCCCGATAACACGAATGAGTATTGGTTTGACGAGGAAACCAAGGATTTCAACATTATTTCTCGTCACCTCATCGAGTCACGCGGGAAGTTGTTCTTGGTGAGGGAACACAAGCGATCCTCTTTCGCAAACGGAGCATGGCTCTGATGGTTGGGTTCCCTGTGGTGGAACCAGCCCACCCAGGTTCAAGTCCTAGACTTGGCATGGGCGTTTGCATTTACCTGGATTTATTCCAGGTTTATCCGGCGCTATTCTTTCAGTGGTAGGTGGCGTGCCCGTCAACAGCGAGGCGCCTGTGGTGACTTCGTCAACCTCAAGATTTGCCGGCTCAGTCCTTCAGAGGTGCTCATAGGGGTAGGGTGTGCGTGTGTGCGTTCATAGGGGTGAGTGTACGTGCGTATTTGTGAGCGTCTGTGTTGTACTGTGTTCTCAAAAAAACAAGCGATCCTCTTTCACTGAATGGTACGAGTACACTCATCGAGTGGATGTTCTGGAGGCGGATGCAAACGCAGGTGCATGGGTGCCACTGCCTATTGGTAGTGGGTTAGGCGGCGGTCGAGCCCTCTTTATTAGCCGGAACTCCTGTAAGTTTGTTTTTGCACCTTGTGGGAATATTGAAGAGGATGTGGTATATATTCTCAACACAGGCGAGGTGTTCGACATGAAGTCTCAGAAATCTAGACAGGGACACTTCTGTAGGCTACACGAAGGGAGCGCATGGCTCTTCCCTCCAGAGTTGGTTCTCTAACCATTAATATATATGTTATATTATGCATGCTTAGATATGGAAAGTAATATGTTTCATATGATACTAGCAGCGGAACCATTGATCAAACGTGTCTTCGACCTCATATATATGTACATTAATCCTTGATGATAGTAGAAATCAAGATTCGATCCAAGAGGCTAGACATATCCATGCTCCCTTGTCTTCAAATGCTATGTTTTGTTGCTATTCTTCATACCAATTACTATTTTCAAGACTATTGGTCGATGTTTGGGGGTATTAATGCGAGATCATGCAGTGAATAATCCTTTTGCCCGACATAAAAATGCACAAGACAAGTGAGGAGACCGGCTGGCATATTTTGGCGTAGTATTAATTATCATCTATGAGAGAGTTGATTTGTTGTAAGCGGCATGCCAGTTGCATGTCTTAAGTACCGAAACTGCAAATGGAGCCCGAGTTTCATGGAGCCCTTTTCTAAATTCAAAATCTGTAGTTTCAAAATTTCTGAAACAAAATTCCTACACGTAGATAATGTCAACCTGTACCATTGGGTTCAATCCAAAATTCGTATTATTATAGGCCACACAAGAAAAACAAATCCGGTAAAATTTAAGTTTTAAAAATGTGTAATGTTTACATATCCAGATCCACGCATTTTTCATTTTTCCAACCTAAAGTACAAAGCATTTCGTGTTGGATTTTCGCACACTTGTAGGTCATATCATTGCCTACATTTAGGATTTTTTTCCAATTTTTTTAAACTTGAAAATGCAAATTTTGAACTTTTCAAAATAAAAACGAGCTCCCTGGACAAATGTACCTTTTTTCTTTGCCGCACAAATAATATAAATTTATTTTCTGAAAAATATATATTCGTGCTAAAGACCAAGTGATACAAAAGGAACGGTGTCTCTCCATTAAAAAGAAGAACAGAGCGTTGTGCTACCTGTCATTGATAACAAGCGGAACTAATAAGCAAAGAAAAACAGATGGATCGGTACTATATTTACTTGTTGTGAACACAAAATAAAATAGAATAATGGGTTTACACAATCGCACGCATACATTTTTATTTTCTCTGGTATTCATCCACAGAGACAATCGCTACCAGCTAATGGACGAAATTTCATCATACATCGTGTACGATACTCTAGGTCCATGCCGACTAGGACAGGACGAATAATTGAACCCATCTCAACTCCTCTCATATCGAGCTAGGACTTTCCCCTCCTCCCCGTCACTGTAGAGAGTGAGGCGAAAGGCGATTTTTTTGGGCGACCCCGTCGACTCACCGCGTGCGCGCCGGCGGCGCCGCGGGATTCCTCCTCTCCGTCTGCTGCTTCGGCGGCGGGAGGGTGGGGGATCCCCGGCCCCGGCCTGTACATATGGTAGAGTAGGGTGGGGATCCCGCCGGCGGTGCTTTGGAGAGGTGGGCGCGGCTGGTGGTTGGTTTGGTGTCGAGAAGTTCTTCTCTGGCGGCGAGTTCCTGCGGAGCTTGGCGTCATCTTCTTTGACTTGCTGGAGCTCGAGGCCCGGCGCGGCGCTCGAGTCCCTCTGCTCCCCGTCAGATCTGCGGTGGCGGCGGATCTGGCGGGCGGATCCCAGGGCTGGGCGAGCTCTTCTGCTCCTTCCTGCGGCGGACACGAAGACGGCGGTGGCAAAGTGGCGTGGTGGTGCCGGTGGGGCGTCTGCCCCGGGTGTTCATCGACTGAAGCACTGCCGCGGCGCGGCGGTCAGTCTCGGCGGCGTCTCTCAAGGGACTAATTCTTCCCAGGCACGGGCAAGGTGCGAATGGATGCTGGTCTTCGTCTTCATCGCCGGCGGAGCTGCGGATCTCGGTGTCAACTCTGGCTCCTCCTCCTCGTATTGTACTTCCTCTGTTCTTTTTCTGTGTACTTTGTATGTGGATTGCCGATGAATATACGTGGATGTTGGATGTGTCAAAAAAAAAAAACTCCTCTCATATCCAAATCTTACCCGATCTCGATCTCTTCTTTGCTCCCATCTTTTTCGATTTACGCAGTACAGGTGCACAGCAAATTTCCATGCGTGATACACACCTCATCCATATCACCTTCAAATGTTCTTCTTCACAAGCACATATTCTGCATACCCGGTCACATATGATCAGCCTCATATCCATGCCGTTGGGGAATGCAAGTGGAATCCAAATGGGTTGGACCTGTCTGTCTGCATGCATTGGTCAACCAACCTGCACAACTCAAATACCAAATCTCTGGATGCTCTCCAAAAGGGAAAGGAAGACAGATACACATCTTTCACATCCGGCAGCCCATTGGCTATTTGGTCTGGTTGTCGACGCCTTTCGGCTTGTCAAAGGCCAATATTCTTTTTACATGTGCTAAACACGCTGCGTCGTCTAACCAAGATTCTGATCTGACCCCCATGGCTCATGCCTCCTTATAAATACATGGCCAGCCAAGGCATCCATGGATCAACACCCAGTTCATGAGTACAAGCACCAGGGGAAGGGTGAGAGGTCTTACATGGAGGTAAGACGCCATCTTCGGTAGCCAAGAATGATTTGCCTGTGAACCTCTTTGGAGCTGAGCTCTCGGTGCCACCATGGCGCTCGAGAGCGGTAACCGGGTTTCACGGGCAAGTCAGTCTGGTTACCCGAGTACCTCTTACCATCTCCCATGTCAGACCTACGGATTTAGTGGTCAACAAATTTCACAAGACCTGCGATGGGGTAATCACCCTACTTATGTTCATGGATAAGTGAGGTCTTACATGGAGGTAAGCGGCCATCTTGGATAGCCAGGCATGATTTGCCTGTAAACCTCTTGGGAGCTGAGCTCTCAGTGCCGCCACGGCGCTCGAGAGCGGCGCCTGGTTGCATCGGCAAGTCATCCTGGTTACCCGAGTACCTCTCACGATATCCCGTGAGAGACCTACGCTTGTTTCATCAGTGGTGAGCAGAATTCACAAGACTGGCAATGAGGTAAGTTCAGTAATTTCATGCATGAAAAAAAGAACAATTCAGTGGTCACCATGGCAGGTCGAGGCTGCCGTGCGGCGAGCCATCATCTGGGGCTACACTGGCCTTCTGTGCTTCACCTGTCATTGTGGGCATGGCACATTTGATGCCTAGTAATTCCACCCCCAAGTACTTTCGATACATAGTACGTTTGGTGTTCTTTTGGTAAGAGATTAAGAGTGATCGTGTTTTATAAAATAGCTAGTATAGTGGCCTGCACACGTGTGCAGGCGACATCTGAATAAGTTACTATTACATTTTAGAAGTCATTTATATAATTACTATGAATAGTATTTATCCCATCCACTAAGAAGTCAACAAATTACAAAGATGCTACCAAGAGGAATATATTTTAGCACGCTAGGCTTAAATAAATATGTATTGGAGTTTATGCTAACCATATTATATCCTTTAATTTAGGAATTAAAAGTAACCTTTGAATATTTAGTTTTTGGTACTTAAATTAGATTTTCTTAAGAAATATATGTGGGTAAAATCGATACTATAACTAATATTTTATTATTTGTTGATCCTTAAATGTGCGATACACACCTGTTTCAATTTTCACGAGTAACTTGCTAAATATCTAATTCTGGAATTGTATATACTTAATTATTTTTTTGTGACTATAATTATATATATTCGTTTCCACATCAAACAATTGTGTGTCTTTTTTGGTTTGTCCCCACATAACCGACAATAGATATGTGATTAAATATTTGCTATAACTAATACCAAACATTGAATACTCACTTGAATTTATCTTGAATGTTGTTCTAGCACCCGCCTCATCTTAAGCTACAAACTAAGAAATCATAATTATATTTAAGTTTGACGGGAAGAATTATTATTAGATTTATGAAAATGACAATTGATATTTATTTAATATTAAAAAGTAAAGGAGCCATATAAAAAGGAAATTGGAATTTTTTTATTGCAGTAATTGTTGATCACTAAATGTGTGATGTATATAGTGCTATTTTTCATGAAAAAAATATTTGTATAAATATTATATTTTTGTGTTTTCTATATTCAATTTGCTCGACACACTTTCTATGCTCGTATTAGGTATATTTGTATCTGCTATGTAGTTACACAAGTAAATCATGTGCAAGAGTAGAACACCAGAATTAGTTTCGCCGTTGAACTTTTTGCCAATTATTTTCAGTGATGAAAATCATATAGTTTTTAATCGAAATTATGGGCTCTTCAATATATATTGACTCAAAAAGTTTCTAAAAATATTATGCGACAATGTTTATGTCATCTTCATACAAGTCATTCACAACATCCGTTTCTTCAACCGGTTGATATAATCTTATCTATATCAACCAGATACACCCCCTAAACCATAATAAACTTTAAATTATAAACCATAATACATTCGATGTCCAACATTTTAGATTACACAAGTAAATCATGTGCAAGTAGAACACTGGAATTAGTTTCAGCCGTGAACTTTTTGTCAATTATTTTCAACGATGAAAATCATATATCTGTTATTAGAAATTATGGGCTCTTCTAAATGTATTCACTCAAAAAGTTTGTAGAAATATTATGCGGCAATGTGCATACCCTCGTCATGGAAGCCACACACAACATACGTTTCTTCAACCCGTTGACATAGTCTTATCTATATTAATCAGATGCACCTCTAAACCATAACAATCTTTAAATTATAAACCACATATACATTCGCTTTTTACATTTAACAACATGTGCCGATACTCTGCAGTGTATCGTGCCGGGTGAGGACTTCTTTGGATGTAATCTAGATTATCCTGTGAAACGTCTGTCAGCTAGAGCACACTAACCGGCCGGTTGGCCGCGTATCCGATCGAACTCGTGAATAAAGATTCAGGCCACTTCTCGGAGACATGCACCGATCCGTTGATCTTGCAAAGGCTCCTCACATCGCACACGGCTACATGTCACTGCCTCCTGAAAATAAAGTAAGTTTAGGCCAGAAGATGCAAGTTGGAACATGATGGAGTTGTCGCTCTCGGTCGGATTAATTTGCATAGACAAAAGGCAGAGCTATTGCTGAAACAGTGCGGAGAAGGCAATGCAATGTTAGTTGCTACGTTTTGTTCGGTTAAACACCTGCATGTGGCGCCCTTGAACAAATGGTTCACTCGTTGTCTTAATATATTTTTGGTTCGAGATGTGCTTGCATGGGCATGGAAGTACTAAGTGTATGTTCTGTCCTCAACAAGAGACAATAAAACACTTATTCTTCGAGTGTAGTTTCGCACGTTCTATATGGCCATCCATCCAAATAGCGTCTAACTTATATCCTCCCAAGTCTGTAACCAATGTTTTTGGTAACTGGTTGCATGGGATAGACAAGAAGCTTAGAACAATTATTAGGGTGGGAGCGATTTCCGTTATATGGTCGCTTTGGCTTTGTAGAAATGACAAGGTTTTCAATGACAAAGATGTTTCCATTTTGCAGGTACTTTACCGGTGCACAAATACTCTCCGTACGTGGTCCACCTTACAACGCGTGGGACATCGAGACCTCTTTACGGAGGCATGTGCACGGCTGGAGGAGGTGGCAAGGGACATTTTATCACAACATGGGTGGCCGCTTGATCGCCGGATTGGACCTCCATAGGTTGATGAGCTCGCTATGGCATAGGCGTTTTACATTCCCAGATGGTTGTAACTCGTTTATTTTTGCACTTTTTACTTTATCTGTTCGGATTGCGGCTGTGTGCATTTGTTATGCAGAGGCCGGGTGTAATACTTAAACTATTGAGTAATAAAGCCCTTTATCTAAAAAAAATGTGCTTGCGTGGTGTGCTTACTGTGCACCTACTGAAACCTTCAAAAGCTTAGTGCAGAACTAGGCAGAAATTTTCAGAGTCCACATCATATAATCGTACCGTTCAGTTAGTTACTAATTTCGTGTTTCAACAGTCCATGTTGATTCAGAAACTAGCTAATGTGTGATTCAAAGTCTTCAGAAATTCAAGAACATAGAGCCAGTAAGTAAATGACTATCCATGTAAGTGTCCTCACTTACTTACTCTCTCTTCCTGAACCAACATACGGGGTCTTACCTCCGCCTACTACTTTCTCAGCTAGACCTTGTCCAAAGCTGGGTTCCAGACGACCTAACTATCAGCTGTAATTCAATACAGGTGGCACGTAAAGTGACTTCAAGGCTAGCAGCGATAGTGCCTACAAACATACTGGATTTAATGTACACTTGGCTCCCATCCATCCCTCATGGTGCATTCCATTTAGAAGATTCTTACAGCAGGATTCGAGAACATTCGTGCAAAATATTTTGAGATCTACTTAAGAACATTCCTGTCTCACCTGTGTTGGCAGATTTTTACAGTATTCTAGAACAATCTGTAATGTAATTTTTCTGATATGTGCTTAAGAACATTCCGGCAGAACAACTTGTATATAAGTGGAAGGACAAACCAGCTCAAATGCGTGTATTACCCAACGCTTGCGAGTATATTTATTTAACATGCTAGGGAACTGAAACTCTGTTTTTTGTTCATCTCATGAACAATGGATGAACTCAGTACTGTATCCACATTCCACCCAACATTGTGTTCCTTGTGCGATCGCGCTCGAGTGAGAGCACTTTCGGTGGCCAATCAGCTCCGTCGGCCCGCCGAAGGAGCAGACCTCGCCTCCTCCGCTCGCTGGGCCGGCGGTGGCTGTGCGGCTGCTGAGGCTGGGTGGCTGGGTTTGCTCGTCTTCGTCCGCGGCGCTCTCCGTCCAGTCCTCCTGTTCACCGCAATCAAGTTGAGTGCTCTGCTCCTCGGACCATCTCTGTTTCCTTCTTTTCTCCCATGGTTGTCCTCGCTAGAGTACTAATGTTGTTGTTTGGAATTTCTGCAGGTGCGGCGAGGAGGTTGGACATGGACGCCGAGAGTGCCGCGCACACCGACGAGGGCCCCAGCTCCCTGAACCACATCAGCGATTTTTGTGTGTGGTACGTTCAATTGCCCGACTCAATGAAACTTGCAGACAAAGCAAGTAACTCGATGAAACTTGAGCATGATTTGTCTTGCATTAAAGCAAGATCCATGATTATTATGTGTGGGAATTGACCACCCACATGAGCTAAAATTGCTAGCCACGTATTGTTGTGGCAAAAGGCATGCTTCGGCATGCGCATGTTTCACCTGTGTGCAATTTATGTGCACATAAAGTCTATTCATATCAGGTTTAGCCCTTGTGGCCAGATCAAATTGCTCAATAAAATTTGAGCACTATCGGTCTTGCGGCTAAGTACAGCCGATCCACACTTATTTATTTGTGGAAATGCCCACATAAACAAAAGCAGTTAACCACATATTGTGGTTGAAAAATGTTTATTCTAGCTTTTACAAGCTAACTCGAACAATTGAACTATGTGTTCGGTTGGTGTTGCAAGAGGGAGCGGAATCAACATTTGTTCATGGCTCGTAGTGCTTACATGCACTACAATAATTGAACAAATGGGGGGGTGGAGGGGGGGGGGGACATTTGTGCATGCCTCGTAGTGCTTACGCACTACGAGAATTGAACAAATGGGGGGGGGGGGGGGGGGGGGGGGGGGGGGTAACTCCGCCTATGCTATTATGAGGTTATGCTTCATGTTGCGTAGCCGGGCTTGGAGGAGGGACCCCATGCCATGTTTAATATCTATTATTTTTTCTGTGTAGTGTAATTTAGATATCTCTCATTATCACTCAAATCATTGCACAATATTATCAATTTGTAAGCATTCATGCAGGATGATCTCTTAACGTAGAAAACTTGTTTCACCATAATTAGCCTCGTCATTATTCCTTTTCAAGGTGGCGACAAATACTTCTTTTACTAAGAAGGATCACCCAAATCCTATAAATAGCTCAACCAGGTACTAACAGTGTCTTGACAAAAACAAGGAAGCAACCCTCAGCTCTTGATCGATGACTAGACATAGCAACTTAACCAGACATGGAAAAAATCCTTCAAAGAAAGAAATGAGTGGCAGCAGCCAGCAGGCATGGAATCAGGGAATAAGAGTTTGACTGAAAAAACGGAGTACATTAGCTGAAGATTTCGAAGGGGATTTTTCTGATGCTGAAAATGATATGTTTCAAAGGGGGGAGAAAATGCACCTGAGAATGAGCAGAGGAAGCATGCGGAGCCGAGTAACAAATAGGGTATGCCAAGTCCGTGTCCATTCCCTGCCCTTTCCACTGGCTTCTTAATACAAGCTCAATAAATTGTGCCATCGTACATCCTCTCCACTTCCTCTTCCAAACCTACCAACATATATAGACACCTATTAGATCCAAAGTTCGTCGTGGCCGCCATTGGCCTGCTCCTATCAACACAACAAATACAGTCTGATACTAAATCTTTCAGGTATCGCCTCTCTTGAAAGGATCATATACTCAGCTAGAAGAAGAAGTGGAAGCTGGAGGGGACAGATAAGTGCACGGCTCTATTTTGGTTTTGTTCCCGTTCAGTTTCAGCACAAAATTGCAGGCATCTGATTTTTTATGACCTCTGGACTGTAGATTTTCCCTTTTGCTTGGTTCAGGTGGAGGTAAAAAATGAATTTCACATAAAGGATCATCAGGGAAAACTTACTGCTCATTTGTTCATCATGTATGTCTAATTTATGTCTCCTTTTCACTGCAGTTCGGATAACTCCACCGTGAGCACCACTTCTCAACATAGATGATGTGCTCTGGCTACTGCGTAGACTCGCCGGGATCCGCTGGGTCCGGGTGCCGCTAAAACCCACCGGAGGGTATGAGAATTGTGCAGATAATACAAATTCATCCCTAGGCTAACACGGCAGAAAAAGTTTTTCATTACCCTCACGGTGTCCCATGATCGAAGGATTAGCTGGAAGGAAGGCTGAGCTCCTGACAAAATAGGTGAGCTGCAGCCCCGCTCATGTTAAATCTCTCTCGATTTAAATCTCATGGGTGTGTGAATTAATAAACACATTTCTTCATACGAATTAGAATCTGACATTGTGCTTCTACAATTGAAGTCATGATTTTTTTTGTGCGAAACACAGTACAAACGCAGACGCTCACAAATACATGCACACACTCACCCCCTATGAACGCGCGTACACACACCCTACCCCTATGAACTCCTCCGAGAGACTGAGTCGGCGGGTCGAATCTTGAGATTGACAATTCATCACAGACGCCTCGCTATCGACGGAACGTCGCCTCCCACTGTAGAATATTCGCCTAAATGAGAAACAACAGTGTCAAACCTGTGGTTTGAACTGTGATGAGCTGGGGTACAACCACCCTCCTAACCATCTTGTCACAGGCAAGTTCTCAATTGAAGTCATGATTTGTACATGCAGCCTAGGAGGACTCCAAAAGAATTTTCGTTTCAGCAAGATATTTGTGGTTCCATTGCACAACATTATGTTTTTAATCCGGTGGGTTGTTGCTATGAAGCCCTTAATTAATCTGGTGGGCTGAACCCAAGATCCAAGCTCACGTAATCTTGAATGTATTTCTATGTACACAACATAATGGATTCAATTTGGCCTGGATGAATGAACATAGAAGTGATGCCAAATTGTATGAAAAAACCGTGCAGAGAAATTTATTCCAAATGGAATATACCATTGCAGCAAGAGATTGTCTTCACTACATTTTATTTTAAGATATGAATGTTCAGTTCTTTTTTGAGCAAATACCATATATATTAAACCAGCAAATAGTATATGATTATATCGATTACAAAAACAATACTAAAAGAGACGAGCAAATCTTTGAGATCTTCAAATCCTTCCTTCTTCCGTGACACAATCTTGTACTTTTCTGAAGGCAGCCGTAGAATAACGAAGAATACACCAAACCACAGACCTGTGAATACCAACGAAGGTTCTCCCATACTTTTAATTTTGAGCCGCAATGCCAAGCCTTTGTGCACGCACGCATACATTAAATTAATCAAGCAACATCGATAAGAGCACCAACACTGATATTCCAGGGACAAACAACCAAACAACTTTGTCGATGTCGTTGGGAGCCGAGAGAACGAATCACTATTGCCGAGGACGTAGTAGCCGGGACAGATATTGCGAGGACAATCCTCCTCGCGGCAACCATGAGAAACAATCCAAGATTGATCTGGCGAAGCAAGATCTGAATAACCATACCTAGACAAACTTAATATTCCAAAACCACCATTGACGTCGGGAAGGAGATCTCGCCGTCGAACGAAGACCGGAAAATTGCTTATTGTAGAAGATGTCATCTCGATTGATGAAGACGACAACAACCAAAACCTAGATTGAAACACTACTTTTACTAAAAACTCCACTCATAGATCGGATTCCCCACCCCTCCCGATGCCGGCCAGGCCGGCCGGAGGAGGGGGAACTGATCTACGGTGGAGGAGGAGAAGTGGCGGCGGCTAGACTTCTAAGCAGCGGTGGCGGCTAGGCTTTCCACGTGAACCGATCTAAAAAGGTACTGTAGTATATGAATGTTCAGTTCTTGATGCAGACAGTATATGCGCATATGGTTTCCTACATCAAAGCTAATCCGTAGATACTTATAAGTTTTTTTCTTGCTCCGTCCCACATGTGTAATCTGAGTTTTATTAATAAGGTTTGGTAAATAGGCTATAGCGTACTGCTTTCCTGTAAAAATAGTTAGTTGTACCTTTTACAGTTGAATATAGAATGCGCTCATTTCTGAGTTATTTATATCATTTTTGTTATAATTTATATTTTCGTTCAATCATGCAAGAGGTAAAAGAATAACAAAAATACCTTCTTTTTATATCGGCATGTTTTCCTTTCTCTATTTACGCATGCAAAAAATCCACGTCATGCATTATTTTAATCAACAAAATGTTTACCTCGACAATTTTTAGCCGTCAAATAGGTCATTTCGTGTCGGCTAAACTTAGTCTCTCGACTACTGTCAATTTTGTGACCAATCGAATTTTGCAAATTCCTGTATATAACTTCATGTTTCATACACCTTATACCATTTCGCTTAAAAAATAGAGTTCATAAATAGATACCCGCTGCAATGCGTGGGGTATTCTTCTAGTATAACTAAGTAGATCAGCCCCACTAACATATTTCTCTAAACATGCAACTATGCCACCTCACCAAGCATCTTTAAGCAATCCTAGCATGCCACGTCATGA
This sequence comes from Poa pratensis, assembly GCA_947311845.1. NCBI lineage: Eukaryota > Viridiplantae > Streptophyta > Magnoliopsida > Poales > Poaceae > Poa > Poa pratensis. The sequence continues at coordinate 4,855,797 of CAMZMU010000040.1, forward strand.
GCTCTCCCACATCAGCATGCCATGCATGTTTTGACGTTTCAACTCTTTGTTCAGCTTTTTATTTGCATGTTGGGATTCCAAACATCTACTTCACTTCTCCTTCATAACTGCACGCACTGCATGTTTCTTCAAGCTCTCTCGGTCGATAACTGAAGGCATGAAATCTGCAATCCATTGAACTTCCGTTAACACAATGAATCAGCCAATCCACCTGTCCTTTCTTCTTTATTAAACTTGCCGCAGGTATGCTCTTATCCAACCAGAATCGTGCAGTCGCCGACTCCCATGTCTGCCGCAGGTATGCTCTCATTCAACCAGAATCTCCCATGTCCAATCCCGTAACCAGCTTCACATCCTCCTCCATACTCTGCCAGCGTCGCCCCCTCTGCACCATCATCTCCAATTCTCCATCAAACAGGTCAACAGAGTGGACGGGAGGCGAGCGTATAGAACGTAGGCTGTCGCAGATGTTCCTCTCTTTCATTTTTTCTTGGTAAGGCTTAGCTTCGATTGATTGCTCCAGAAAATTTGCCTAATTTGTCATGTGTCGAATAGAATGCAGATTCGTCACATCCGTCTGGCCATCTCCTACATCAGTTTAATTCCGTGTGTGTAAATATTGGCCAGTTGATTGATGTGGTTGACTACATCTGCGTATCCTTTTCATTGCCTCTTTCATGCATCTTTCAATTCCTACATAAGGTAATTTGCACCTGCCCGCAAAATTATTTCTTGCAGATTGTGTTCTGACCGTTAATTTTGGTAATCTCAATTTCTCAAAGATACTGTATTGTATTCAGGTTTCAAGTGATATCCCTGACGTACATCTCTACATGCACAGAATTCGTTTCCTATCGAGATTGCTGATCTTCCAGTTGTTTGATTTAGGCAGTCTTATTCTGACGATCTATTTATTCTCGCCCTGGAGAGTATTTAATGTTTTCAAACTATCATGCATAATGTCCATGTCATCTGCCAACCATGTCATCCGCGTGACTATGTATGCACGAGATTTTTGACAAAGTGTATGCAACCCGATTTATGTTGTTCTTTTTTATATATGAAAATTATCTTTCATTCTCGTGGCAACGCGCCAATTAGTTAACTATAAATCTAAACCCTAGTCGTCGCAATAGACGATGATCACCGATGGAGTCGACCCGATGGTGGCGATGCTACATCCATCGCGGACGTCCGCAATGCCCTTCATGCTGGGACACACTCCTCCATGGGCTACTCCAGGTGTGGGCCGCCCCCTCACCCGAAAGGCTAACTCTTAAGTAGATTGTGTTGTCGTTCGTTGCTACACCGGTGTCGTTGGTGTGCATGGGCGCGACTTCGTCCCAGAGCCACGCCTCTGGTGACTCAACGCCGAAAACTGACTGACGCGAGAGCTCGCGCTTCTCGACAAGGTGTTGGTCCCAAATAGGCACGCCCGCTAGCCGAGTATGGTGGCGATGCCCTCGTGTCCGTGACCAGACCCCTAATAGGTTTCAAGTGCCACCCGTGCGACAGATGACAGTCTAGCGCCGCCTCCCAGCGCAGACGTACCAGCCGCCGCGTCACCGCCAGTCCCGGCCGGTGCCCCCACTCCAAACAAGGAGCAACACATGGCGCACGGGACAAGACCACCCTGTGGTTGTGCGCGCGCGGGCCGAAGGAGGGCGCGCGGGAGAGCTAGGCTAGGAGGAAGGAGGATCACCGACGCTTTGACTCATAGGAGCATTGGAGCTTCAGCGACGGACGATTCGCGGCGCCGGCCTCCACTCCACTAGTGGTGAGTCATCGTGGTGTGGGGGATGCACACAGCCTTGATTTACTCGTTGGTGGCGTCGGCGGCGTCAACTACATGGTGACACAGGGGTGGGGAAGTGAGGGACTGATACGTCCCAAACGCATCTATAATTTTTGATGTTTCATGCTTGTTTTATATCAAATGCTACATGTTTTATTTATAGCTTATATTATTTTTATGCATTTTATAGACTAACCTATTAACAAGATGGCATAATGCCAGTTCCTGTTTTCTGTTATCTTTTTGTTTCAGAAAAGATAGTCGGGAAATATTCTCGGAATTGGACGAAAATTCACGGAGGCTATTTTTATGAAGATACGTAGACAGAGTCCAAAGGGCAGCCAGGGAGGCGACCCTTGGTGGCCAGACGCCACCCAGGCGTGGCCAAGGGTGGGCCCGCGCCTGGGGGTCGTCTGGCCCCCAGGAGCCCTCCGGCGCCGCCTCTTCACCTATATATTATCTTCGTTCCGAAATCCTAAACATCCGAACAATTTCCACCAAACATATCCGAGCCGCCGTCGTCGCCAACCCTGATATAACCAATAAGAAGAGTAAGAGGCCATCTTCGATAGCCATGCATGATTTGCCTTTAAACCTCTTTGAAGTTGTCATCCTGGTTACCCGACAACCCGAGTACCTCTTACCATATCTCATGTCAGATCTATGTTTATTTACTCCGAGTGGCAAATAGATTTCACAGGAATGGCGACGTGGTAAGCACTTACTTATGTACATGCAGAAAAGAACGTCTCAGTGATTACCTTGGCAGTGAGGCACTGGCCTCCTGATCTTTTCCTGCCATTGCGGCACTATCGGCCCCAACGGCATGGGCATGGCACATTTGCTGCCACCTTGCCATAGTAGTTCAATTTGTACATTTGGAGTTTTTTTTTCATAAGAGAACCATGGTTTTCGAAGTATAGGGAGAAGGCTGGATCATCAGATGATAATGAATATTTTTGCCAGCGTAAACCAACAAGTGTTATCTCCAAATAGAAGAATTACCATCAATAATCTTATAAAACGAGGAAGACCTGAGAAGCTAGCTAGGAAGGTTTTCGACTCCATTGTCATGTTAATTGGCTGGACTATGCGGAAACAACGAAACACTCCCAGTGCTTCGCAATCTCAATCAGATCAAGCCAATTCATCTTCTTGTGCCCTTCATCATTGAAGAACTCAAGCATTGGAGATAGCAGGAGCGTTGGGTGTAGATTATTTCCTGAGTAGTTGAGTGGTGCTGTAGAGCTGGGTGTACTTGTTCAGATTGGTAGCAACCATGACAAGCTTATTGTACTTTGACTTATATCTTCTATAAAACTAAGGTACGCCGTGGCATAAGAGAAGGGGCTGGACATCGAGAATTGCGACTGGGATTCTAGTTGTCGATGCACAACGACATGCCAGGACCGCTACATACGCCAAGAAACCTTCCAAAGCACGCACAGAGCTCACGCACAAAGCTTCGAGTAGAGCAATACCCTCAAGGAGGGATGGGGGATCACTCAGAGTCCATCACAAGTCAAAACCTTGGCTATGTTTGATCGAATGATCAGTCACGTGAGCAATTGGATGGCAGTTCTATGTTACTGAACTGTATATATAATGCTGAGAACTTCACCTCCTCTTGTGTTTGCTCACATGTTCTGTCGTACGCTACTTACTACTTGTCCAAAATCATATCGTTGTTCAGAGTTCCTCGTACTATATAAGGTCCAGTTGATTCAGAAATATTTATTTTCCAGTCAACAAAGCTCGTGGTCAGAATCACAACACTTCTAAGGAGGGTAACATGCCAATAGGCACCATCGTCTCAATGGTGAATCCCCACGTAGAGTGAACGATGGAAACCGAACAAAGAGATGGAACATCACTGTTTTGTTGGACTTGTAGCCTGCCTACCTGCACTGTGTCGACTCCTCTCTGTCTCTGCATTTCCAAATCCCTACCAGATCGTCTCCTTTTCCACACAGCAGCATAATACAAGTTCACAGCGACGGGCCGACGGCCTTTACCTTATCGCGCAGAGAATTCCCATGCATGATATACGTGATCCTTATCCCCAAGTGCAATGTTCTTCTTCAGATGCACATATTCCATATGCCCGGCCAAGGTCATATATGATTGTGATCAGCCTCATCCATGTCGCTGGAAAACGCAAAGTGGATCCCAACTGGACCTGACTGTCTGCACTGGTCAACCAACCTGAACAACTAAGTCCTTGTCAAAGATTATAAATAAAGTGAAACCGAAATCCAAATCCCTGGATGCTCTCCAAAAAGGAAAGGCAGCCAGATACACATCTTTCACGTCCATTGGTCTGCCCACTGGTTATTTGGTCCGGTTGATCGAGCGCCTTCGGCTTGTCAAAGGCCAAGATTCCAGCAGTGTCAAACACGCTGCCTCGTCTCACCAACCACATGGCTTCTGCCTCCTTATAAATACATGACCAGGCAAGGCATGCAGGTATCATCCATCAGACTGTACCAAGCACCAGGACACATGCGAGGTCTTACATGGAGAGGTAACAGGTCACCTTCGATAGCCAAGTGATGTCTCACATGAAGGTAAGAGGCCATCTTCGATAGCCAGGCATGATTTGCCTTTAAACCTTTTTGGAGCTGAGCTCTCGGTACCACCACGGTGCTCGAGAGCTCACCTGGTTTCATGGGCAAGTCATCCTGGTTACCCGAGTACCTCTTACGGTATCCCATGCCAGGCATACGCTTATTTCATCAGTGGTGAACAGAACCCACAAGAGTGTGATAAGGTAAGGACCCTAATTTCATACATACATGTAAAAGACAACGTCTTGTCTACCTTGGCAGTGACCAGTGAGGCTTGTGCGGCTAAGGCATCATCAGAGGCTACACTGGCCTGCTATGCTTCACCTGCCATTGTTGGCACTATCAGTCCCGACGGCAGCGGCATGGCACAATTGCTGCCACCCTGCCACAGTAGTTTCCCGCTTTCCATTTCGAGTTCTTTTCCATAAGGGTAATCACGCTTTTGAAAATAATGTATAATATCGTGATGTGTTTCCTTTAGCTCTGCAAAAATCCACCCATAAAAAGTTCAGATGTCCCACGCAGGAACTGAACAGACTAACAATTCTACAAAGTTCACTAAAACTATAATATTGGAGAGAAGACATTTCAAAAACAAAAGGTGGCTTCTGGTCAAAAGAACGGCTCGCTATCATCTAGACGGACAATGTACCAATATCTCACCCTATCTTTCCACGCTTGACATCAAACCGCCCAACATATCTTATGGAGATATTATGAAAAAAGCTGAGAGGAAGGAGGATTGGAAGTACTTCATAGAGAAAAAAGTCCTATTTAGTGACTTAACAGTTACAGACAACCCCACCTCAAATCTCCCTCCCCACTATCCATCACTAGCATTCCCTTTATGCCATTAGGCAATTGACCTCGTCACTGCGCAACTTCAAAAATTATCAACTATAGCATGATGAATTTTACATCTGCAGTGCACCTGCAGTCTGCTTTTTCTTTCCTTTTCTGTTTTTCTGAGGTTAAGTGACCTTGCAGTTTTTGCAAGCTTTACATTTTTATTTACAGGTATAACAGGTATGAGGCATTGCAAATTAATACAAGCAAATGAAGATGGTTCCTAAATGAATTCACTTTTATAGCCACAAATACACTATCACAAATTAATTGAAATTATGTTGCGGAAACTGATCAGTAGGCAGAACAGAGCTATAAATTAGTTTTAGTAGAGCACACATTCCTACTAGGAAGGAAAATGTGCAAAAATAGGCAATGGACTTTGAAGTATGGGTCCTAATGTACAAATTCAATGACCAGATATAAAATAATTCTAAAGACCATTTTTATAGACTCAATTTTACAATATTTATGTAAAGCAGCTTGGGTTTCAAGTTCTAAATCAACTCCCGCTGTAGCAGGACTGCAGGAGATTAACTAACTAAGCAAACTGAAAGGCTGTATACATTAGAGGATTTAACATGTTGAAGTCATTGATAGCTGTCAAAGTTGATAAGATAGTCTGAGCTCCCTGCATGGTCTGTGCTCGTCATGGAAGTGATAATGTGGCAACTGAAGTTGAACAAGAGCAACATGTGAATGAGAAATCAGAAGACAGGACATGTAATGAAAGAAATGTATTTACAGTTCAAAGCAAGTTTTGAGATGGATGGAATTGACGAGAACATAGGGACACATAACTACATAAGTGCCTTTAGCTGATCAGATGGTATTATAGTTGGAGGCTTGGAGCCGTAAGAATAGGCCACCATATTTGTTTGCCACTCAGTCGCTAATCAAAACCTACATAACTCATTACATTTTTCATCATAATGATCAGCTGTCAATAACTGGTACTATTTTTCATATAGATGGACCTCATGCATAGAAACTACAATATGTGGTTGGTTTCATGCTCAAGAAATTCAGTACAGGTTTTGTTTGGTACCTACAGGAGTAGAGAACAATGAAGGAAAGGATAACTGATGTAAATTGGTTGAATTGAGAAAACGTAATTTCAAAAAAATAAAAAAAATTCTGTGCACTTGGCGCTGACTTTTTTGTTCAGACTGAATTAAGTGAATATAGTTGTTCCCACTTGATATGGAATAAATTCTCATAGGGGATCATGTGCCGACCTTCTATAGCCTTTTGTAAGGTCGTATTCTATGCATGCATCAAACCATGGCCTTTAACGGAACTCGAGAGGTGAACATGTTTCTGAGGAAATTAACTTTCACGTGTTTTTAGAGAAGATGGGTAAGGTCCGAGAATATATACCTGCCATGATCAGGAAAAGATTGAAAAGGAAAAGATGCACTGATGTGCCATAAAGAAATGATGAATGGCGTTGGATTTATGAGATTTTTGTGGTTATAGTTTTGCTTCTGCCATATTTACATCTTTGCAGCACCATACATATTCTTTGTATCAGAAGATGGTGTAAGATGTTCCCCTTTGCTGGCCAAGGACGACTTGCCCATTTCCCATTCAAAGCTGTAACCTCACCTGGCCCTTACAAAGAAAAGGTCTCCGTGTTTACCAATAGGCAGCTTCGAGGCTTTAACACTCGCCCCCTTTACTTCAAATATACAGGTACGATCATTCCTCTTGCTACACTAACATGGAAATCTGGTTTTGCCCAAAACTGTTGAGGAGAAGTTCAATAAGGTAAATCATTATTACCTTACACTAGCAAAGAAATCTTAACAATGTAGACTGCAGTATTCATATCCATGATCACCTGTTATGAGTAATATGGGCCTGAATGTTCAATGATCAAGTTACTAGAAAGTGGAATAGTGCCCATTCTGAATAAGTACCATTAGTTCATTACGCACTGACCAATAAAAATTATACACGAAAATCTTACCATTATACTGGAACATTTCATTCTTACTCCAAATTAGTTTTACCAGGACAAATTTAACTGTTTAAATTTCACCAAGTCAGAACTTTTTAAGAAAAAGCTCTAAAACAGAACACTTCTACATTTTGGTACACCAGAGAAAACCATATGGCGAGGAAAAGGGCTGTGTGACGAATAACTTACAAACTTGACAATCTCGCACCATATTGTAAACAGATATTAGTATGATATAAGTATCACTGTTTTAAATTTCTGTCAATATAGAAATGATTGCAATATGATGGTAGTACACTAGATAGTGTTGGATCAAACTCACCAAAGAAAACTAGTTTGAGGCAGGAGCAGCAAGATCCTGAAGAATTAGTTAAAGTGCATAAATAGGTTTCGATCTAACGCAATGAACACATATATTTCCATTTTCGTGTTGTAATTATTTCAAACAGCTTTCGGAGTTAAAATCTGTGATGGAGTTCCATTATAATCCTTACGTATGGCAAGGAAAGTTGGATATGAAGTGGTATCAAAAGAAAAATCAATCAACATGCATTATGAGGAAAAACAACCGAGTAACCAACATACTGAGATTGCATTCACCTTATTCCATTCATTACTTGAAGCTTCTTCCAACAATTCCTTCCAAACTACTACTGCTTAAATAAACAGCATGGCATTGTGACAGAGGAGAGGTGATCACCAAACCTATATACAAACTAGGATTGCTGAGAGCACCATTAGTTAATGCCCCCATCCATCATTACTACTACCAGCCTTCTATTGGGAGAGGGGGAAACAAAAATTGAGACAGCAAAAGCTATAGCTAGCCAGCAGCTCACCGACTCAGGAGACGATGTCGCTGCTCCGGAGCTTCTGGATGGCGGCGAAGAGCTTCCTCCGGGAGCCGACGGCGCCGATGCCCATGTCCTTGAGGTCCTCGAGGGTGAGCAGCGGGAGCACCTCGTCGTCCACCTCGTGGATCTCGAAGACGGGCGCGTACCGCGCGAGGCCGATCCCGTCCAGCCACGACCTGACGCCGTAGCCGGCCGTGCCCGGGAGGCGGCCGTTGGGGAGGCCCCAGTCGGCGACGCCGTCCGACTCGTCGACGCTGGCCTCCGAAACCCTAGCCCTGGCGGCGGCGGCGGAGTCGGACTGGTAGGCCTCGTCGTAGTAGTGGCCCTCGTCGTCCTCGTACCCGTCGGCGGGCGCGGGGATCCAGGCCGTGCGCGGGCGGCGCTGGCCGGGCTTGGGCCCGCGGCGGTGGGAGGCGGGGTCGTCCGGGAGGTCGCGGCGGGGCGGGCGGGAGTGGGACGGCTTGCGAGGGCGGCGTGGGAGCTGGGCGTCGGAGGGGGTGGTGGGCTGCACGCCAATGTCGCCGAGGCGCACGCTGGGGCGGCGGCGGCGCTTGGAGTAGGGCGGCGCGGGGGGCTCGGCCGCCTCGGCAGCGGGGTCCGCTGGGGGCAGCGCGGCGGCGGCGGAGGAGGGGGCGGGGGCGGCCGCCGCGCCGCCGTTGGTCTCCGGCTCCGGCGGGTGGAGATCGGCCATGTGTGGCGGCGCCGCTCGAGATGCGTAATCCGCGGGAGCTCACTCGCAGTGGGAAGAAGAATTCCTCACTCTCTCATGAGCACTCTGCTGCTAGTCTTTTGGGTGAGTGAGTGACATCACAGGGCGTAGGATCGTGCCACGTGTTGAATTGGGCGGTTGAGATGGCGGGTTGGGTGCTCGATGCGTTGCTGGGGAGTGGGTAAGCGGCAAGTCAAAACGCGGTGTTGACCTGGTTGACGATGACGTGGCGGATAAGGCTGAGCGAGTATACGGGTTGCAGCCCAGCGGGTTGTGTTTAGATGGGCTTAGGCACGCATTCCATTTTAAGAGTTCCTCTAAAAAAAGAGAGAGTTTTTTGCGTTCTCACAATAAAAATTTGGTGTTCAATGCACTCTTTAAATTTTAAGATGAGCTGCTTCATGTTTATATGTTTATATTAAAGTTATCTCGTGTTAGACATACATAGTTGACGAAAGTTTAAAAAATGTCTACTATATTTAGATTAATTTCACCGCGGTTTCACCGAAGTTTCAACTACACGTGCAGGTCAAAACGAAATAGGCCAAACAAGTATTGTAGTAGTCTTTAAGGTTTCGTTGAAGGTTTACCGAGTTTTAGAATTGAAATTTATTTCTTCCTAAAGAAACCCTTATATTATTCTCAATTTTTTTTAAATCTCGTCCCTCAGAAAACGAATGTTCCAACATAACATAGATCAGATGTTCATTTCAATATAGCTATGGAGATTTATAGCTTTTAAGTAAACTAAACTAAAGAATGTGATAGTGACACCGTAGGCTCACTGTGGGGGTAAAGAATAAAAAAAAATCATTCCTTCAACTCTGAACTCATTGTAATCTCAGTTTTTCATATGAGTGATGGCTTTTAACTGACAAAATAGAATATGGAATGACAAAACCGAGCCATGTTGTAACATAGCAGTGGCAAGATTGAGATTTCGGGTCAAATAGAAAACTATAATTGGGCTTGGTCATAGTGACCATTTACAAAATATTTACTTGACACTGGCAACTTGTATGCAACATGTCAAAGTGAAGACGAGATGGTAAACGTGCTACATTTACTATAATTTCCGCTTGTTCGTTCATAAGATGGTAAGCTAGATCCTAGAGAGGAAAGAAACGAGCTTGTACTGTTAGAAATAAGTATCATGAAGTGGTTTTTGGAAAGATTACACTTTTAATTCTATGGAGTCTAATACTATCCTCAAACTGCTACTCCCCCCGTTCCTAAATATAAGATGTTTTAGACTTTCTCCACATACACATGTACATAAATGTATCTGGACACGTTTCATGTGTATGTTCACTCATTTGTGTATGTATCTAGACAACATGTGTAACATTTAAAACATTTTACATTTAGGAACGGAGGGAGTAGATTTTATTGTGTCGTACGCTAAATGATTTTGTTAGTGGAGAAGGAAATGTTTTTTTTTTGCGATCGGCAAAAGCGTGTTTCAATCCTGGTAGGTTGCATCGTCTGCCGCGTCCCTGTCGGTCGTCGGCGCGTCCCCTGCCCACCCAAAAGCTAGCTAGCCCAAACCTTTATCTATCTCTCGAGATAAATCAGCCGATCGATTTGATTTTTCCATGTCTTTGAATGCGTGACTCTGACTTGGACTTTTTTTGTTTTTTTCGAAAATCACTCTGACTTGGACTTGGACCTGCTGTGTGGATACGTGAGGCATATATATCTTGCGTGCGTGGTCGAGTCTTTGCAGGAAGATTTCACCCACCCGACAACCATACGTATATATCCACAGTTGCCTGAAAGCAGCAGCCACTGCTTGACTGCTTGGAATGTTCCTCCTACGCTGCACTGACCAAACGGAACTTGACATCCACAATTAATCAAGTGCGTGACGAGCCCAACTCGAGTTCAGTTACCTGTCACTAATGAAATCAGATGTTGTGAATTTCTTCTTAATCAACGACATGTTGTTTGTCTGAGGTTCTGTGTACTCTGAGTGCGGTACTTGGTTTTACACAAACCGGCTGTGAAAATATGTGCCCAAAGCAGAGCATCTATCAAACAAACCGGTACATAGGGAAAATATGTGCCCAAAGCAGAGCATCTATCAGACAGGGCTGACATAAACAGTTAATCCAGTCACTGCTGCTTGTTTGAATGTACCAGGAACTTTCAGTGCAAGTAGACTCGCAACCGATTATAAGAGCAAAGCTAGGGTGGTGGTACTACTACTTACAAGTAAACCTGCATAGTTATGCAGTTGGAAGGTAGGAGTATTACTGAATCCAATTTGTGTTGGTGCGTGGTCGTGTGACCGGTGAGTGTTGTGTCCATTCGTTAGATACGTACTCATTCCGTCCAAAAATAAGCGTCTTAGATTTGCACAAAAGTGGATGTATCTAGACATGTTTATTTGTTAAGGAGTACTTCCTCCGTTCTAAATTAGATGACTTTCATTTGTCTACATATGGATGTATCTAGATGTGTAACAAGTTTAGATACATCCGTATCTAGACAAATGTAAGTCATCTATTTTGAAACGGAGAGAGTATATTACTTTGCCTTTATCACCGATCATGGTATTGCTAGTCGACTGATCAACATAGATGCCGCGTCTTTACGCTCGAGGCGATCGACGACAGTTGTGTGCGATATAGGCTTCATTGACTGACGATCTTGAATCTTGCGGCCACCGTCTGCCGCGTTCCTATTGATAGTTGGCTGGCAGCAGGCTCTTGTGCACAGCCATACATATTTTTCTACATACCGTTTGAGACTATTCAGCTTATTTTATTTTACATGTCTTTCTGTTGGTGCGTATGGCTGACAGGCGATAGCCTACATGACGTATATCCCCCGGTTGCATGAAAGCGGCAGGCACTGCTTGCTTGGCATGTTCCGCCTGAAACTTGACCACAATCAACGCGACAACGGCGAAACCAAACTCGAATGCAATTACCACTCACTTGCGTTACATTGTTTACATAACGCTGTGTTTGATCTGATAGCAAAAAGCATGCCTGTGCTAGGATGGTTAGGAGGGTGGTTGTATCCCAGGTTTGACGCTGATGTTTCTCATTTAGGCGGAATATTATTCAGTGGGAGGCGACGTTCCCGTCGACAGCGAGGCGCCCGTGGTGACTTTGTCAATCTCAAGATCTGATCCGCCGGCTCAGTCTCTCGGAGGTGCTCATAGGGGTAGGGTGTGCGTGTGTGCGTTCATAGGGGTGAGTGTATGCGCGTGTATGTGAGCAGGGACGGATCCAGAAATTTAACTTTGGGTGTTCAAATTTTAACCAACAGAAAATATAAAGATGAGAAAGTAAAAATTGTCTATGCACGCCATTAAACATACAAATTGATGACCGCTGGACCTGGCCGGCTAGCCTGCGCCCGCCGCCACATCACCCTTCTTGCCTGTCGCTGCTGCCTCGCTGAGCCATTGCTCAATTTGGGGGTGCTGGTAGCCTGCTCGTTGCTTTCTTTTCTAGCACCGACTGATTGTGATTTTTTTGGGGGTTAGTGTCACATTTTGTTTTGGCTCGTTGCTCCATTGGCGCCCATGATCTAGGTAAAGAGAAGCTTCCCCTAGCATATGAGCATGGGTAAAATGATCTTCTCAAACACAGCACGCCCCGTTGGTCAATCTTCTTCAGGATTGAGTAGTAGAGGCTACACTTGTTTTGATCACGTATACTGTATAATTTATGACCTCCAAAGTTCAGACAATCAGAAGAAACATGGATACACCGCACTTGCAAATCAACAGCAAGCGCTAGGCCCTCCCGGCAAGCGATAGTCTCAAATGTGTGGCTGTTTACCTGTTTGCTAATTTGCTTGGTCAGCAGGCCTAGCTCGGCAGCTCAGCTAGTTGGGCCGCATGAGAGATGGGCTGATCGCTATTGCTAATTCAATGTCTGAGCAAGAGAAACGCAAGGACGCAACCTATACAGCTATGAGAAATACGTATTTCACAATACACAATATATATATGAAATTTTCTGTAGAAATAGTTGGGTGTTCATCTGCACACCCTTACTCCATAGTGGATCCGTCCATATATGTGAGCGTCTGTATTGTACTGTGTTTCGCAAAAAAAAAAAATCTAATAGCAAAAACGGAAAAGAAAAAGGTGACCATTATCGATTCCGTATGCAACCTGCTACTCCAGTTAGTTATTGGGTTCAGAGACTGAGATGCTTGTCTGAATATACTACGGAACTTTCAGTGGAGGTGGACTCACAAACAGTTAATTAAACGATGACAATGGTACGTGGTGTTAAAAGTACTGGCAGATCGGATGGGGTACTCTTCGAAAGTTACCGTATCCAGTTTGGGTGGGTGGTGTGACTCGTGAGTTGTTGTGTCATTTGATTGCATGGTGTATGTACTGTTTCGTGATAAATAATGCTCACATGTGTCCACTTCATGTGGTGCTAGTGGTAGTGGCTAACGCATTTTCGGTTTTTTAATTATAATAAATATCTTTTTACTTCGTATATGGTACTTTACATCTTTTAATAAACAATTTGGCCTTGTCCTTCGGTTTTGAAAAAAAACTAATATCTTCCTCTATAGCCTAGTGTTGACTTTAAGAGAGCCCTTACTCAAATTTCAAGATATTTTCAAATGAAAATGTGTAAATATTTTGAATCCGCATCGCATCTACTCAAACTCTCGATCCACCCTCAAACACAATTTTTGAGTTAGAGCTCTTACATGCCAATCACCACCACAACAAAAAGGCGAAGAAATCGAATAATGAAGTTTTAGTTTTATATTGTTTGTTGCATTTTTCTTTTTTATGTACTCTGTTCTTCCGATGACCTAAAAGTAAGCGATGTTTCCTTCGTTGTTGGTTACATGGAGAGAATCATTGCATCTTAGTATAATTTGAGAAGTTTATGCATCTATAATGATACTAATGCTCTTAGCAACATTTCTGCAATCTTACTAGAGTTATCACACTCTTCATCCTCTTTAGTTACAAATATGATCCTTGTAAATGAATGTGGTACAACAATAATTAGTCGAGGTTGAGAATCCATGCAAACCACTTCACCGACCAGGCAAACACGCCACCATCGGTAACCACCAACGGTTATGCTGGTTCGACCCAACCCGGGAACTAACCGCTAGAACTATGCCAAGCAAGAGATTTAACTTCTCTTTCTACTTACTTAAGATGACACAACAAGATATTTCAACCCTAATATCGTTCATCTCTACAATATGACGATATAAAGAGTTATACACCAATAATTAATACAAAGTTGAGATGAAGCCATGCAAACAAGGACATCAACCAATACTAAGAGCATTTTCACGATATCATCAATAATCATAAGATCAGTAGGGATACACGTTAGATAAACTATGTTGCATGATAAGTATGATTAAGTATGCACAAAACCAATATAGATATATTACATGGCTTGAAAATTTGACAAATATGACACGTCGACATGTCCGCGATGGAATTAGCTCAGTCGGGTTGAAGATGCTCAATCATCCGCTAGAAGAGAACCTGACTCTAGTAGGATGGTTAGAAGGGTTGTACCCCAAGCTCAACAGAGTTTAAAACCCAGGTTTGACAGTGGTGTTTCTCATTTAGACGGAATATTCTTTTGTGGGAGACGATGTTCCCGTCGACAGCGAGGCGTCCGTGATAATTTCGTTAATCTCAAGTCTTGTACGGCCGGCTCATTCTGTCGGAGGTTCTCATAAAGATAGGACGTGCGCGCGTTTATAGGGGTGAGTGTGTGCATGTGTATGTGATCGTCTACATTGTACTATGTTTCACAAAAAAATCCACTAAAAGTAGTATTAGACCAGAAAATTAACTTACCTTTCAACTTTTCGAGACGTGACATAATTAAAATCTTGTAATCCACTGGCACCAGACGCAAGCCAATGGGTGAAAATAACCCAAGAAACGGCGACAAAAACCACTGCACCGGTCACTTCCATGCGGGCCCTCCCCACACGAACCGCGGCGCCCTTTTCGCCGCTCGTTTCTCTTCCTCACGTTTCTGCGTCCGGCCGTTGCCACGACGGGTCAAATCTTTTACTCGGCCAGCTCTGCCACCACCGGAACCATCACCGCCGTCCGTTCCCGTGCAGACGGCCTCCCCGCCGTCCGTTTCGCTCCGAGCTATATAAACCCTCCATCCCCACCGCGCTGCCCACCCCTGTCCACCTCTGACGCCGCCATTCTCCTCCTCGCGCTTCTTCTCCGGCCCGGCGAGGAAGAAGGGAGGAGAGGAGAGATCCGGGAGCTTCTAGATCCATCCGTCGCCCGACAGAGATGGCGGCGGCGCTGCGCTTCGCGGCCGTCGCGCCGGAAGCTGTCTCCGCCTGCAGGCTCGTGAGGGAGAGGGACTCCGCGTGCGGGGCTGCTAGTGCCAGGCCGGAGGGCAATGCTGGGCGCGGAGGGGGCTGGTGCTCCGCTGCCAGAGCGGGGCGGCCGCCACCACCATCCTGAAGAAGGACGACCCCCCGCCCCCGCGGCGTCGGATGCGGGTGCGCCGCCCGCCACCGGGCGGGGTTCACCGTGTGATGAAGTTCGGGGGCTCCTCGGTGTCGTCGGCGGAGCGGATGAGGGAGGTGGCCGACCTCATCCTCAGCTTCCCCGAGGAGTCCCCCGTCGTCGTCCTCTCCGCCATGGGGAAGACCACCAACAACCTACTCCTGGTACCACTACCAATTTCATAATTCAGCTCCATCGGGGAATTTTTAGATTCTGCTTGCTAGCTAGCTCCGTTCCGTGCTGAATGTGCCTCTGTTGCACTGCGTGTTGTAGGCCGGGGAGAAGGCCGTCAGCTGCGGCGCCCCCAAAGCGTCCGAGCTCGACGAGCTCAAGGCCATCAAGGAGCTTCATTTTAGGTGTGTCTCTTGATTCTGTATTTGTGCGGCCTTCTGTTGCCCAAGGGCTTGTTTCAAGTGTGCATATACTGAGTTTTTGTTACCTTTCTCTGCGCTGCTCAGGACGATTGATGAGCTTGGATTAGATACCTCGATTGTTTCAGGTATGTATGCTGCTGTGGTTTTTCGGTTGTTAGTTCCAAATCAATACTTGTTCAGTCAGTTGTTCCATAAAAAACAACACAAAAGTTTCCAAGGTTCACTTTCCCTCTTACGGATTGTCCCACTGAAATCCCCCCTAGTGGATCGACCCACTGAGAAAGTAAGCTCGCATTTCGCCGATTGCAGTTCGTCAGCTGTCCCATAAGCTCAACTCTCTCTGGCCTTAGCTTAGCTTGACCTACCAAATCAAAGGGCCGCGCAAGCATAGATTTATGTTTCAAGATTTTCAGAGTAAGGTAGGCCTTTTTTACTTGGCTAGCAATGGATTTTCTGTTTCTGTGTTTCTTTCCTATTTCTGTCCCTTGATCACTGCCACCATCCCTGCCCGCATGTTTTCAATTAAGGTAGGCATTTTACTTGGCCAATATTCTTCCTACTACGGGACCGCGATCACCAAGGAACAAGAAGCTTCTGGTTCATAGCATTGCCCACCTTACCCATTCCCGTGATACAAAGTTAATGCTCAAAATTTAAGGTCGCAAGTCATTGAAGATATGTTTTGAACTCCAGCAGAATGGTGCCCAGTTTCTTAGATCCCGTTAGCCCAAAATGGATAGGACCTTGCCGTATTATCTAAATGGCTATAGAAGGATCTGTCAATACCACAGGGTACCCACAGCCTTGAGCTTATTACCTAAAAATATATCATTGGTGGGCTGTATATAAAACAAATACACCAGTTTTTTTTCCGATTGTGTAGGGTGGTAACAAGCCTATATGTCATTGTCATCCATTCACATCCTTTTCAGCAGAGTACCTTTCTGTTGTATATACAACAGTGACAGCTTTTGTATTCTATAGACTACTGGGTCCACCCTAGTTGGTTTAACTATTTTTTCCTCAATGGAATGACATTATTTGATATAGACAATGACCTCACTGTACAGTTGAAAAAATTAGTGGTCTAGTAGCAGTCAGCCCCGCAGTACATGGCAGGTTTTCCCTGTGGAACAAACATGTTCTTTTATTAACAAAAAAAGTTATATTCGACATAAAAGTATGATATTAATGTAAATACAGCTCTTATGGATGCAAATTCCAATTCACAAGCAAACACCTTCACTGTGACATGTTCAGTACAGTACTGTAAACCTGAAAGTCTCATACTCGCTGTGTTCCCCAACAGTTAGCATTTAGCCATTATTTTTTGCATTTCATTTCTTGAGCTAATTGAGCATGTGTCATTTATTCGTCTTCCATGAAAAAGTATTCTGTACTACTATACAAACAACACATTCTTCACTGTTTCATCAAACAGGTTTTTTGGACGAATTGGAACAGCTTCTTAAGGGTGTTGCTATGATGAAAGAGCTGACTCTTAGGACACGAGATTACCTTGTTTCCTTTGGTGAATGCATGTCTACAAGAATATTTGCTGCGTATTTGAATAAACTTGGGAAAAAGCACGGCAGGTACATATTTCCACCAATGCAAAATAATTTAGTAGTAGTTTTTTAAATCTTTGTTTTGTGGCATATGTTTGTACGTGGATTCTAGGACCTTCTTTGGTGCTCCCTGATCACGAATTTCTATACTTTTTTACTTTTCATACTGTCTCACAGTTACTGTTTGAACCTGTGAAAGATAATCCAATTAGGCAGAATATTTCCAAATGGGCTTATTAATATCTCCCTTCATTAGAAAACTGACTAGGTTATACCTATAGGAATAGCGCCAACCGCTTTGAGAGTCTTTGCTTGTATATATATAGTTGCGCACCTGCTTCTAGTTGATTAATGGAACCAATTGCTTGAAGTTGATTATTTGTACAGTGATAAGGCAACTTTGGTTCCATAACTACCAAAAAGTTCCCAACAATGCAACCCATGAGGTGGACTTGATCTGCTGTATTAAGCACATGCAGCAATATGTCAGTAGATATGATGATAGTCCAGAGTTTGGTTATGCTAAAACCTGTAGTATGCCTGTCTGCTACTTTAGCCCTCCTATCTCAGGATAGTAGACAGTTTTTTTTTGGAGAAAGTAGTCAGCTTCATTGATATATCCGAGTGCGAGGGAGTTGAGAAAGGTGGGAATGTAGCATCTCATTTTCGCACGGATATGATTGAGTGTTAAACTGTTCCTTCTATAAACCACTACCCTTGAACCTCCAACCTATGTTCTAGTGCCCGTGGATATCTACATCGTTGACAAATATTTCGTTAACTCATTTGCATAGGAAGCGCATAACTATGTGACCTTGGTTTGAAATATGTAATAAATTCCACGACTACATGTTACTAGACATGTAACACATATTCCACAAATGACATTGATATTTTAGACCAACAATGTCTTAACTATTTTTTTGCTTGTTTGCAGTATGATGCCTTTGACCTCGGCTTTATAACCACTGACGATTTCACAAATGCGGATATTCTTGAAGCAACTTATCCTGCTGTTGCAAAGAGGCTACAGGGGGATTGGATTGATGATCCTGCTATTCCTATAGTGACTGGTTTCCTCGGGAAGGTCTGTAATATTGCGCAATTGATTTGCAAGAGCATCAGATTTGTTCTGTTTGTATTTATGATGGGGCACATAAAATTTTCAGGGGTGGAAATCATGTGCGGTCACTACTTTAGGAAGGGGTGGAAGTGACTTGACCGCTACAACCATTGGCAAAGCTTTGGGTTTAAGGGAAATCCAGGTTTGTTTTCTATTTTAGTGAGATAATTAAAATTACCTGTTGAGAGTCTGGTTGCCCCTACAACTCCCTTCGGTTTCTAAGCTTTTAGAACCTGCTATATATAAAGATACCACAGTTTATTATGTTTATGCATCCAAAATCTTTGTTGTTTTTAAAATTAAATTTTGACGGTAAGATGTCAGTCCAGATGTGTTGACTTGTGCCTCTATACTATTTGCAGTATTGTGATTTTTTAATATCTACAACAGGTTTGGAAGGATGTAGATGGTGTGTTGACGTGCGATCCAAATATTTATGCAAATGCAGTACCGGTACCCTTTTTGACTTTTGATGAGGCAGCTGAACTTGCGTACTTTGGTGCACAGGTATTCTTACTTGTTTGTTTACCTGTGTTGATAGAATAGTAGAAATTTGCTGGTTGCAGTCTACGCTGCACGGATACGTGGTCTGGACCTCGTGTCCGTGTCCGATACCGTATCTGATACGGATTCGACCCCGATACCCCTTCGATACCTACCGGTCCTCTAGCTACTCGAGAATGCAATTTATGTGATCAGCTATGCACCTCTAGCTACTCGAGAATGCAAGCCCATAGAAGAGAGGTTGAGATTGCTAAAAGAGAACTAGAAAGATCGAAGGGGAGACCTGTGTCTTTGCCATGTAGTGTTGGTCGACTGGTATTCTGTTGTTTTTAGCTACTAAATTTATTTATTTATAAACATATTGAAACGTATCCTCGTACTGGCGCATTTTCAAAATGTCGTATTTCCGTATCCGTATCGGCCCGATACCGATACTTGTATCCGTATCGGTGCCGCTTGGTTAACCCAGAAGATGTTAATATTTTGTCTCCTATCCTTAGTTAATCAAAATTAGCTTGTTTTCTAGTTTAGGAGGTGTTTCTGTAGGCAGGGACCTTTACAGCATTGATAACCTATCTTTGTTATATGTTTTACTGGGTTGCTTGTGATGCTTCAATTTTTTTTAATTAACATCATACTCTCACCAACTGTTAGGTTTTGCATCCGCAATCAATGAGACCAGCTAGGGAAGGTGGTATACCAGTTCGAGTGAAGAACTCGTATAACCGTCATGCACCTGGTACTGTGATCACTAAAACAAGAGATATGCGCAAGGTTTGTTCTATGACTATCAGTATATTGCGTTTCTTCCATGTGTAAATACTACTGCCCTCTGATTGTATATTATCTTTCAGAGCATATTAACCAGCATTGTGTTGAAATCAAATATTACTATGCTCGATATAGTGAGCACAAGGATGCTCGGGCAGTATGGCTTTCTAGCAAAGGTACATTGTAACGGACTCGTGGCTCTTTGTTTATGTACAGATGTACTTAATTATTAATGCATTATTTTTCTGCAGGTCTTTTCAATATTTGAAGACTTGGGTATCTCTGTTGATTCTGTCGCTACTAGTGAAGTCAGCATATCATTGACACTAGATCCATCGAAACTGTGGAGTCGTGAATTGATCCAGCAGGTAAATATTCCATTTTCATGTTCAGTTCTCTGCCAACAATACTACTTGGTACTGTCGTGATCTGTTCTCATTATTCATTGTTTTGTTTTGATGATCTGCCAGGAGCTAGATAATGTAGTTGAAGAGCTTGAAAAGATTGCTGTTGTTCATCTTCTACAAAACAGATCAATCATCTCCCTGATAGGGAATGTTCAGAGATCGTCCCTGATTCTTGAAAAGGTAATATCTGCATTCTCAGCAACTGGAACTTTGTCCTGTCATGTTGTTAAGAATCAGTGGCGATCACACATTTTTGTCACAATGCTGTAATTATATACTAGTGAATGCAACACCAAAGTATTGAAGTTAGTTGGCGTATTTTTTGCTGGCTGTCAGTTGATGATTTTGCATGTTATCATTAAAATTCGCTGCTGCATGCCAGGCGTTCAACGTTCTACGGAGAAATGGTGTTAACGTCCAGATGATCTCGCAAGGGGCGTCCAAGGTAACTCCCCACTTCCCAGAAAATGGATATGAACTTTGTTTTATGCACACGATTGAATGAGAAATGACAAGAAATGTTTTCTCCCCCTTATTTTTCAAAGGGAGTCACGGTTGCTAACTGTTGATTTGCAGGTGAATATCTCCTTGGTGGTCCACGACAGCGAAGCGAGGCAGTGCGTACAGCCCTCCACTCGGCATTCTTCGAGAACGGCTTCCTGTCGGAAGTCGAGGAAGCGGACCGTGCACAGCTGAATGGTTCCCCGGTCCCAGTAAACTCAAACGGTGCCATATATGGAAACTAGTCGACATTGCCTTTAGTTTCCCGCGCTGTTTAGTAGGTTAAGAGGTGATTCGCACCTGATTATTTAGGCACCCGAGCGAATTCATTCGTGTTGTAAGAGCCTGTATACATACCTGGAAGGTGTGCGGCTCCGTGTTATATCTAGTTAGCATGTGCTATCGGGTACTAGCAAATGGCAGCCCAATGTCTATGAGGCTCGCGTGCTACGGAGTACTCGCTAACTCGCTAACGGATCATTGGAAGTCTGTAGTGGGGCGTCTCGTACTAAGTGAGTGTGTTGTATCCTTCTATTTATATACCAGCCAATAAATCGAGCATTACCTGATACCTCTCAGTGGAATAGATTGTGATTGCTGTGCCTGTTTATTTTCACAATGCATCTGATAGGAATTTCAGTAAATATACAAAATAATTGTTATCTGAATTATATGGTAATGCTATTCTAAGCATTGCCACAATTTTCCATTTCACTTTTTTACATCAGTTCATCATTAAGAAGACAAAGAAGATGACTCATGTATCAGTAAATATATGTTCTCAACAGGAAGAGGAGGCAAAGATGGGAAATCTGTTTTGGCTCGTAGCTGTAAATGCACCCACTATTCAAAACCCACATTTCAAAATCTCTTAGAAATTTTCCATATTTATATCTACTTAGAAAATGAACGCTGCTTCAGTTTGAGCTAGTGAACTGTTTTCGTCGGGTGCAATAGGGGCACACATATAGAAGTTAGAGGTTTGAACAATGAACATACATTGAGAAAACAATAGATTATCTAGTCCATTATCTAGTAATTAGCACCATAACCAAGCGATAGAAGTCTTACACACTACCACTCGAGTGTTCTGTTCGTCCAAGCAGAGATCGTCGGGGAGACCGCGGCGCAGGGCATAGTGGCTCTGTTGCGTTTAGATATTTTTTTTCCGACGACGACTCTTGTATAGGCGGACGCGTAGTGCGTTTTAATTAGGGATTAGATACATTAATCCTGACTGTTTGATGCTTTAAAAAAAATCAAATCCTGACTGTTTGATTGCGTTAAGCTGGGTTGATCCGGTGGCGCAAATAAGACAGAAAAGTTCCCTGCCGCCTACTCCTTGTACCCTGTTTGCTTCGGCGCCGCCGCCTCTTCCTGTCGTGAAACAATCGGCTAGTCCATCTTCCACGGTGGCTTTCGTTGCCGATCGACTAACTTGGACTCCGATCCGGATGAGCTAGTTTCAAGCATCAGAAGCAGAGCAGCTAGCTCCACCTCGCGATACGTACAAGTACAATCGCCTAAGCCCAATTCGAGGGTCGATTTCATGGCTCTCAGCTGCCTTGTCAGATTCAGAACTCCACCACCTTGCAGGTAGTATTAAGAGCTAGAAGAAGCAAGGGTAGATGCCGAAACAGCACCGCAATGGGCGGCGCCTTGACGGCAAGGTCAGTTCTTGCCCTCGCCACCACCTCTACATAGTCATGAACAGTGGCGGAGCCAGAAAAATTTCTCAGGGTGTGCCTTTGCCACACTCTAAAAAAAAATCGGCAAAACAAATGTACATTGTCTTACCAAAAAGAATGGCGTAAATAGTTTACAATATTATAGCTCATCAAATATGTTTAAACTTAGCAAAAATAGCAAATACCAAATAATTGGGAAGGAAAATAGTCTTAAATAAAACCTAAACAAAATAGCAATAACAAGAGCGCGTTGCTTTCTGATGCGTCCTGAAATATGATGCTTCCCTGCTACCGACGGGACGGCACTCGAATGCGTGATCGATGCGAACAGCCAGAGTTGGTAAGCCTCCGCGCGGGTTCTATGCTTTCCTTCCTGACTTTTATCTCGCGCTGCCGGCCGGCCGAATTCAAAAGAAGAATAAATTAGAGATTTGAGCTGAGAGGCATCAGGATTTAAAAGCAGGCGAGCACCTGTCGATCTCTAGCAGACGAAAGTGATTAAGTGATCAAGGTGGAAGCATCGGTACAGACGCATCAGAAGCAAGTCTTCAAGGCCGTTTGGCACCAGACGTCCCAGTTTTGACCTCAATCTCGTCGGACTAAAAAAAGAAGGGTGGAAGCATTGGTCCATGCGGGAGCAATGGAGGCCTTCTGGGCTGTAAATACAAATGGTCGGGATTATTTGGGCTTCTCTCTAGGCTTTCCCTTTTCTTAAGTGCGGTTTTTAATTAGCTGTGGCATGAGTGCATGACGGGTTGGCAACTGCTCAGCTGATCAACAAAATTTCACGGGAGCTCTGGGTGTGCCAGGGCACACCCGGCACACCCGCTGGCTCCGCCACTGGTCATGAATGACTGGAAGGATCGTTACGGCATACGCAAATTCGACCTGTCGTCAGACTCGGGTGACCACGCCGCAGCCGTGCATCGGCCACTGCCACCCGCTCTCATCCGCTTTGAGGCTCCGAGCAGCGGCTTCTTCGCGGCCATCGGCTCCAAGGTCATGGCCATGCACCCCAAGCGGGTGACCAGGCCCGTAGTCCCCGTCTTCGACGTCCGCACCGTCTGTCTCGGCCTCGGCCCCCAGCACGGGTCGATCCCTTCGCAGCCCACGTACTTGACCGTCGGCGACAGGCTCGTGGCTCTGCTGGACGACTGCTCGTCAGAGCTGCTCGATCCTCATGATCCTTCACGGTCGTGGCACGAGCTCCAGAGATCTCCGTTCAGGCCTCAGGATGTCACCTCTCACGCCGTGCACCCCGATGGCCGGACCGTCTTTGTCAGCGTCGAGACCGGCGCCACGTACTCCCTCGATACAAGTTCAAGATATAATAGGTGGAGGCTTCATGGCGAGTGGAAGCTGCCTTTCGCCGGACGTGCACACTTCGACCCCTCACTGGACGCCTGGGTTGGGCTCTCCGGTGAACCGGACACGCTCGGCTACCTCTGCTCCTGCGACGTTGTACCGTCCACTGGTCCTGAGTCGGAAGAGTCTGCCTTGTGCACTACTACTTGTCTGCTGAAGACGACGTGAGCCGCTCCGCCGAGGACTTGCCACTGTCTGGAATGCTTCGGTTAACGACCTTCTCGCTCAAGTATGACAAGCATGGCGACCTCTGTGCTGAAAAACACGGCCGGTTAGATGCTACCGGCTAAAGCATCGAAGAACGTCGCCTTAGATGATGATCCTGTGGCCTTCTGGATTTAACAACAGCCATGATCATATTTTATTTTTGTTTGCAGAAGTAATGTCAGCTGCAGTCTTGATATATTGGACCATGTAGCGATTTATTTCTCGCTATTCTGCTTTCTACTGTAGTTCGGAACAAACTGCTAGCTAAAAAAGACTCGTACTGTCCCTCTGTGGTTTCCTTTATATAAAGGGGGTTGCCGTCGAATTGAAAAACAATCATGTGTACACACATTGTCTTTCTAATTGCAATCCGTATCTCGAGCAGTGCTATCAAGAAATGTATCATGTAGCTAGGCACCAATAAGTAATCACTAATCAGGTTCTAAGTGAAATGCACGCTTCAAATTTAGAGCTGTCGGTCCAATTCGGTCCATTTCCTTATGAAGATTGGAGGTTCAAAACTAAACTGAGGAAAATGCAGTAGGCCTCAAAAGATCAGTTCCTGTCAGTTAATTTTTCAGCCATGAGTTGCTACTTTCTATCAAATACATATTGCATTGGTGTGGTGGGAATGCAGAACACATTCATTTTTTAGCCAGACGCAGTCGGAGGAGCTGCTCCTAGAGAGGCTGGAGTACGACCGGCTGCTGGAGGATAACCAGATTCTGCAGTCCTAGCTCCAATACAACGACTGAATCGGTTAACTGTCCCAATTTTTTATTTTGAGCCACTGAAAGGGCCAGGGATACTGAAATGGTGGTTATGGTGAAAGATCAGGTTTCAGATTGTGCTTTCCAACACTGATTCTTGCTGAGTTTTTTAGCGATTTCCTAAACAAAAATTCTCATATTTTCCAGAAAAGATCCATCGTTCCGAATGAGGCCTTTAATTCCGCAAGTTCAACGTGTATCAGAATATTGGGCTTACAGGCTTATTTCAGCCCATCGCTCATAATATGTCCATTTGTACGTGGAATATATAGAGTACCGGCCCAATGGCCAAACCTCATTCTGCTCATCTGGGCAATGCAAAACTTTATCCTTCAATACATAGGGAACTGCCACCACAGCAAATTTACAGAAGAATCTCCCATTTTTATAAAGGACATTTATTAAACTCGTAAAAATAAATATCTCATAAATTTATCCTTCAATACATAGGGAACTGCTATAGATCAACATCTCATAAAAATAACAATGCATATTTTCTCAACAAATCTGCAAGAATTTGGTTCATCCAAGACTGAAATGTAGTTGCATTTGTAACCACAAATGACATTACTTTCTACTCATAATGTCCCACACGAGTGATGCAAGCTGTTTTTGGAATATTCTCTCGTTTCGTCCTTACTAGATGTTTTACATTTATCTCTCTCTTCAGTCTTTGCTTTCCCGGTCCATTAACAATACATGTCATGATATCTCTGTTTTACAACCTAAAATGGAACAAATCCTAGCCATATTATCGTTTATATATTATAATAGAAAACCCATTTCACCTTGCTCTCTTCTTTTTCACGGTGTACTCATGGCTATGCACTTTTCTCGATTTTGGTGTGCTCCGAGAGAGTCAATTTGGGATAAAATCATATTCGTGTCTCTAGTGATAGGACCCACACACACAGGGCCGTGGCCCAGGAGGGGGAAGGAGCAAGGAATGTTTTCTTTGATAAATGAGTCTATATCTCTCATAGTCTCTTCCTCTAAGCTCTGGTACCATAAACACATCTAAGTTTGATCACATCTTTGCACCAGTCACCATTAGGATACTCTCCGACCCTACTTAATTCAATTAAATGAAATTAAAATTTCAAGTCACAACACTTTTTGAAAAACTGGTTCATTTGTTTAATGATGACTCACTTGCATCTATATGGCTCCGCTACTAGTGCGACTTATCAGAATGACCGGTCTAACCTAAACTTATGGTTGACAATTGTACAAGCATAATATTTACCAAAATGAAAATCAAGCAATACTTGTCAACATGGTCACTAAACTAGAAGGAAAAGACGCGTGTTGCCGCGTCTGTCCTAATTCGAAGAATGATAGATAAGCAAACTTTTTTTTGGCAAAACATATATAAAAAAGTATCTATGATGGAGAAAATATTACCACCGACTCACTATTTACAACAGAATTAATCAAACATCTTCACATAAACATAGAGAAATAGATAAGCGGTACCATTATTTAGTTGTAGTAAGGTTAAGAGTAGACCACTTAACCGAAAGAGCATGACCCACTTAAAAAAGGTTACACTCAGCGATAAGGATATAAAGACAATTATGACATGTCATGAAAGTTAAATTATGTACTCATGGTCATGACTTTTCTACACTCTAATAATTGCAACCGAGGCTAGGAAAACATAGATCCTTCTTTTAGTGTATGCATTCAACCGTCTGCAAAATACACACGTGCATTTTTACATAATCTGGCTCGTTGCGTGAAGACAAGTGAGATATAAGTAAATATACCGCAGAAAAAAGTTCACATATAAATACCCAAATTATTTTTCATCAGTAATAGGTGGCATCCAAAACAAGGAATATAACTCATCATTTCACCCGCATTCACGATCGATTTTTTGTTCATGGTTTCAACCGAAGCTGCCACGACCACCGAGTCGAGCGACTAACAGGAACGGTGACAGTGACAGATGCCAGGGGCAAAATAGGTGTTCATGTGCAACTACTGTGAGGGTTGTAGAAATTCTTTCAGCTCGCTGGTGTTGGGTGGCCACCAGAGGGGAGCACGGGTGGCGTGCAACTTAACAATGGACTTGAGGCGCGACACCAGGATTGGAGGTGCCCTGTAGTCCCAGGTTATTGACGGAGCCATAGTTGTGTGCGGAGAGACGGGCAAACTTTGCGTAGGGACGACTATTTTTCGGTAGAATGCAAATCGAAGGAGGCGGAGGGAGAGAAATTATGTCGGGTGGCGCAGGCTGCGTAAAGCTATGGTGGACAGTTGCGGCAGAGATAAGAGATAGAGTTCTCGGATAGAGCCGATAGCTCCAAACTCATCGCATCTGCTTTAAAAAAAATCGAAACAACTGTTTACGGTTCAATTTTTTGAAATAAAACGTACAACTACGTGTATGTTGTACGCACTCTAGAATTCTTTTTTGTATTTTGGTCTACACAAAAAGAATAATTTTGGAAGAAAAGTTTACAGCTCAATTTTTTGAAATAAAACGTACAACTACGTGTATGTTGTACGCACTCTAGAAGATTTTTTTTGCATTTTGGTCTACACAAAAAAGAGTAATTTTGAGGGAAATGGAGCTATTTTTCGTTTTTTACAACCACAATTTCTTTTTTTATAGATGGTAATCCCTTTTCAGTTCACCAAAAATTTAGCATATAAATACAAATATATGTATATTCAATAGAATTTGTTTCAACTTGTGAACTATAAATAAATATAATTAAATGAGATCCACCATGATTTGGACATGTGGAAGTAGGAGAGAACATCAATCCTAGAGAGTTTAGTTCTTTTATAGATAATAAAATGAGGTCCACCATGATGTGGACATGTGGGAGAAGTAGAGGACACCAATCCTAGGGAGCTTAGTTATTTTAGAGATTTTGTGATAGCCACTTCTCATGTCTGTTTTTTTAGATGATTTGACCTATTGGTGGATCATCCCATGCGAGGAATGGTTTGATATATTGGGAGTAAGTTGGTTAGGGTTGTTGCTAGTCATCCTCTTACATGTTAGGTATTTTTGTATGGATGTTTTTGTTCACTTGACACTTGCTACTTATACTCATATCTCGTGTGATTTACGTGTTGTTCTATTTTTTCCATCTCGTTTATCCTGTTATTGGTCAATCGTGAAAACCAGAACCCCAATCGGGATCATTGTTAACTTATCAAACATGAAGAGCATGTATATCAAATGTTGGATACAATTACCAAAATAGAAACAAGTCGGTATTAATTGGGAGAACCCAAAACGACTAGGTGGTTGACTCCCATCACATGTACATGTATAGAAACTCGCCCAATTAATTTGTACTCGCTAGCTAGTCAAAATTATAACTCAGTATACACAATTACGTATTTGTCTTTGGCAGAACCAATATTGGTCAGAGTCTAGAAAAGGGTTATCTGATCAGAACGAAATGTTGGAGTAGGCCGGGTAGCTTGACTTGAAATTGAAACGCCGATGCAGCGTAATAACTCATGTTTCATCTCTACAATTGATAAAAACTCCTGATTCACATGCATACATCAAATGTACGAAGCTACGTATACAAAAAATAAAATCAATTAATCGGAACAAGAATTGCTTGTTCATCATCACAGTACAACAGCCCGTGTTTGTCCATATATTACAGATCAAAAGCTAGACTAGCATGGATCTTGGACCATTGGAGTAGTTTCGAGGTAGATCATCCTTGAATTAGCTCCTCGTCTCCTCCAGTATGTGCTGGATGCAGATTTCGCAGTTCGACTTGAAGCAGCTGGCCATCATGTGCAAACGAGATGAACGCCGGCTCCGGTGCAGGGCATGGCAGCAGGTCCATGCCATGGTCGCCCAAGAGCTCCTCCAACCTGCGCGGCCTCAGCACGAAATCCTTGAACGTCTTGGAGTATGTCAGTGAAGAACCCGGCCGGATCGACGCTGCCGTCGTCCACTGCTCCGGCGGGCACCGTGTCGTCTTCGTCGGAAAGCAGCCATCGCTTGATCTCCTCAAGCTGCGGCCCGGGTTCTTGGTGCCGTTGCTGGGTCTTGGGAGTTGGAGCGTCCGGGTGTTGATCCTCGCCGGCCTTCCTCTTCTTGGAGTCCGCCGTGGCCTTCATCACCGATGCGTATGTCGTCGTCTTCTTGTGGGTCGACACGTAGATCTTGCAGAGCACCAGACTGGCGCCGGCGTCGTCGAGGCAGAACTCGGTCATGCACCAGCCGAGCCTGGTTAGCGTAGGAGCCTTAGCTCCCGGCTGCAGCTCGTAGATGCCGTAGGAGAGCTTCCGCTTGTAGCCAACCCGTTTGCCGGCGTCGTTAAGAACGGGTATCTCGCGACCCTCTGTGTGCCAGGTGTAACCATCGCCGACGGCGCGCTGCCGCCTCCCGCCGCCGTTCTTGTTCTTGGTCCTGGTGTCGTGACGACGCGCCGGTGAGAAGAAGTACCAGTCGCCCTTTTCCCGTCGTGCTTGTCTGTTCCCGGCGCCTGCTCGCGCTTGTCGACGAGGTCGTCGGACGAGACGGAGTAGGCGTCAAAGTCGTGGATGTTGAAGCGAGCGTGGATGGGCAGTCCGGCTAGCTTTGGTCGGAGGAAGTCGTCGATGAGCACGTGATCAGGGCGGGTCGAACGAGAACCCAGTAGCAGGCCTAGCATCTTCCGTCGCCATGGGTCGTTCTTGGCTTCTTGCGATGATGCGAGATCGAGCGGAGCGGCGAAGTGGAAGTAGGAGGGGTGCGTGCACTGGGCTGCGTCCTAGGCTCCTAGCTGGCCTCCTAGGTATATGGTGGTCTAGGTCTAGCTAGCTTACCCACTGTTGATCGGACTGTAACGGTTTTGCTTATTTTTCACGTCTTGGTAATTTGAATAGAACCATGTATAGTTCCATACGGATTGTAACCAACCTGCTTATGGGATACGCATACTTACTTGATGTGCACAATAAACTGTGATCTTAAGCTTACGTAGCAACCAAACCGACCTGATCTCGGACCCGAACCAAGTGCATGCTCTCTCACTAAAAAGTATTGTGCTTGATTGATCTCCGGCCTCTATTCATCATTCATGCTTTTCCTTCGTTGCATTACTGATCCCAGCAGTTCATCCATCACTGCATGCATTTTCTTCATTACGTTATCAATGATAGCACACTACCGGAATTGGGGGTGCTGGAGAGGGTCTGACAGTGGCCAAGTGCAATTTGTCGGGAAGTCGGCAACATCTCCTCTATACCGAGGATTATTCTGATTAGATAACCCATGTTTAACCCATGCTAAAAGCCACAGAAATATACAATGTTTTGATACATGGGTCTACAAATTGCACTTGGCAAACTGTCGGACCCTCTCCAACATCCCCAATTTCGGTAGTGAGCTATCATGAATAACGTAATGCACTACAGGAAAGCGCAGCTATGCCGACGGCCAGGGTCTACGCTGACGGCTTTTTGTCGGGGCCGTCGGCATAGACCCTGAACAGGCTAGCCCACAAAAATCTTTCGGCGTAGATCTCCAGGGAGCTACGCCGACGGCATTGTCCTCGGCATAGCTCTCTTTTTTATCTATGCCGACGGCAAAGCCCTCGGCCTAGCCTGCGCTAAAAAATTGTTTTGACCGTTTTGATTATAACTTTTGCATTCGAACTCAGATTTTGATGTTCTTTACCTCATTTCGAAAAGGAGAAGTAGATCTACATCACCATACACATTGTTCAACCTATATTATTCAAAAAAAAATCATGACCAAGGATGGAACCAATAATGAAGGGTGAAGACCGTCGATAAAAGGTATAAACATTCTGCATCTTCTCCCCACTTAAATTGATTTCTGAGCCACAACATTCTAAAAGTATCGTTGTTTCTGTGATATAACCACTAGTTGTGTGCCTTAAAATGATTTTAAAAAAATTCAGACCAAACTATCAAACACTTGTAGTTCAAATTTAGATTATTTTTTCAGAAAATCAGCATAAACTCATTTAACTAGGAAAAAATAGATAGAAATCAAGAAAATGCCTAATAATTGGGGATTATCCATCAAATGTGGACTACTCTTTGTGAGAATTAGATGGGTGCCATTTTGCACCATATATTTTGTACTTGGTTCACAAAAAAATCATTTTTGCCATTTAGAAAAGGAAAAATGATATTTTTAAAAATAATTTTGAAAATCCCTTCGGAACAATTGTTTTCTATACCAACATACACCTATTTGTCGAATATGAGAACTTTCTCACAAATTATGCCATGGGAATGGTCATAACTTGGTCATTTTGCTTGAAACTTATACATGTTTATACATGATAGACCTTTTTGTTAAGATTTTTTTGAACAATTTGTCAAAAATCAAGTTTATCATTTTTCACAGCAACTAGTACACACAAAAGGACTCCATGCCAGAGGATATCTTTTTTGAGGTTATTTTCACTTTATTTGGTTTTTTCAAATAAGGTCAAAATGGCCACCATGACTATTCATCGAAAGAGGTCAAATTTTCTAAAACTATCGATATTTCTGTGATGTAACCACTAGTTGTGTACCTTAAAACGATTTAAAAAAAATCAGACCAAACTATTAAACAATTGTACTTCAAATTTGGATTACTTTCGGAAAATTAGCATAAACTCATTTAACTAGGCGAAATTAGATATAAATTAAGAAAATTCCTAATACTTGGGAAATATCCATCAAATGTGGACTACTCTTTGTGAGAATTAGATGGGTGCCATTTTGCACCATATTTTTATACTTTGTTAAAAAAGTCATATTTGCCACTTAGAAAAAGGAAAGTGATATTTATAAAAATAATTTGTTAAATCCCTTCGGAACCATTGTTTCATATACCAAGATATAGCTATTTGTCGAATATGAGAACTTTATCACAAAATATGCCGTGAGAATGGTCATAACTTGGTTATTTGGCTTGAAACTATAAATGTTTATACATGATAGTACTTTCTGTGAAGAATATTTTTGAAACATTTGTCAAAAATCAAGTTTATCATTTTTTATATCAATTAGTACACAAACAAGGACTCCATGTCACAGGATATCTTTTTTTTAGGTTATTTTCACTTTATTTGATTTTTTTCAAAAAATGTCAAAATGGCCACCATGACTATTCATCGAAAGAGTTCAAATTTTGTAAAACTATCGATGTTTTGTGATATAACCACTAGTTGTGTACCTTAAAATGATTTTTTTAAAATTTCAGACCAAATTATCAAACACTTGTAGTTCAAATTTGGATTACTTTCGGAAAATCAACATAAATTCATTTAACTAGGCGAGATTAGATAGAAATCAAGAAAATTCCTAATACTTGGGGATTATCCATCAATGTGGACTACTCTTTGTGAGAATTAGATGGGTGTCATTTTGCACCATATTTTTTGTACTTGGTTCACAAAAAAGTCATTTTTGCCATTTAGAAAAAGAAAATAATGATATTTATAAAAAATAATTTGGAAAATCCCTTCTATACCAAGATACACCTATATATTTGTCGAATATGAGAACTTTCTCCCATGAATGGTCATAACTTGGTCATTTGGCTTTAAACTTATGCATGTTTATAAATGATAGACCTTTTTGTGAAGTTTTTTTTTGAACATTTTGTCAAAAATCAAGTTTATCATTTTTCATAACAACTAGTACACATAAAAATACTCCATGCTAGAGGATATATTCTTTTGAGGTTATTTTTACTTTATTTGATTTTTTCAAAAAAGGTTAAAATAGCCACCATGACTATTCATCGAAATAGGTCAAATTCTATCAAACACTTGTAGTTCAAATTTGGATTATTTTCGGAAAATCTACATAAATTCATTTAATTAGACAAAATTAGATAGAAATCAAGAAAATTCCTAATACTTGGGATTATCCATCAAATGTGGACTACTCTGTGTGAGAATTAGATGGGTGCCATTTTGCACCATATTTTTTGTTCTTGGTTCACAAAAAAGTCATTTTTGCCACTTAGAAATAGAAAATTGATATTTCTAAAAATAATTTGAAAAATCCTTCAGAACCATTGTTTCCTATACCAAGATACACACATATTTTTCAAATATGAGAACTTTATCATAAACTATGCCATGGGAATTGCCATAACTTGATCATTTGGCTTGAAACTTATAAATGTTTATACATGATAGACCTTTTTGTAAACAATTTTTTTGAACAATTTATCAATCATCAAGTTTACCATTTTTCATAGCAACTAGTACACATAAAAGCATTCCATGCCAGTGGATATCTTTTTTTAAGGTTATTTTCACTTTCTTTGATTTTTTTTCAAAAAAGGTCAAAATGGCCACCATGACTATTCATCGAAAGAAGTGAAATTTTCTAAAACTATCGATGTTTTTGTGATATCTTTGTTGTTTTCCAAAACGTGCTGCAAAATTCTCAAACCCTGGAGGGTTTTCCAGCACTTTGATGCCATTGTGAGAACCGACCATCACATTTGCGCTCGGGGCAGAGATAAGGCTCGCCACCTCTGAACATCTCTTCCACGAACACGATCCAACTATGCATGATAGAGAACGAGGGATTTGGGTGTACATGTTTCATTCCGTCTAGGGACCCAAACTACACAAAATTTTATCCGCCAGAACTTGCTCTTTTCCACACAAAAGTTGTTCCCGCCAAAAATTAGGTTTCTTTTCCACCAAAATTTTCACGCAGGAAATAGAGTGACTTTGCGAGAACAAAAGCTAAGACAATGAGATGGCGGGAAAAAATCGTGGGCATGAAGAGAGCGAGGGAGACTCAAACTTTAGAGTCAATGATACCGCCAAAATATAAACACCACAAAATAAAATATTGTTTTTCTTTTTAAAAGAATACAAAAAAACCTATTGCCCAGTGCAATGTCAGGGTGCACTTGACACACAATAAGATTTAATTGTTGCCGAGTGCCTCTGACGTGGCACGATAAGCTCCACCTCACTGTCACGATCTTCATCCGTCAGGCCAGTGACACCTCTTTTTTGCCAAGCACCGGACTTTTGCCAAGTGTCGTGCTTTTGCCGAGTGGTGTCGTACCTGGAAAAACCTTGGCATGTAAGATTATTTGCCGACTGTCGGATCTTCGAGCATAATTATTTGATCCTCGGTATAGAGGAGATGTTGGCGACTGCCGACAAATTGCACTTGGGAGACTGTCGGACCCTCTCCAACATCCCCAATTCCGGTAGTGAGCTATCATGAATAACGTAATGAAGGAAATGCATGCAATGATGGATGAACTGCTGGGATCAGTAATACAATTGAGGAGAAGCAAGAAATGATGAATAGACGGCTGTGATCAATCAAGCACAATACGGTTCGGGTCCGATATCAGGTTTGGTTGCTACTACGTAAGCTTAAGATCAAAGTTTATTGTGCACATCAAGTAAGTATGCGTATCCCATAAGCAGGTTGGTTACGATCCGTATGGAACTATACATGGTGCTATTCAAATTACCAAGACGTGAAAAATAAGCAAAACCGTTACAGTCCGATCAACAGTGGGTAAGCTAGCTAGACCTAGACCTAGACCACCATATACCTAGGAGGCCAGCTAGGAGCCTAGGACGCAGCCCAGTGCACGCACCCCTTCTACTTCCACTTCGCCGCTCCGCTCGATCTCGCATCATCGCAAGAAGCCAAGAACGACCCATGGCGACGGAAGATGCTAGGCCTGCTACTGGGTTCTCGTTCGACCCGCCTGATCACGTGCTCATCGACGACTTCCTCCGACCAAAGCTGGCCGGACTGCCCATCCACGCTCGCTTCAACATCCACGACTTTGACGCCTACTCCGTCTCGCCCGACGACCTCGTCGACAAGCGCGAGCAGGCGCCGGGAACAGACAAGCACGACGGGAAAAGGGGCGACTGGTACTTCTTCTCACCGGCGCGTCGTCACGACACCAGGACCAAGAACAAGAACGGCGGCGGGAGGCGGCAGCGCGCCGTCGGCGATGGTTACACCTGGCACACAGAGGGTCGCGAGATACCCGTTCTTAACGACGCCGGCAAACGGGTTGGCTACAAGCGGAAGCTCTCCTACGGCATCTACGAGCTGCAGCCGGGAGCTAAGGCTCCTACGCTAACCAGGCTCGGCTGGTGCATGACCGAGTTCTGCCTCGACGACGCCGGCGCCAGTCTGGTGCTCTGCAAGATCTACGTGTCGACCCACAAGAAGACGACGACATACGCATCGGTGATGAAGGCCACGGCGGACTCCAAGAAGAGGAAGGCCGGCGAGGATCAACACCCGGACGCTCCAACTCCCAAGACCCAGCAACGGCACCAAGAACCCGGGCCGCAGCTTGAGGAGATCAAGCGATGGCTGCTTTCCGACGAAGACGACACGGTGCCCGCCGGAGCAGTGGACGACGGCAGCATCGATCCGGCCGGGTTCTTCACCGACATACTCCAAGACGTTCAAGGATTTCGTGCTGAGGCCGCGCAGGTTGGAGGAGCTCTTGGGCGACCATGGCATGGACCTGCTGCCATGCCCTGCACCGGAGCCGGCGTTCATCTCGTTTGCACATGATGGCCAGCTGCTTCAAGTCGGACTGCGAAATCTGCATCCAGCACATACTGGAGGAGGCGAGGAGCTAATTCAAGGATGATCCAAGATCCATGCTAGTCTAGCTTTTGATCTTTAATGTATGTAATGGGCAAATTGTACTCACTCCGATCTATATTAGTGGGCATAGCTTTGTCTAAATTCATATGTATCTAGTTAAGTATTTAGACTAGATACATGTGTATGTAGACAAAGTTGTGCCCACTAATATGGATCGGAGGGAGTACTTGATGATGAACAAGCAATTCTTGTTCCGATTAATTGATTATATTTTTGTATACCTAGTTTCGAACCTTTGATGTATGTGAAAGTGTTAAACACGAGTTATTATTGTAGAGATGAAACATGAGTTATTACGCTGCATTCAATTTCAAGTCAAGCTACCCTATTCAAGCATTTCGTTGTGATCAGATAAGCCATGTTTAGACTCTAACCAAATTTTGGTTCTACCAAAGACAAATAGTTATTCTGTATACTGTTAGAATTTTGACTAGTAGCTACAGAGTACAAATTAATTAGGCGAGTTTCTATGCATGTACTACATGCACCTAGTCGTTTTTGGGTAAGCCAGGGCAAAAACGGCTTGCCGGTTTAGCCGGTTTGGGCCTAGCTGATATTTTTGTAGTAAACCTGGTGGAACTTGGGCCTTTGGACTCTTGTGAAAGAAAATGTATTATGTCCATGGAAAAAGTATATAATTCACTCTCAAATGTCACGATTTGGATACTTTTCACCCTGAACTCCAAAACCGGATAAATCGAACCCTGAAATGTGACAAACCGGAGAAATCACACCCTGGAGTGGTTTCGCACTGATTTGGGGTGCTTTTGAGTCAATTTTGACTTTTCTTGGGATGACGTGACACTGATGTGGCGCTGACGTGGCGCAAAAAAAAAAGAAAAAACCCCAAGCTCGCCGGAGAGCTCGCCGGAGCAATGCCGGAGCACCTCTCCCCCGCCGATCTGCCCCCAGCGCCGGCGAGCCCTCCCCGCCATTCCACCCCGCGCCAAACCCTAGATCCGCGCCGCCCGCCCTGAGATCTCCCCCGATTAACGAGGACATGGGCATGGCCGCCGCGTAGGACCTGACCGACGCTGACTTCTTCGACAAGCTCGTCGACGACGACGACCAGGTGATGGCGTGTACAGCACACGTTCGTTGGGAGACCCCAAGAGGAAGGTATGATGTAGTGCAGCAGCAGTTTTCCCTTGAAATATGACCAAGGTTATCGAACCAGTAGGACACGAAGGCTCTCAGAAGGTTGTTGGAGAGCTGGCACGGCGCAATGTCAGTCACCAACGTGGAACCTGCACACAACACAACCAAACTACTTTGCCCAGCGAAAACAGAGAGGTTGTCAATCTCTCCGGTCTTGCTGAAAACAAAGGATTAAACGTATTGTGTGAAAAACAGTAGAGATTGCAGAAAGTAACAAAGAACAGATGATTCTAGTAGGTGTTTAACAGTATGAGGAAAATTGGACCGGATTCCACAGTTCACTAGTGGTGTCTCTCCAATAAAAGATAACTAACATGCTGGGTAAACAAATTACAGCTGGGCAATTGACAAATAGAGAGTGCATGACAATGCAATATATGACAAGATGTTCACTATCAGATCTAGTTGGGCATTACAACAAAGTACATAGACCGCTATCCAGCATGCATCTATGCCTAAATAATCCACCTTCAGGTCAGCATCCGCATCACTTCCAGTATTAAGTTGCTAACAACAGATTATTGCATTAAGAAAAGTGCGTAATGTAAACAACACAAATGACCGTAGACATTGCATCATTGTTTTACCCCTAGTAGCAACATCACATCCACAACCTTAGCCATTGCTGTCACTTGTCCAGATTTAATGGAGGCATGAACCTACTATCTAGCATAAATACTCCCGCTTGGAGTCACTAGCATCTACTTGGCCAAAACATCTACTAGCAATGAAGAGCATGCAAGATCAAGAACACATAGATAGATAAACAACTTAAACATAGTATCAATATTCATCGGATCCCAGCAAACACAACATGTAGCATTACATAATGATGATCTTGATCATGTTAGGCAGCTCACAAGATCTAAACATGGAGGAACAAGGTGGAGAGACAACCATCTAGCTACTGCTATGGACCCGTAGTCCAGGGGTGGACTACTCACGCATCACTCCAGAGGCAGGCATGGCGATGTAGAGCCCTCCGGTGATGATCTCCCCTCCGGCAGGGTGCCGGGAAGAGCTTCAGAACCCTCCCGATCTAGGGTTGACGATGACGGCGGCAGCGGAACTTTTCGTGGAATATGATCGGGTGTTTTAGGGTATTCGCGATCGGGAGAATATATAGGCGAAAGGGCGGCGTCGGAAGGTTCTCGAGGCGCCCACGCCAGGGCAGGGCGCGCCTGACATGTGGGCCGCGCCCTGGGGTGGCGTGGGCTCCGTCTCCCCTTTGGTCTTCATGTACGTGACGGAGAAATATTGACGGTGTCTTTCGTTTCGTCCAATTCCGAGAATATTTTGCGACTAGCTTTTCTGAAAGAGAAAAACAGCAGAAAACGGGAACTGACACTCTAGCATCTTGTTAATAGGTTAGTCCCAGAAAATACATAAAAATGATATAAAGTGTAAATAAAACATGTAGCATTTGATATAATAACAGCATGGAACATAAAAAATTATAGATACGTTTGAGACGTATCAAGCATCCCCAAGCTTAGTTCCTACTCGTCCTCGAGTAGGTAAACGATAAAACAACATAATTTTTGAAGTGACATGCTACCAACACAATCTTGATCAAATAACAATGTAATGCACATGATCTGAATGAAGTGATCCGAGCCAATGGTCTATAGTTTGCTAACAAGTAAACAAGGAGTAAACAAAATGAATCACACAAGTGCAAACTTTCATGAATAGTACCTTGGAGACATTGGAGCTAT
This sequence comes from Poa pratensis, assembly GCA_947311845.1. Classification (NCBI taxonomy): domain Eukaryota; kingdom Viridiplantae; phylum Streptophyta; class Magnoliopsida; order Poales; family Poaceae; genus Poa; species Poa pratensis. Next base: position 4,893,819 of record CAMZMU010000040.1, read on the forward strand.
AATAATCTTACATAAGAGTTAGCTCATTGAACCAATAAGTTCTAAATGAAAGTGTTTGAACCAACACAGAGGAAGATTTTAGCTTCAGCATTTGCTTCAACTTCAACATATTTATCACATTGATAATGTCAAGGCAAAGAATATAATCAATCAAACACATCTCTTATGTAAAAACTGTTATACTGAGGTTGACACTGGTGTTTGCTTAAGTAGACAGAAAGAAGTAGGAAAACTGACTCAACAATAAAGTAAAAGAAAGGCCCTTCGCAGAGGGAAGCAGGGATTAAAACATGTGCTAGAGCTTGTAGTTCCCGAAGGCATTTATAGAGAGCATAAAATATTATTTTGAGAGGTGTATACATGTGTCAACAAATCAGCAATAGAGTTCATGTCATCTTCCATGGCTAACTAACTTTTAGAGCGGTTCCGAAAATTTATATATATACTGCACTTATAACATGCACTTTATAGCTTTTTGACACTCCTCCCCACCATTTCTTTTCTCAAACCATGGCTAACCGAATCCTCGGGTGCCTGCCAACAATCTCAAACCATGGAGGAGTGTCTATTTATTACTTTAGTTATTTAGGTGGACTAACCAGCTCTTTATGCAAAATAAAAGTGGAAAAGCAGATGAAGCTGCTAGTCCTTGGAAATCAATTAGCATGGAAGATGACTGTCGTGTCTCAGAAGAGGGACACCGGGAATAAAGGATACCCCCTTTTTAGGTTCGGCACGGGCGCGAAGGAGGCTGAAAGCTTCCTCACCCGGGAGGTGGTCGCCGAACTACTTCTACGATGGTGGTGGTCGAGCAAGCACAAGGACACAGAGAGTTACCCAGGTTCAGGCCGTCCGGAGGCTAACAGCCCTACTCCTGCATGTCTGGATTGATTGGATCATCATGGAGTGGTTTACAAGGGTGTTCTACGGGTGAACCCGGTAGTGTACCGGATGGAGGTAGAAGAAGAGCAGATCCTGCCCTGGGGAGATCACCTCTCTTTCTCCTCCAAACCCTACTCTAGTCTTGTCTTGCTCTTGATCCGCTCTCGCCTTTTCTGCCTCGGTGCCTTGGGCCTCCTTTTATAGAGCAAGGAGGCACCCCAAGGGCATGCGAGGGGCGTGAGGGGTTTTTGGCGGGAGAAAACCCCTCCTTGGCACTTGGAGGCGACGTGGCTTCTTCTCCTCCACGCGCGTCCATGAGTTGTCGCTATCAACCTTTGGGAAAAGGTGGGGAGGGTGGACTGACACCCCCACCGACCACGCTCAAGGCTCCGTACTCCGTCTTGGAGCCCAAGTCTTCCTCCAGCTTCCGCATGAGCTGGCGTCCTTATCCTCTTCGCCGGTACGGATGGAGAACCCCGGAGGTAAACCCGGCCGCCTACCGGGTACCCTGACCCGAGAGCCATCCGCCTTGAACCCCGGGGAGTAGGTGACCCGGAAGTCCACCTAGTCCTTAGCCGTGTGTCGATGCCGAACTTGACGATTTCCATGGCGGAAGATGGGGTGGCCCATCTTCCGTCCTGACTCCTAGCCTTGTCCATCTTCATGGTGGGCCCAGGTGGTGGACCCACTTTGGCCACAAAAGGGGAACCCCGTATTCCACTGTTGCGACAGTAGCCCCCGGGCATAGTCCCGGCGGCTCTTGCTCCTGGTGCTGCCGGGGCTATGGCCAAATAGTTTGGCCAAAGAGGGTCCCCGGCACCTTGCTTTCCTTGCTCCGGGGGAGGCTCGCTGGTGTTGACGTAGAAGCGAACCCCCAAGTCCACGCCAGACTTGTTCAAAGTGAACGTTGCGGGTTGCACGGGCAGCCAACGTTCACTTGAATCCAACGGGAGGAAACCGCCCAGATCGGAACGTCTCCTCAATCCCCGCGCCCGTCGGAGTAGTGGGGCCGTGACGCGACGCGTGGGCTGCCTTATAAGCCACGATTCCTCGGCACTGTAGCCGTTACTTCTCCAAATCGCCAGAAATCCCCAACTCGCCGCCCTTGCCTTTCATCTTCTCCGCCGAGCGCCGCCCCAAATCCTCTTCTCCGATCGCCGCCGCCACTTCCCTTGCCAGTCTCATGGCGCGGACAAAGGTTTCCGCCTCGGTCGTCCAGGAGGAGACGTCCCCTAGATCCGAGCGGAGGCGGCGGAGATCAGAGTTCAACGCCGAGCAAGCAGAGCTTCGTAAGAAGGACGCTCTGTTTGCCAGCAACTACGACGATGTCGTGCGGATGCTGCAAGCGGCGAGCCTCGGCGCGGAGGCATCTGCGGCCGCGCCGGGGTCCCTGCTCGTGAGGCCACCCGAGTCTTCTCCCCTTCTGCGACAAGGGAGCCCAACCAGATCCCCATCTTCGGTGGCTTCATGCTGATGGGACTTGTCCCTCCTTTCTCAGACTTCTTCATGGAGATCCTGCGGGCATATGGCCTGAAGCTTCTGCACCTCACTCCCGGCGTCATTCTGGATCTGACGATCTTCGCCTACTCCTGTGAGGCGCTCGTCGGGGTTATGCCCTCTGTGGCCTTGTTCCGCCACTTCTTCTATCCCCGCATGGCCAAGGAGGGATGGATGGGAGGCGGCGTCACCTTCTGCTTCCGCCCAGGAATCAAGGCCTCCGGTTACCCCGAGATGGTCATCAAGTCCAAATGGGATGAGTGGAGGGCAGGATGGTTCCTGGTGGAGGTTCCCGTTGTCTCGTCGCTTTTTGACGAGCCGAAGGAGCCCACGGTGGGCCTGAAGACTTGGAACTGTGTCAGCTTGCAGGATGAGGACCTTGCTGAGGTGGTGGCGCGCTTCAAGCTCCTCCGTGACCGAGGAGTTACCGCGCCCGCCATTGTGGCCCACTTCCTCAAGCACCGCATAGCGCCGCTTCAGAAGCGGCTGCACCCGGCGTGGGACTACCAAGGTCCCAATGACCCAACTCGTCTGGGCGGCGTGAACATGACGACATCCACCATCCGGGACAATATCCATGTGATTTTTGGCCCTGGCGTCGACTTCAAGTGGCCCACTGGGGTCCACCCGCTGTGGAACGACCCGAAGAAGGACGAGATCTTGAGGTCGATGCCGGTCTTCAACGCCCTTGGTCTCGAGGGCCGCGAAGATCATGGCCCCAGGGTCACTGTGAAGAAGACCCGCAGGACCAAGGTTCCTTCCAGCTCTGACGAGGAAGGAGAGCTCTCCGAGTCCGAAGGAGAGAGCGATGAGGGATCCGGAAGGATTCCTCTGGCTCCGACGAGGACGACGACGAGGGCGGTGATGGCGACAGGGCCACCACCGACGCCGACGATGACGACGACGACGATGATGACGAAGAGGAGGAGGACGAGGTCGTGGCGAAGCCGGGCCCCTCCTTGCGTCCTCCCTCGGGTGACTCCGCAGTCCCTGACCCGGGGATGACCGTGATTCCTTCACCCGCGGCGGCGGGTGGAGAGGAGGACGACGCCATGGACGTGGAGATGGGAACCATCGACTTTGTCTTGGCCCCGCGGCCCCGAGAAGCACCAGCCGCGGCGAGATCCTCCGATTCCCCAGACGCGCGCGCCCCGAGCCCCCAGGCGTCTTCCAATGGGTTTGTTCCGGTCCCGTTGGGAAGCAAGCGCACCCGGGAGTAAGTAACCTCTGAACGCCTTTAAGCCTTGAGCCTCCTTTTTTCCATGGGAGAGTGACCGTTTGTCGATGCAGGGGTTCACCCTCCTTGGATACCAGCAAACGGAGGCGCGACGCGGTGGAGGATGACACCGCCACCAGCGGAGGGGGAATGCTTCCTCCTTCGCTTGCTGAGGTAGAGAACCGCCGGGAGAGCGGAGTGGGCAGCGTGGGCGCTATCTTCCCGCCCTGCTTGAGAGAGGACCCGGACACCACGATGCTAGACCAAGCAGGTACGATCGGGCTCCCAGGTTTTGCTATCTTGACTTCGATCCTTCACCAGTTTTGACTGGGTCTTGACGTTTTCCTTTGCACTTCAGACACCTCCGAGGCGGGCGCCTTTCCCATGGCAAGTCCCTTTGGGCTGGGGAGCCATGAGAAGCAGACGTCCTTAACCTCAGAGGACCAGGAGGTGAGCAAAGGTGCTCCTTCTTCTCGCGCGGCGGGGACGCAAACCAAGCCTTCTGCTCCAGAGGCAAACCCGTACGGCGTTCCCTTGAACCTGGTGTCCCCTGACTTGATGGATGGCTCGCTGATGTCCAGCCAAGCCATGAGGACTTTTGTCAGCTTCTCCACGGACTCGGGAGCCAGCGAGGAGATCGCCGAGCTGACTAAGATCAAGGAGGACCTGGCGGCAGGACGCGGGAAAGCGTCGACTGCCCCAGGGGATTCTTCAGCGGTTGTTCCCCGGATCACCATCAGCGGTAACACTGCTCGAGAAGCCGTGCTGCAGGGAATTCACCAGATGGACAAGGAGCTTGGCGACCGCGAGGCCGCCATTGCGGAGAAAGCTGGGAACGTCAAGGGGCTGACCTAGAGGGGGATGGACAAGCTGAACTGCTTTGCCAACCAGATGACCAGCCTGCTGAGGTGTGCGGAGAAGAAGAATGCCAGTAGGAAGGCCGCGTACCAGCAGGGCGAGTAGAACGTCTCGGCCAAGGAGAGGGAACTGGCGATCCGTGAGGAGGAGCTGGTCGGTCGGGTCAAGTCAAACGAGCCCCGGGAACAGGAGCTGAAGAACGAGGCTGAGAAGCAGCTAAACGAGGCGGCCAACCACCGGAAGGAACTCGAGGCCCGGGACCAGACTATCAAGGAGGCCAACCAAATGCTCGAGGACATCAAGAAGGACCTCCATAGCGAGCAGGAGAAGGCCAAAGCCGCGAAGCTGCAGGCCGACAAGGATAGCAGGCAGGTGGGTGAACTGGAGCGATCCTTGAAGGCTCGTGACGAAGAGTTGGCGGAGTTGAAGAAGAACCACCAGAAGCTGACCCAGGACAACTCCCAGGTGTCTACGGAATTAGCCGAACTCCGTCGTCTTGAGCAAGAAGGCTTTGCTAGCGTTGTTGCGGCCAGCCAAGAGGCCGCCAACCGAATTAGGCAGCTGACCCTGCCGTCTCCTGTGCCGCCGCTAGAAAAGTCTTGCCGGAGCCTACCACTTGTTGCAGATTTCATCCGGAAAGCGGCAGCTGACATTCACGCTTTTAAGAAGAACATTGTCTTCCAGCTCGCCGGAGACAAGAATGCTGCCAGCAAGCAGACAGCGGCCCACGTGATGGCGATGTTCAAGGAGGCCAACCCGAAAGCCACCGTCCCGGACTTCTCCGCTTCATCGCCCTCCAAGGACTCCATCCGGGTGGTGAACGCCCTTGCGGCCGCGCTTGCCAAGAAGCTATTTCCTCCCCGTTAAGTTTCCTGCAACATATTCGAGCACGTCGTGCCCCAACATGTAATAAACTTTGCGTCAGACTCCATGCTTTGTTTCCATGAACATGCCATATGCACTATGCCTTGCTGCGCTAATTTACTTTGCGAGCATTTTTACTTGTCTCCACGTCTTGCTGAGGGATCCTCCAGGGTTGTAAGCTTACCTGTGAGGCCCTGACTGGTCAGGAATGCTCTCACAAGCCCTACCGATACCCTGAAGGTCGCTCACTCCGTTGGCACGCACGTCCCCGGAAGGTATCAGGTATCCGACCGCTATTTACCCCCCCGGAGAGTCGATACCCCATGAGTGCTCGTCTGACGGCCGAGCCTTTTTCTCGTTTTTACCAAACTTGTTTCCAGATGTTTTATGCTCGTAAAGTAAACAGTTTCCACATAACTGAGATCGGTTCAAGGATAACTTATCTTTTATTCATCATGGAAGCACTTGAACAACAAGTTGACAGTTCCGGGTACATCTTGCAGTAGTGTGGCTACTCCGGGTACATCACACGTTCTGGTCTCAAACCATCTCATGGAAGGGGAAGTTGCGAGCTTCCTCTCCCCGCGCGCATCGGTCTGCCATCTTCCAGAGATCCTCCACGGTTTCCACGACGTGAACGCTCAGCTTCTCGCGCATCTTCTGGCTGCGGATGTTGGCTTGGAAGGCAGCGACGACGGAGATCTCTTGAAGCTGCTCCAGGGGAATGCGATCAACGACCCCCCGGAATCGCCAGATGTAGTGACGCAGGGATTCTCCCGCATCCTGTTCCAGAACGAACAGATCCGAGACAGTTGCGGGATACGGGGTGCAGCAGGTCTTGAGGTGATGGACTTCCAGGCCTTCCATCTCCTCCCGGGTGCGGCGCCTGGAGCTGGAACTCTGGCCAGCACCTTCTGGAGGAACCATCACGGGACGCTTGCCATATGGATCTTCAGGCGGCTCCAGATCTGGAGGCCCATCTTCCGGGGGCGCCGCCTCGGGGATGACGCCAATGCTGACCGTCGGGGTAGAACTCAGGGGAGCATGGCACTGGTGAGCGTAGTCCAGGAGGCTTTCCAAGCTTGCGATCCATGCCTTTGCACGAGGATCATTCTTGCACTGCTCCGGAGGGAAAGATAGTAGCGCCCGGGCTGCACCCAGGGCTTCCTTCAGCCCCCAGCTGCTCTGTGCGGACTGACCCGCTGGCTAACCAAAGACCTCCCGAGTTCTCGACATGTCTCTTGCTTGGCGACGAGGCGAGAGCGCACTTTGACCAGAAGAAGCGGTAGTTCTTGCGAGAGAAGGAGATCTTGACGCGCCTTTCGTTGCGGACGAAGAGCTTGCAGCTGATCTTGCTAAGGAGGAAGATCCTGACGTAGATCCTGAGTTCGACGAAGAGCCCGACGTAGAACTTGAACCTGAAGTGGATCTCGAGCTTGACGACGAGCTCGAAGCAGATCTTGACGCCAGCGTTGATGAAGATGGATCCAGCGCTTGCGCCCGCTACCTGGCGCGCCAGATGTCGTGTCTCGGAAGAGGGACACCGGGAGTAAAGGATACCCCCTTTTTAGGTTCGGCACGGGGCGCGAAGGAGGCTGAAAACTTCCTCACCCGAGAGGTGGTCGCCGAACTACTTCTACGATGGTGGTGGTCGCCGAACTACTTCTACGATGGTGGTGGTCGAGCAAGCACAAGGACACAGAGAGTTACCCAGGTTCAGGCCGCCCGGAGGCTAACAGACCTACTCCTGCATGTCTGGATTGATTGGATCATCATGGAGTGGTTTACAAGGGTGTTCTACGGGTGAACCCGGCAGTGTACCGGCTGGAGGTAGAAGAAGAGCAGATCCTGCCCTGGGGAGTGTTAGCTTTGCCCAAGGATCAAACGCACGATCTCGCGGCAACTCGGTGACGGAAACGCAAGGACGCGGATTTCCTTTAACCGTCGTGCTGACGCTAACGCAAACGCCAGGACCAGAACACACACGAACGCAGCAACAATCAAAGGATAGCCAAAGGCACGTCTCGTGCCTCTTCTTTTCTCTATTTCTTTTCGTTTTCTGGTGATTACAACGGGGGCCTGCTGCTGTTTATATAGGTGCAGCTACGCAGGTTACAACTTCCGACTCGTACACAAACTTGACTCCTACACGAACAAGCAAACTCACGTACCACTAGGAAACCAAACCGATCTCTAACCAAGCTTTCCTATTCTAATTCACTAGTACTAGTAGGACACGGACACATATGGCATGCAAGCCACAAGACCCACTTTCCTAAGCTAATCACATGGCAGCCAAACAGGACAATGTTTGGATTACCCAACAATCACCCCCTAATCCAAACTTTCGACTCGTCGATTATAGCCAACATATCATCCGGATTACCAGCCCACGCTGTCGCATCTTAGCGTGCCACATGTAGACTAAACGCATAGCCTCATGCAGGGACTCATCTTGACCGGTCCGCATCCATCTTCACATTGGCCTTCATCTTCTCGTTGAGACACACCTACGACTTTGTCAATAACAAGTAAAGACACTGACTCTTAACCTTTTTTACTACCACTCCATCATTAGAACATCATCGGGTCATCGTCATCTTCTAATGTTGCTCGGACTCCATGTGAACGCATGAAGTTCTTCATCTTCGTGACCCACGCCCCATTATTGTTGCCTTCAAACATCGGGTGCTCGACAGTAACACCATTGCCTCTTGCCCTTTGATTCGACATGATTTTCTTCCTCGGGTTTTTCTTCGTCCGTGACGCAACTTGACGGCAACGAAGAATCCTCCAGCTCCACCGTGACGCAACGGGGAAGCCTCACACCTTAGCTCTGATACCAATTGTTAGCTTTGCCCAAGGATCGAACGCACGATCTCGCGGCAACTCGGTGACGGAAACGCAAGGACGTGGATTTCCTTTAACCGTCGTGCTGACGCTAACGCAAACGCTAGGACCAGAACACACACGAACGCAACAACAATCAAAGGATAGCCAAAGGCACGTCTCGTGCCTCTTCTTTTCTTTATTGCTTTTCGTTTTCTGGTGATTACAACGGGGGCCTGCTGCTGTTTATATAGGTGCAGCTACGCAGGTTACAACTTCCGACTCGTACACAAACTTGACTCCTACATGAACAAGCAAACTCACGTACCACTAGGAAACCAAACCGATATCTAACCAAGCTTTCCTATTCTAATTCACTAGTACTAGTAGGACACGGACACATATGGCATGCAAGCCACAAGACCCACTTTCCTAAGCTAATCACATGGCAGCCAAACAGGACAATGTTTGGATTACCCAACAGGGAGATCACCTCTCTTTCTCCTCCAAACCCTACTCTAGTCTTGTCTTGCTCTTGATCCGTTCTCGCCTTTTCTGCCTCGGTGCCTTGGGCCTCCTTTTATAGAGCAAGGAGGCACCCCAAGGGCATGCGAGGGGCGTGAGGGGTTTTTGGCGGGAGAAAACCCCTCCTTGGCGCTTGGAGGCGACGTGGCTTCTTCTCCTCCACGCGCGTCCATGAGTTGTCGCTATCAACCTTTGGGAAAAGGTGGGGAGGGTGGACTGACACCCCCACCGACCATGCCCAAGGCTCCGTACTCCGTCTTGGAGCCCAAGTCTTCCTCCAGCTTCCGCACGAGCTGGCGTCCTTATCCTCTTCGCCGGTACGGATGGAGAACCTCGGAGGTAAACCCGGCCGCCTGCCGGGTACCCTGACCCGAGAGCCATCCGCCTTGAACCCCGGGGAGTAGGTGACCCGGAAGGCCACCTTGTCCTTAGCCGTGTGTCGATGCCGAACTTGACGATTTCCATGGCGGAAGATGGGGTGGCCCATCTTCCGTCCTGACTCCTAGCCTTGTCCATCTTCATGGTGGGCCCAGGTGGTGGACCCACTTTGGCCGCAAAAGGGGAACCCCGTGTTCCACTGTTGCGACAATGACAAACCCAACTACCACATCCTTATGAGCTTTTCAAGTAGTGACACAAAAAGGAATTGTAACAGTTTTGAGTAGTTAGAAGATAGCACATGAGAAAATTTACTTGGAATGGTGAGAACAACACATAATAGGTAGTTATGGTGGACACAGATGGCATGGATTTGGCTCAAGGGTTTTGGATGCACAAGCAGCATTCCCGCTTAGTACAGAGTTTAGGCTAGCAAGGTTATTTTTAAGCAAACACCACTATCAACCGGTATACCAAGAATGCACATAAAACACATGGCTGGCAAACCATAAGACTTTACATTGTCTTCCTTGTCAACCCAAAGCTTTCACTTAAAAATTATCTAGACCCCTTCGAACTACCAATGATGCAAAGAAACTCATTATAACAGCAAGCTTTACAGTAGTTCTTCACTAATTGCCATTACTTACATGATGCACAAGCTTAAACATTACTTACTTGATAACTCAAAACAATTGACAAGCATCAAATTACTCAAGACAAAGATCTATAAGATTCATGTAAGCATTTTATATCACTACCACATGCATAGCATTTTCTGGTCCAACCAAACACCAATCAACTTATTTGACAACTCTCCAAACAAATATAAGTGAAGCAAGAGAGTACTTTCTTCAAAAGAAACTAATAGCTCTAACAAGAGATACATAAAAACTGAGAGCTAGAAGCTATAGCAGTAGCTAGACAGGAATACTCAACAAGTATAAGTGAAGCACAAGAGTATTCTAATGAAAAAGTGGAGCGTGTCTCTCTCCCAAACAAGAATGCTAGGATCCAACAAGTATATAACAACAAACAAAACAAAACAAAACAAACTGAAAACAAAAACACACTGACGCTCCAAGGAAAAGTACATAAAATGTGAAGCAATAAAAATATAGTCTCACTAGAGATGACCTGATAGTTTGTTGATGAAGAAGGGGATGCCTTGGGCATCCCCAAGCTTAGATGCTTGAGTCTTCTTGAAATATGCTGGGGAGATCCATGGGAGCCTCCCCAAGCTTAAGCTCTTCACTCTTCTTGATCTTGTAATATCATCCTTCTCTCTTAACACTTGAAAACTTCCTTCACACCAAAACTTAAACATCTTTCTCATTAGCAGGTTAGTGCATCAAATCAAATACTTCAAAGTTCTTGCAAGGACACAATTCATAAGCAAATATTTTGAAACATTAGCTACTGTTACTAGGCTCAAGTGAGGCTCTTCCACCATAAAAGAAACTCACTCAACACTTGTAAAAGAGAGAATGCAAAACAAAGACAGAATCTGTCAAAACCAGAACAATCCGTAAAGATGATTTTTTTCGAGACACTTCCGTCGCGTAAATCAAAAACCTTTAGTCGTGCGCAAGTTGCGTAACTACGTCAGGAACACGCACAAACAATTGCAGAATTTTTCGATTTATTCTGATTTTCAAATGGAATAAATGGTGACGTCCAAGAATCTGTTTCTGTGCAGTCCCGAAAATAGGTACCATCTTGTCATAAGCGACTTTCATTGGCACAACAAAAAGCAAATAAAAGATACAAAGGAGTTGCTACAGAAGTAGACAAAGCTCCTTGACTCAAAAAGCAAAAAGAAAACTGAAGGTAAAAACAATGGGTTGCCTCCCATAAGCGCTTTTCTTTAATGCCTTTTAGCTAGGCATGAAAAATGCATCAAGTATTGTCAAGACCAGAAACATCAAAACCATAATTTGTCCTAACAATAGTATCAAAAGAGTGTTTCATCTTCTTCCTAGGGAAGTGTTCCATACCTTTCTTGAGTGGGAATTGAAATTTTATATTCCCCTCTTTCATATCAATAACAGCACCAACAGTTCTAAGAAAAGGCCTTCCCAAAACAATAGGACAAGAAGGATTGCATTCAATATCCAAAACCACAAAATCAACAGGGACAAGGTTATTGTTAACCATAATCAAAACATTATCAACTCTCCCTAAAGGTTTCTTCATAGAAGAATCAGCAAAGTGAACATCCAAATAGCATTTTTCCAATGGTGCAAGATTAAGAATATCATAAAGTTTTTTAGGCATAACAGAGATACTAGCACCAAGATCACACAAAGCATTGCATTCAAACTCATTCAGTTTCATCTTAACAATGGGTTCCCACCCATCATCTAACTTCCTAGGGATAGAAGCTTCAAGTTTTAATTTCTCTTCCCTAGCATGCATGAGAGGTTTGATGATATGTTTAGTAAAAGCCATATTTATTTCACTAGCCTTAGGACTCTTAGCTAGCTTTTGCAAGAACATAATGACTTCAGTTATATTGCAGCTATCAAAATCAAAACTATTATCATCAAAAATAATGGAACCATTATCTCCCACTCCTCTAAAAATTCAGCACTTTTATCAGGAACCATGTTAGTGCTATCAGGCAGTTTAAAGCTTTTTGTAGAAGAAGTGGAGACATTTCCAACACCAATTATCTTACCATTAATAGTTGGAGGTTTACTAGCACTTGAGGTATCATTAGTTTCAGTAGTAAAAATAGTGCAAACTCTAACATAAGCTGTTGTGCTAGTATTATTATCAATAGTTTCAGGTTTAGCTGCCATTTTGTTTATCAAGGAGGTTTGTGACTCAGAGAGATTCGAAATATAAGTTTCAGCATTAGAAATCCTAGTTTGCAAACCTGAGATTTCATTGTTTAGATTTTCAATTTGGTTACTTATATTTCTTAGCATGCTAGACACGACTGTTCCTCCATCATTTTAGTAAACAGCTTATTTTGCTCAAATTGCTTTTGCATAAAATCCTTAGTAGCTTTCTCAACTTCTATCATTCTCTCTTCACTAACCATACCAAATCTTCCATTAGAATTACCATAAGAGTTGCTACCATTAGAAGGATATGGCCTATAATTGTTGTTACCAAAATTATTCCTATAGGCATTGTTGTTGAAGTTATTATTTTTAATGAAGTTCACATCAACATTTTTCTCATCATGAGCAACCAAAGAAGCTAGAGGAATATTATTTGGATCAACAGGACCATGACCATTCAAAAGCATAGACATAATAGCATCAACTTTATCACTCAAGGAGGAGATTTCTTCAACAGAGTTTACCTTCTTACCTGTTGGAGCCCTTTCAGTGTGCCATTCAGAGTAGTTCATCATCATATCATCAAGAAGTTTTGTAGCAGCACCCAAAGTGATGGACATAAAGGTCCCTCCAGCAGCCGAATCCAGAAGGTTCCTTGAAGAAAAATTTAATCCTGCATAAAAGGTTTGGATAATCATCCAAGTAGTCAGTCCATGAGTAGGACAATTTTTAACCAATGATTTCATTCTCTCCCAAGCTTGGGCAACATGCTCATTATCAAATTGCTTAAAGTTCATAATGCCACTTCTCAAAGATATGATTTTACCAGGAGGATAATATTTTCCAATGAAAACATCTTTACACTTAGTCTAGAATCAATACTATTTCTAGGCAAAGATAGCAACCATTGTTTAGCTCTTCCTCTCAAGGAGAAAGGAAACAATTTCAGTTTAATAATATCACCTTCTACTTCTTTATACTTTTGCATATCACAAAGTTCAACAAAGTTGTTAAGGTGAGCAGCAGCATCATCAGTACTAACACCAAAAATTGCTCTTTCATAACCAGATTTATCAGTGCAGGTTTAATTTCATAAAATTCTGCTTTAGAAGCAGGAGGAGCAATAGGTGTACATATGAAATCATTGTTGTTTGTGCTAGTGAAGTCACACAACTTAGTGTTTTCAGGATTACTCATTTTAGCAAATCTAAAACAAGCAACAGGGCAACTCGAAAATAAACTAGGTGCAGGAATTTAATTTTTTTGTGTTTTTGATTTTTAACAGCAAGCAAAACAAAACAAAATAAAACAAGCAAGACAAAAAACAAAGTAAAGAGATTGGAAGTGTGAGACTCACCTATCTGAAGATCTCCAATATCCCCGGCAACGGCGCTAGAAAATATGCTTGATGGCGTGTACAGCACACGTTCGTTGGGAGACCCCAAGAGGAAGGTATGATGTAGTGCAGCAGCAGTTTCCCTTGAAATATGACCAAGGTTATCGAACCAGTAGGACACGAAGGCTCTCAGAAGGTTGTTGGAGAGCTGGCACGGCGCAATGTCAGTCACCAACGTGGAACCTGCATACAACACAACCAAACTACTTTGCCCAACGAAAACAGAGAGGTTGTCAATCTCTCCGGTCTTGCTGAAAACAAAGGATTAAACGTATTGTGTGGAAAATAGTAGAGATTGCAGAAAGTAACAAAGAACAGATGATTGCAGTAGGTGTTTAACAGTATGAGGAAAATTGGACCGGGGTCCATAGTTCACTAGTGGTGTCTCTCCAATAAAAGATAAGTAACATCCTGGGTAAACAAATTACAGCTGGACAATTGACAAATAGAGAGTGCATGACAATGCAATATATGACAAGATGTTCACTATGAGATCTAGTTGGGCATTACAACGAAGTACATAGACCACTATCCAGCATGCATCTATGCCTAAATAATCCACCTTCAGGTCAGCATCCGCATCACTTCCAGTATTAAGTTGCTAACAACAGATTATTGCATTAAGAAAAGTGCGTAATGTAAACAACACAAATGACCGTAGACATTGCATCATTGTTTTACCCCTAGTAGCAACAGCACATCCACAACCTTAGCCATTGTTGTCACTTGTCCAGATTTAATGGAGGCATGAACCTACTATCTATCATAAATACTCCCTCTTGGAGTCACAAGCATCTACTAGCAACGGAGAGCATGCAAGATCAAGAACACATAGATAGATAAACAACTTAAACATAGTATCAATATTCATCGGATCCCAGCAAACACAACATGTAGCATTACATAAAGATGATCTTGATCATGTTAGGCAGCTCACAAGATCTAAACATGGAGGAACAAGGTGGAGAGACAACCATCTAGCTACTGCTATGGACCCGTAGTCCAGGGTGGACTACTCACGCTTCACTCCGGAGGCAGGCATGGCGATGTAGAGCCCTCCGGTGATGATCTCCCCTCCGGCAGGGTGCCCGGAAGAGCTTCAGAACCCTCCCGATCTAGGGTTGACGACGACGGTGGCAGCGGAACTTTTCGTGGAATATGATCGGGTGTTTTAGGGTATTCGTGATCGGGAGAATATATAGGCGAAAGGGCGGCGTCAGAAGGTTCTTGAGGCGCCCACGCCAGGGCAGGGCGCGCCTGACATGTGGGCCGCGCCCTGGGGTGGCGTGGGCCCCTCGGGGGTCGGCTCCGTCTCCCCTTTGGTCTTCGGGTACGTGACGGAGAAATATTGACGGTGTCTTTCGTTTCGTCCAATTCTGAGAATATTTTGCGACTAGCTTTTCTGAAAGAGTAAAACAGCAGAAAACAGGAACTGACACTCTGGCATCTTGTTAATAGGTTAGTCCCAGAAAATGCATAAAAATGATATAAAGTGTAAATAAAACATGTAGCATTTGATATAATAACAGCATGGAACATCAAAAATTATAGATACGTTTGAGACGTATCACCAGGACGGCCCCTCGTCCGCGCCCGTGCCCGCCAAGGCGGTGGCAATGGAGGAGGAGCTGGTCCGGGGCGTCTCTAGCCTCAGCCTCACAGATGGCGACGAGCCAGGCCGTTGACGGTTGTGGCGCCGCAGAAAGCGGTGGGGGCGGCTCCGGAGGGCGGGTCGCCGGGGTCGGGGAGGAGCGCCGGCGGCGTCCACACCGCGGTCAAGCAGGTGCAGTGGGCGTGTTCCGGCGTTGCTCCGGCGAGCTCTCCGGCGAGCTTGAGGTTTTTTTTTTTTTGTTTGCGCCACGTCAGCGCTACATCAGCGCCACGTCATCCCAAGAAAAGTCAAAATTGACTCAAAACCACCCCAAATCAGCGCAAAACCACTCTAGGGTGTGATTTCTCCGGTTTGTCACATTTGAGGGTTCGATTTATCTGGTTATGAAGTTCAGGGTGAAAAGTCTCCAAATCGTGACATTTGAGGGTGGATTCTATACTTTTTCCTATGTCCATTAACTGGTTTGACACAGTTTGGGCCGGTGTGACTTTTGCACAACCCTAGTTTTGGGTTACCCCAATTAATACTGACTTGTTTTATTTCTATTTTGGTAATTGAATCCAACATTTGATATAGATAGTACTCATATTTGATAACTTTTAACCATGATTTAAGAAATTCAGTATATTATAGTTTTCGAATTTGTTGTAGATTAGATTAATTAATAAAGCTAAAATTTTAAAATGATCCTATAACTTCGAGATTTGGTTGCAACTTGGTCCAATCAGCTACCAAAACAATTGTCATCTCATCAATTAAGAAAAGAAAAACTTCGTAAAATTGCAGTATTCTCATTGTATCAAAAATATGGTTGAAACCAAAATCCCAAACCAGGATATCTGTAGGTGGTGAGTAGTATATAGTTTAACTTTTCTACACATCTCAGTTTTAATTTTCTCTAAATGAAATTGTACTAAATTAAGATTTGTTGTAAAAAACTTCAAGTAACGAAAGGTGAGAGTGCTAGGATCGATCAAGACAACCAGCATTATTTCTATCATGATTGTGATTGACCAATAATAGGATGAACGAGATCAGATAAATAGAAGAACACAAATATCACATGAGACACGAGGATCAATAACGAGTGTCAAGTGAACAAAGCATCTATACACTAACACCAAACATGCAAGAGGATGAATCACAACAACCCTTGCAAACTTACTCCCACTAAAACCGTTCCTTGCATAGAATGATCCACTAATAGGTCAAATCATCTCAAAAGTATATTTGAGAGGTGGGCTATCACCAAATTAGGACGAAACGAAAGGATATTCCAAAAACAGCTTCCAACACTCATGTGGGACATTATGAGTACAAAGCAATGTCATTTATAGTTACAAATTCGCCAGCTATATTTTAGTCGTGGATGGACCAAATCCTTGCGAACTTGTTGAGAAAATTTGTATTGTTATTTTTTATAATTTATAAGATATTGATCTATAGCAGAATGGAAGCTGGACATATGAAACATTTGGAGCAAGTATTAGATTATCTCAAGGAAATCAGTTATTTCGCACATCAAATACTGTTTTTAAAAACAAAGCGTAGGAACATTATTCATTTTACAACCAAATTGTATTATTAGTGAGCAAAGTTAAATATTTGGGAAACCTTATTATTCTAATAGAAAATATATACAAATAAACAACTATTCTTATTTTGATTTGTTTATGGAAAAGTTGTAATGGCAAAGATTTTGCAATCATTCCATTGGCATGAACAACACATGTTCAAGGTCTACCCCAACTTATGCATTGGTGATCATTCTCTTTTAACATCTCCAATGTTATTTTTGTTGAAACTAATAAATTTGTTTATTATAAAATAGTAGGTAAACTAGTTTACAAAATACCACGGTCCTATGATGTGATCAAATCAATCAAAATATTAATCGTTTGAATCCTAGTCGAAAACACCACAAAGCATAAAACAAGTAACAACGAATTAGTCTAACTTTCTACCTATGCGTTGGATTTTTATATGAATGAATTATTGCAGATAGGAGTAGACCAATGCATATTTTAACTAGGTGATTGTCAACTTCTAATTATTAGGAACATAAAGAGCACCTATCACCTCCTCCTTCATAATGGTTGCAAGCATTAGATTTTGATGCTCATACGTTTTAGATGTAACTATTTCAAGGTGTGGTTACAAATGAAGTCCCAAAGATTAAGAGGTTGTTGCTATTAAAATGAATGATGACATTTCAAGTTTTGATTTGGGTTTCTCACCAACAAAGATCTGGGATTTTCCTAAAGAACAAGATCAAAGCAGTGAGTAGTCATGACCATACCAACACATAATTCCGTAGATAGTATAAAAGCCATGGGCCATGGTAGTCTCTTTTGAGTTGTGTTGTTTCGTCCACATATATCAGAATGGATTTTTTACTAAGAACTACCAGAAGTCCTCCGCATGCAACCCATGTAGAAATGTGTCTGCATCCTCATATACACACAATAGCACGTAGGTAGGTGGTCGAATGATCGATTCAACTGAGTGAGTGGTGTGCCTCAGATTGGAATCCATACGTTACTTTCCTCATTGTCGTAGTTTTCAGAAAGAATCTCAACAGAGGGCTTTAGAGTTTCTAGGGATACAAACAAATAAGCATGTTTCTGCCGATGTTCTTTCTCAGGCTACGCTGAATATTACTTTAAGAGTAGCAGTGGAGCTGGATCAATGTAAGATTCTTGCCAGCGACTCTGTCTCCGACCTTCTGGCAAAGAATGTCCAAACACTGAACAAGAAAAGAGGGGAATTGCTGCGCATCGCCTGGGACCGATAGGATTGGTGGGTGACGATCAAGTGATACCTGTAGTTTATGAAGATCAGAAGGAGATGTGCAAGATGCTGCTGCGCAAGTACCTGGCCTGAAGAATAAAAAGTTGTAGCGTTGCGTTTTGTTTCCCCTTTCTGGTAGAATATATAAGTTGGCTTGGTGCGCTTGTTTCTCTGTGTGCCGTATGTGGCTTTGAACCTAGACCCGCACGTTTGCTGCGTGGCTCGGATGCTGTAACGAATTTCACCGGTGGTGGTTTAAACCGGGGGGGGGACCCTTTTATTCTAAAAAAAATTACTGTAAGAGAACTCCGAACGGCAACAAGTGGATTCATTGACTACACGTATGGGAATGAATGGTTAATATGCCACACACTTTTATTTGGAAGCTCACATCGTCAGGATATTTTTATGTGAAGTCTATGTATGTTGACTCGATGAATAACCACAATATATTCTTGCGTTAATATCTGTGGAAGTTTAAATCACCCCCAAATTAAGATTTTATTTTCTTAATAGTAAGGTGCTGTTAACAAAGGGTAACCTGCCTAAATGAAAGTGGCAGGATGTAAGACATGTGTTTTTTCTTACTCGGAGGAGACCATAGAGCATTCTTTTATGTCGTTCCGCAAAGATTATTTAGCATATTGTACATATTTCGTACAATATTCCACCTCCAATCAATGTTATAAATATGTTTGGGAAATGATTAAATGGAGTTGATTAGAAAGAAGGGCTAGAGTTTGCATCAGTGTGTAAGCCTTTTGTTGGTCCGTTTGGACAAGTCAATGTTGTTTTTAACAAAACGAGCGGTTCCCATATTTTGCAGGTAATCAGGTTGGTTGTTCACTAGATTCAGCTATGGTTTTTCCTCCTCCGGTCGGATCAGCGGTAGCCAATATCTACTGGGTGCAACCACCTTCTTATGGCTGGCTACTTGGCGGCATTTTAATAGACTTCAAAATAGATAGTTATCATGCTGACCCTCTTACGTTGGTTGGTGTTTGTAAGAAACCTGATGTGATGCTTGAATTGTAATAAGAACACTTTGTGATACTTCATACTAAAAAGGCTGTAGGCCCAGATTATGCTTCCATTTTGAAGAAATCGGGATCCACATCAATTGGTTGCCCCCTACACAAACAAGACGTAGTAACTGAATGTGTGCAGTACACTATCGTTGATTCCGAAATACTCAAGCCATTGTAATCTGATAAAATTGGGAGTTCCATATATATCTTGGTCCATCTTTTCGGTAGATGATTTACACACTAGTAGAAAAAGGGGCAACTATACCGGTTCCAAAGGGCCTTTAGCACCGGTTGAGGTGCTAATAAATCGGCACTAAAGGGTACCCCCTTTAGTACCGGTTGCTCACGAACCGGTGCTAAAGGCCTCCACGTGGCCAAAGCAGCGCGCGTGCAGGCGGAGGACCTTTAGCACCGGTTCGTATTACGAACCGGTACTAAAGGTCCCGGGAATTTTTTAATTTTATTTTCAGTTATATTTTCAATTCTATTCTTAATTCTATTCCTAATTCTATTCTGAAATTTCTCACTTAGCCACACACTGAAACTAGTTATACACTTAATCTCAGGTCAAAGTACTTACTCTGGTCAAACTTCCCATTGGGTCACCCATCCTCAAACTGCTCCAGCCTGAGCACGCTTAACTTTGAGTTCCTTCCAAATTTGCTGCCAAATGAGAAGTTAGAACTTACTGATAATAGTATAATATCAATCATATTAACCCGTAAGTCATGATGTTACACTTTTTATTGTTTAAATTTTCAAAATTTATTTAAATAAATACAATGATTATGTAATATATTTTCTGAATAAATAACAATGATTATGTAATAATATTTTTGAATAAATAACAGTGATTATGTAATAATATTTAATATGGAATAATTCATATCTTTAAATCCGTTATTGTTTAAATTTTCAAAATTTATTTGAATAAATACAATGATTATGTAATATATTTTCTGAATAAATAACAATGATTATGTAATAATATTTTTGAATAAATAACAGTGATTATGTAATAATATTTAATATGAAATAATTCATATGTTTAAATCCGTAAATCAAAATTTGACAAATAAAATGTCTAAATTGATTAGAAAAAATAGAGGAATTCAAATATGCCATCCTATCAATCATATCTAGGAATTCAAATTGATTAGTTTTTCATTTTTCATGTTTTAAACTTGTTTAAATGTTGGTCAAACTTAGATTTGACCAATATCAAAATAAGCATACAATATTCAAAAACTATCAAAAAATTAAAAAACCTGCGCACATAGACTTAATAAGTCGTATACTAACGACTCAAGTTGATAAACAAGATATAGATACATTCGAACGAAAAATGCATGTATCTGGTGTGATATCTCAAAACTTAAACTAGGAAGTCTAATGTTGAAGAGAAGTGGTTTTGGATTTGCAACTTAATTTTTTTAAAAAACTCACCAAACTTTCATTTTAGAGAGACTAAGAAGGATCTGGCTTAGTTTTTCATTTTCATGTTTTAAACTTGTTTAAATGTTGGTCGAACTTAGGTTTGACCAATTTCAAAATAAACATTATAACAATAAAAAATTGAAAAACCTGCGCACATAGTCTTAATAAGTCGTATACTAACGACTCAAGTTGATAAACAAGGTATAGATACATTCGAACAAAAAATGCATATATCTGGTGTGTTATCTCAAAACTCAAACTAGGAAGTCTAATGTTGAAGAGAAGTGGTTTTGGATTTGCAACATATTTTTTTTTAAAACTCACCAAACTTTCATTTTAGAGTGACTAAGAAGGATCCAGGCTTAATTTTTTATTTTCATGTTTTAAACTTGTTTAAATGTTGGTCCAACTTAGGTTTGACCAATTTCAAAATAAGCATAAAAAATTCAAAAACAATAAAAAAATTGAAAAACCTGCGCACATAGTCTTAATATGTCGTATACTAACGACTCAAGCTGATAAACAAGGTCTAGATACATTCGAACAAAAAATGCATGTATCTGATGTGATATCTGAAAACTCAAACTAGGAAGTCTAATGTTGAAGAGAATTGGTTTTCGATTTGCAACATAATTTTTTTTTAAACTCACCAAACTTTCATTTTGGAGTGACTAAGAAGGATCCAGGCTTAGGTTTTTGTTTTCATGTTTTAAACTTGTTTAAATGTTGGTCAAACTTAGGTTTGACCAATTTCAAAATAAGAATAAAAAATTCAAAAACAATCAAAAAATTGAAAAACCTGCGCACATAGTCTTAATATGTCGTATACTAACGACTCAAGTTGATAAACAAGGTATAAATACATTCGAGCGAAAAATACATGTATCTGGTGTGATATCTGAAAACTCAAACTAGGAAGTCTAATGTTAAAGAGAATTGGTTTTGGATTTGCAACATAATTTTTTTTTAAACTCACCAAACTTTCATTTTGGAGAGGATAAGAAGGATCCAGGCTTAGTTTTTCATTTTCATGTTTTAAACTTATTTAAATGTTGGTCAAATAAGCATAAAAATTTTAAAAACAATAAAAAATAGAAAAACCTGCGCACATAGTCTTAAGATGTCGTATACATGTATCTGGTGTGATATCTGGTGTGATATCTCAAAACTCAAACTAGGAAGTCTTGAAAAGAATTGGTTTTGGATTTGCAACATGAAATTGTCAAAAAACTCACCAAACTGTTCCAACTGCAGTCAATTTGACAAAACCATCAATTCACATCAACTGTCCGACACTTGTACTACACGCGTCAAGGTGCATCAGATGACGTGGTGAACATTTACAGACATGTCATTTCAACTGGACATCAAGTGCAGTCACAGGATGTCAACATTGCGAATATAATCTGTAAAATGTGTAGTCATTTTACGACCGAAGCGTTACATCCGTCTGTTCGGTTCCGCAGGCATTTATCGATCTACGCACCGTCGCACTGAAATCATCTCTATCCTCCTCACACATAAAACCCCCAATGCGTATGCGGTTCCAAAGTAGTTCCTCTCTCTTCGCCCAAAAAAAACCCATTCTCTCCGACCTCTTTCTCTCTACCAAAAACCCGATTCTCTCGGCCATGGCGGACGAATGGTGGCAAAACGACGTCATTCCGAGCGATTCGGACAGCGAGGGCAACCCCATCCAGTGGTGGGACGAGGACAACGGGCACTGGCAGGAAAACCTCGACAGCAACGACGACGGTGAGGGCGACGAGGACAGCCAAGGCGAGGGCGACGACGACGGCCACGGCTCCGACTCCGACCCCGACTCCGACAACAACGATGAGGAGGAGGAAGTAAATAACCCTTAAATGAGTTTATGTCGATTTTTTAAAAGTAATTTCGCCAAATTAAATGCGTTTTTGTGATCCAAAAGATCATATCGTTGTCATATTTGGATTCCTCTCATTTTTCTAATTGATTTAGACATTTTATTTGTTAAATTTCGATTTACGAATTTAAAGATATGAATTATTTCATATTAAATGAAAAATGAGGAACCTTTAGTACCGGTGACCTTTAGTACCGGTTTGTGTTACGAACCGGTACTAAATGGTCTCGCCGTGGGGCCCACCACTGCTGTTGCCTGGCCCAACCTTTTTGCACCGGTTGGTAATACCAACCGGTGCAAAAGGTCCGCACCAACCGGTACAAAAGCCTCCCGGCCGCCTCGCCCTCTGGAACCGGTACTAAAGGCTCCTTTAGTACCGGTTCCTGTCAAACCGGTGCAAATGGAGCCGCACCGAAGCTTTTGTTTCTACTAGTGACAGACTCATATCTCTTGCTCATCCATCTCTATTACTCTGTATAGACCGTCTTTTTGGAAAGAAAAAAACTCTATTTAGACCGTACGTATAGCAAAGAAATGTCCTCGAATGCATTAATATGGATGAAGTTACGCAGCCAGAATACTATGCCTGTCTCGGAAGAGACATGTCGACTCTGTTTGTCGACAGCGTAAAATTCTGGAAGTTTACGCCGCCGAGGATGCGGGGTGGAACTTGGCCTCGGCCATAGCTACTTCGGCCTCGTCGCCGGCGCCCTTGTAGTTGTAGTCAAGGGTCTCATCGTTGTAGACGTCCCACCACCTCTTCACAAGCGCCTTGATCTCCTCCCTGTCCATGTTCGCCTCTTCTCCGGTGTACCTCCACGGCTTCGCACCCTGCACGCCATCATACACATTGAATATACGTCAGTCAAAATAGCGATGAGGCTCTGCGGGGGCCGTGTTGGATCTACATACCGTGGCGCAGTAGTGCACGACCTTGACATCGGCCAGCTCGACGTTTTCGGGGTGGCGCCACAGCATGGGCAGCACCAGGTTGTAGGTCGACGAGATGGGCTCGTACTTGTCCCGGAAGAACACGTTCAGGAAGTCCTGCTCGGCGAACGGTGTTGGCGGCGTGACGGCGAGCCTGGCAAGGAGCTCCCCGGCGGTGGCGAGGCTGGGCTCGTGCACGAACATGCCGGCGTTGAAGTACATCGCCGGCGGTGGGCCCAGCTCATTCTCCGGCCACACGCCGTGGCGCTGCTGCTGGCAGTAGCCGATCTTGTACTGCGGCGTGTGGCCCCATGACTTCTCGCAGAAGCAGTCCTTGACGGCGTAGAAGCGGCCGGTGGCGAGGCCGAAGAGGTGGTCGATGTTGCCGTACACCTGGATGTCCGCGTCCAGGTACACCATCCTCTCGTACTCCACGAACTGGTTAATTGTTCACAGAAGTTTCATGTGATGTGTGACAGTAACACGACTAATGAATGACTGAATGGTTAGATCGATCGAACAAACATGAAACATGAATGTGCGTACGTACCTCCCAGATGCGGAGCTTGGAGTAGTTGACGACGTAGTAGGCTCTGGCGAACTGGGTGAGGCTGCCGTCCGGCGGGAGCACGGGCTGGATCTCGCGGACGACGCAGCCCTGGTCCAGCAGGGCGCGGCGGTGCGCGTCGGGGACGTCGGGGAGCACGGTGACGACGAGCGGGTGATTGTCAACTTCTAATTATCAGGAACATAAAGATTGCACCTATCACCTCCTCCTTTATAATAGTTGCAAGCATTAGATTTTTATGCTCATACGTTTTAGATGTAACTATTTCAAGGTGTGGTTACAAGTTAAGTCACACGGATTAATAGGTTGTTGCTAATAAAATGAATAATGAAATTTCAAGTTTTGATTTGGGTTTCTCACCAACAAAGATCTAGGATTTTCCTGAAGAAGAACATCAAAGCAATGAGTAGTCATGATCCATACCAGCACATTTTTCCGTAGATAGTATAAAAGCCATGGGCCATGGTAGTCTCTTTTGAGTTGCATTGTTTCATCCATATATCAGAATGGATTTTTTTACTAAGAACCAGCAGAAGCCCTCCGCATGCAACCCATGTAGAAATGTGGCTGCATCCTCACATACACACAATAGCGCGTAGGTAGGTGGTCGAATGATCGATCGAACTGAGTGAGTGGTGTGTCTCACATTGGAATCCATACGTTACTTTCCTCATTGTTTTAGCTTTCAACAAGAATCTCAACAGAGGTCTTTAGAGTTTCTAGGGATACAAACAAGTAAATATGTGCATTCTCAATAGTAAGGTGATGTTAACTAAGGGTGACCTGCCTAAACGAAAGTGGCAGAATGTAATAAATGTTGTTTTTTTCTTACTCGGAGGAGACCATAGAGCATATGTTTCTTTATTCGGCTAATCTAGTTAGTAGACGTGCCCTACTAGTAATATCAATCCGGCGCATGAGAAACTAGAATTTGGGTCAACACATGTATTTATGCAAGGAATCTTTCCGCAACCGAAAATTCAAAATAAATTATCTCTTAAACCGGAAATCCAATTGACGATCGGTTTTCACCGTTGGCTTTGTTTCGACGAGTACTTTAAAACAAGATCCCATCTTAATATGTTTTGACGAACTTTTTTTTCGTTGTCAGTTGCAAGGTTACAATACTGTAGTTGCCATATTAGTAGTTAACAATTACCATCCAAATAATACATAATTACCCGGCAATTTTTACATGTTTTTATGTCATAGCCATGATCTACAGATCCAAAGAGTGAGGATTTGATCCACTCTAAACACGTAAACTTTAAAATTATTGTCATCAAAGGGTTACTTTAGTGAGTAGAGAAGTTTCAAGAGCATGGCAACAATTTGATTTTAACCTGGTAACCAACTTATTAGTACCTGGTGACTAAGTGAGTATAATCTGGTAACTAGAGTCGGAATTTTAAACGGAATCCACGTGGTTGCATGCATGCATGGCTTACTTATTATTGTTTCATCCGTGTCCACGGAAAGCTAATCTGGGGCACGTGCCCTTAATAGCACGGTTCTTCTTTATTATGTCATTCCGCAAAGATTATTTAGCGTATTGTACATAGTTCATACAATATTCCACCTCCAATCAATGTTATAAATATGTTTGGAAAATGATTAAATGGAGTTGATATAAGAAAGATAAGGCTAGAGTTTGCATCAGTGTGTCAGCCTTTTGTTGGTCTGTCGGATGAGTGGTAGCAATATCTACTGGGTGCAACCACCTTCTTATGGCTGGCTACTTGGCGGCATTTTAATAGACTTCAAAATGGATAGTCTTAGCATGCTGATCCTCTTACGTTGGTTGGTGTTTGTAAAAAACCTTATGTGATGCTTGAATTGTAATAAGCACACTTTATGATACTTCATAATATATAAAAAGGATGTATGCATCTATTGATTTGTGCTTCCATTTTGAAGAAATCGGGATCCACATAAAAAGGCCTCGTAGCCGTTGAACCGGGACTAGTCCCCCCCCCCCCCCCCCCCCCCCCCCCCTAGTCCCGGTTCAAAATCCATCCGGGACTAGACCTCAATGGGGCGCTGGACCAAAGGCTTTGTTTCTACTAGTGGTTGCCCCCTACACAAACAAAACCTAGTAACTCAATGTGTGCAGTACACTATCGTTGATTACGAAATATTCAAGCCATTGTAATCATATATCTTGGTCCAGCTTTTTTCGGTAGACGAGTTACAGACTCATATCTCTTTCGCATCCATCTCTATATAGACCGTCCATTTTTGAAAAAAAAAAATACGTATACCAAAGAAATGTCCTCGAATGCAAAATTTATTAATCAAAACCATCTAACGGATGAAGTTACGCAGCCAGAATGCTATGCCTGCCTCGGAAGAAACATGTTGACTTTGTTTGTCGACATCGTAAAATTCTGAATGTTTACGCCGCGGAGGATGCGGGGTGGAACTTGGCCTCGGCCAGAGCTACTTCGACCTCGTCACCGGCGCCCTTGTAGTTGTAGTCAAGGGTCTCATCGTTGTAGACGTCCCACCACATCTTCACAAGCGCCTTGATCTCCTCCCTGTCCATGTTCGCCTCTTCTCCGGTGTACCTCCATGGCTTCGCACCCTGCACGCCATCATACAGATGGTATATATATACGTCAGATAAAAGAGCATCAATAGGCAACAGCGATGAGGCTGATCTGCGGGGGCCGTGTTGGATGTACTACCGTGGCGCAGTAGTGCACGACCTTGACATCGGCGAGCTCGATGTTCTCGGGGTGGCGCCACAGCATGGGCAGCACGAGGTTGTAGATCGACGAGATGGGTTCGTACTTGTCCCGGAAAAACAAGTTGAGGAAGTCCTGCTCCGCGAACGGGGTTGGCGGCGTGACGGCGAGCCTGGCAAGGAGCTCCCCGGCGGTGTCGAGGCTGGGCTCGTGCACGAACATGCCGGCGTTGAAGTAGATCGCCGGCGGCGGGCCCAGCTCCTTCTCTGGCCAGACACCGTGGCGCTGCTGCTGGCAGTAGCCGATCTTGTACTGCGGTGTGTGGCCCCATGACTTCTCGCAGAAGCAGTCCTTGACGGCGTAGAAGCGGCCGGTGTCGAGGCCGAAGAGGTGGTCGATGTTGCCGTACACCTGGATATCCGCGTCCAGGTACACCATCCTCTCGTACTCCACGAACTAATTAATTTTTCACAGAAGTTTCATGTGATGTATGACAGTAACACGACTAATGAATGACTGAATGGTATGACCGATCGAACAAACATGAAACATGAATGCACACACCTCCCAGATGCGGAGCTTGGAGTAGTTGACGACGTAGTAGGCTCTGGCGAACTGGGTGAGGCTGCCGTCCGGCGGGAGCACGGGCTGGATCTCGCGGACGACGCAGCCCTGGTCGAGCAGGGCGCGGCGGTGCGCGTCGGGGACGTCCGGGAGCACGGCGACGACGAGCGGGTATGTGGAGCCGACGCGGCGCAGGCCCTTGGCCAGACCCACCACGCCCTTCCAGTAGTCGCCGTCGCCCGCCAGGAACGTCACGTATGCCCCGCTCTTTCTCGTCGCCATCTTCGCCTCCATAGCTAGCTCGCTGGTCGATCCAACTGCAATCTGCCTCTTGGGGTTTGGGCGATGGTGTGGTGCATTGTGGGAGACCGGCATTGTGGTCTGTTAAATAGGGGCCTGGCGATGCATGGATATGGCAACGTGAGATTGCTTTCCCTGTGATCTCTCTCCCCTTCCGTCGAATCCTCGATACTTTGATATATTTCCGTCGTTTCACTGATCTTTTTGGCGCTGTTTCGGCGTCGTCAATCACGCGGAATGATACGTTGTCGGTGCAGGGTTGTCAGTCGATCCACCGTCCACCGTGAGGGTTGGGGCTCCATCGAAGGGTGCGCGTGCATGGGAAAATTATCGGAGGTTGCCATTGCCAGGGAAGGCAATGTACCGAAATTATTTCCACGAAGGGCGGAAGGCGTCGACAAGGAGACGAAATTTTACCTTTACCTTCTTATTACGAAAACGTTTACCTTCATCAAGTAATCTTGCACATTTTACCTCTTACGGTCAAGACCATTTATTCCATTTTTACCTTATTTCATTATTTTTCAAGTAGAAAAGGGGGATCCACTTGGTAGGATGATGTGCCCGTCACTCAGCGGACAAATCACATCCCTGTTTCGCATAAGAGCATCTCTAGCAGGGACTCGGCTTCAGTGACTTGTGCACTACAAGTCACCGAGAGACTTGCGTCAATCTCGTCCCTCCGTTTTAGATCCAACGAATGAGATTCACCCAAATCTGAATCTCAAAAATAAAACAATTCAGAAAAAATCGAAAAAATTCCAGTAAATCATAAATGTTTTGCTAACTATTCTGTGAAAATATTGTCCGATTTGGACCAATGGTTTGCGAATACATAGCTTTTTGAGATTAAAACATAAAAACGCTATTTATACGCAAACCATCACTCGAAATAGATTGAAACTTTCAGAGAATACAAACCGAAGCATTTATAATTTACTGGAATTTTTTCAATTTTTTCTGAATTATTTTATTTTTGAGATTCAGATTTGGGTGAATCTCGTTCGTTGGATCTAAAACGGAGGGACGAGATTGACGCAAGTCTCTCGGTGACTTGTAGTGCACAAGTCACTGAAGCTGAGTCCCTCTAGCAGACGGCCTTTTCGGGCTTGATCTACACATTTTGGCAAAATATAAAATCCAGGTCTAGCACAAGCCCTATTTTGGTGACCCCTGGATCATCATGACAGACATGCGTCATGAGCATCTTGATTGGCCCAGCCCATAGCCCAATAAGCCACGACATTTTTTTCGTCATGGCTGTGGCAGACAACATCCCCTCGTCCGTTATCGCTGCCTACTGAAGTCACCAACGCAGTTTCTGATGTCATTATCTTTGTGGTGTTTTTTTCTCGTCATGATGAGATGAGATACTATTACAGACCCGTTCAAGACGTCACCTGCTTGTTTTATGATCTCAATGATCTTATTTATGATGCCGTCTACTCCGTGACATTTATATTTCGTCGTGGTATCATGCAATCAAAAAGTGACACATAAACCAACCATATCCACGTGGCCTCTTATCCGTGACGAATGTTGTTTCCTCGTTGACTAGATGATGATGTCATCATGGGCGTGACATTCTCGCTAGTAAAAAAGGGCCTTCCGTTTGACCCTTTTGTCCCGGTCATTATTGGAACCGGGACTAATGGGACTATTAGTCCCGGTTCGAACGGTCAAGGTGCCAGCCAGCTTTAGTCCCGGTTCGTAGGGGACCTTTAGTCGCAGTTGGTAATACCAACCGGGACTAAAGGGTGCAAAATTCTGGATTTGACAATCGGATAGGGTAGCATGCTTACTTTGCATCTGCGACTGAAATGGCATCATTCAACTCAACTTGAACATAATTTTGCATTTTTTTGTCTATTTAATTATACTCTCATGAAAATGGTTGTCTTTTACTTGGTAAAGTAGCTTCACGTGCAATAGATATACAAAGTGAGTTCACTCATTAAGTTATTGTTTAATCTGTTGTACGCATGCAATGTATATGATGCAAAGCCCACTTTTCTGATCAGCTACACAGAGCATCATTCTTACCTCATATCGGCCAAGTTATAAACTAGTCAGGGCTGACCATGTTGTGCACGTTGCACACTCCATTCGCGTTGGACGCTCGACTGTATGGTTTTTATTTTATTTTACACAATTCGACTAGATAACTCATACGATAGAGTAACAACATATTAATGACTATATGCTCTGAAAAACCTTTTTAGCACATGTATCCAAACAACTAAGCCATACTATCAACAACAGTTTATCAATTGTTAGGAAGTCCTTGCTGACATACCGCCGGTCAAAAAAAAAAAGTCTTGTGTATACCATATGCTAATGTCATGCACAGCGGTCTTTAGACTCGTTGGCTTAGGATCAGACTTTCGAGTTGTGCGTTGTAGTTGTCGTCGTTAGGATGTGGTCTTTGCTCGGTTTACCTTTGGTTAACCGTGTTTTATGGTTTTCGGGTCCAGTTTTCCTTATAAACTGGATCACCTTGTTTACTCCGTTTAAGCTTAATAAAACAACGCGCAATTAGCTGCGGGTTCTCGAAAAAAAAGGCATGCACATTTATGGGTCGTTTCTGGTTTGGCCTTGAGCTGCACATCGCCCTGGCCCATGGTCCGCCATGTTCATGACTTTCCACAGATACACAGGAGCGAGAGCGAGAGGGTGGCGCTGAAGCCACTTGTCACGCCATGTTCATGGCTTTCCTGATTATTCTCCGATTCTATTAGGTCTGGAATATTCCTAAAATAATTAAATACATGAAAGACTTTTCTGTCTTCTGAAGTTAATAGCATTTTATTGGCAATTTAACACAAATACTGAATAAAAAGGAAATGTCAATGAAAATATTACATTCGATTTAAAAGAAACAGATACATTTTCAACACATCACATGCCCAAATAACATGTGGGTATGGGTTTCAATGAGGATAGTGGGTACCCAGCGGTGGGTCGAATCCGCAATATGTTGTCCGAAAAGAAACTATCTAGCCGTTGCATCGCAGAAAGTGCGAGTGGCTCCCGAGATCATTGGCACTCGATTTTAAAAAATTATGATTTTTTTACACGTACATATACACATTAGTACTTACGCTAAAAGTTTCCTAAAAATTGTATTTCGGGCTACACAAACACAAGAAAATTCTGGAAAAAACCATACTAGTTTTTCTTTTCCGTGTCCACAATTTTTTTATTTTTCTGTAACTCGGAATACGAAAAATTGCATATACATAGAAAAGATGGATATGTATATATCAAACAGAAAAGGTGTTCAAATTTTTCGAAACTAGAATTTATAATTTTCAAAAAATCTTTATCTTGCATCGTGCGTTTTTTTTTTGCGAACACAGTACAACGCAGACGCTCACATACACGCGCATACACCTCGTTGTGGATTATGGTAGTAATTGACTGAATCATTCAGGTCGCGAGTATTTATTGCATGGTCGTGTCCAGGCTGTCCTCTCGAGCGTAAAGTGAGGGGGGGGGGGGGGGGGGGGGGGGGGGGTTGAAGATGCTCCAACAAATAAGAATGTTCGTTGAACACCACGCCAAAGCACTTTGCAATTTGAACAAGCTTCTGACGCAGACGTAATATGACATCATCATGAAACAGCTTGATGCTTTTTCGATCACTGATGTTGTAGAATTACGAGATAGATTGTTAAAAGTTATTTATAGGAGCAATTTCGTTGGAAGTTTGAAGCATTTTTTTCAAAAAAAATAGTATATGCAAATAAAGGTACAATTTTTGCATTAAAAAATGAATGTCTAAGCCCAGGTTCGAACTGGGGACCTTTAATGTATACATTCATTTCCTCGGACATGATGTTTTGGCTCATGGGTGCAGATGAAACCGTTGTGCAAAATGCACTTTTAACGCATTTCAAAATGTAAAAAAATTCAAACAAAATTTTTGGGTGTTCATATGAAAAATATCTATCCGTACAAAAAAGATTCGCATCGAAAAAACATTTTGTCTGACCGGTATAAAAAAAGAGGAAAAAATGTTACGTGCAGAGGCATTTTTGAATATCAGGGATTTGTCTTTTCTACACCGGCCGCACAAAATATCTTTTCATCTTGATTTTTTTATTACGAACATACAATGTTCAAATGTACACCCAAAAATTTTGTTTGAATTTTTTTGACATTTTAAAATTCATATTTTGAATAGTGAGTGTAGATGCACCTATGAGCCGAAGTGGATTTCCCCATTTCCTCCCATTTAAATCCCGTAAACCACGTAGGTGGAAGATACCTGACACGTGACAAAATTTTCAAACTTCACTACCACAGTTATCCTTTGAGGAGGAAATAATAAAATCTAGGCGTCCATGGTTGTTGTACCTAGCAGCAACAAGAGAGCACAATCAACCGAGAAGATCACAAGACTATCCTACATATGCTTATCAACCTGGCCCGCTTACCGTCACGAATCCCGCTAGTTTCGTTGCAAATCTATGTGCCCACGGAGTGTAGATGGGCCATTTGACAAAATGTCGCCCCATGTCTATCGTTCCCTTAGCCCAAGCAACTAAGCAAGTTAGCTAGCCCGTTCCCAATGCCTACAATTCCGATCAAATGGCGACATGTCTGCTCAGGATATCTCCATACATCCATGCTCTTGGTACGCACTTTCTAACATTTGTGCCGTCTATGTCTATTTGTATTGTGGATGATACAGGTCATATTGTGGATGTGTATATATATGCTAATAGATAGGTGTGTCTGGCACACATATGATTATGAAGGATAGACACGAGTACATGTTGCTCTAAATGTTAGTGATGGTGTAAGGTGTGGTGGGTGATGTTTGAGTCAAGTATCCTAATTCTTCTCAAAATACAACTTCATATAAAATGGATGTGGTCTGCTGGCCTTGTACAAGCTAATATGATCATGTCCCATATATATCACATTCCGTCGATGCATACATACACAATCATATATACCACCATTACCATGTTTCAACATTTAGGCACATAATCTTCTATTAACTCCCCCACATTCTATAGAAGTCATGAGAAAAATGTAGCGGTTTCTCTCTGCTGCCGTTTCTCCTTGCCCGGTCCTTGAAAATGTAGAAAAAATCCACTTCCGACTAATGATTTTCACGAAACATTTATTACAAAATTCAATCGTAATTTTCTTGATAAAACGTGTAAGCACGGGTGCGAACCGCGGACATATCAACTAAGTAATTTAAATTTTGATAGGCTAACTACAAAAAATGGGGAAAATGGAATGTCTAAGCCCAGGTTCGAATTAAATTTTGATAGGCTAACTACAAAAAATGGGGAAAATGGAATGTCTAAGCCCAGGTTCGAACTGGGGACCTTTAGTGTGTGAGACTAACGTGATAACCAACTACACCACCCAGACATGTCAAACGTAGCATCTGATATTAACATTTATTTATGTAGTTCTGAAGAAGCCCTTGCGTGGGCTTTTGTTCCTTTCTAATTGTATCAGTGCCACGTTCCGTTTTAGCTTTTGTCTCAAGGAAAGGCAGCAATTAATTTGTAATTATACGTGGACAAGTTTTCGGACACCAATGGTTCTCTTGTGAAATTAGACGTGGACAATTTTTCAGACACCAAAGGTACTCTTGTGAAATTATAGAATATACTCTCTCCAAATGAATAGGCCGACTGTGAAACGAGCAACACTTTCAGCGAGATCTCCGGGCACTTCTTCTATAACCTTTTCACAAGAGTTGTCCTTGCAACACGGTGGCCTGAGAGGTGCAGTTTGAAGAGATTCTCAATTTGGGTAGTATCGTAAACTCTCTCGTCTCTATATATGAGCTGAGAATCTACATCTAAACGGATGAATGAACAAAGAATATTATAATCAGGCCAACATAGAAACTCTGATCTGATCGAATTCGAATCAAATCCAACCCGCATAAATCTCCCACAAAATTTGTATGTACACTCATGCATTCCCTATTAAATTCATGTAAACCACGGCGGAGAAAGGCAATATAGGCAGAATACACCGGACATGGGATAAAATTTTCAAACCAACAATCGTTGTTTTCTCAAGGAGAAAAAATAAGTTCTAGGCGTCAATAGTGTACCTAAAGGTAGCATGAGCGCGCAATTTATAGCGAAAATCACAAGACTGTCTTCTCCATGCCTTTTCACACTTGCCCGCCTCCCGCAACAAACCCCGCTATTTTAACAAACCCCGCTACTTTAATTGTGGATATATGCGCTCACGAAGGACAGTCGTGTCAGTGATCACCTTGCCCAAGAAGCTAGGCAAGTTAGCTAGCTCATTCCAAATGCCTAGAATTCCCACCGATTAACTGGCGACATGTCTGCACCACATATCGACATGAATCTTTGTGCACACTTTCTAACACTTGTGTCGTCTATATCGTTAGTATTTGGTGATACAAGTCCTATGATAGATGCGTATATATGCTAATAGTTGGATGTGTCTGGTATACATATTGAAGGATAGACACGAGTAAATGTTGCTCTAAATGTTAGTGGTGGTGTATGGTATGGTGGGTGATGTTTGAGTCAAGTGTCACAATGTTTCCAAAATTTCATATAAAATGGAATAAATATTATGGAATATGAATGTGGTTTGGTGGCCTTGTACAAAGTTCCATAGCATTTATTTTTGTCTTTTCTGTGAGAGAGACGCATTTTTTTGGACGAGTGAGAGAAAAACTTTTTTTTAGACAATGAGAAACATGTGATTGCACTCTTCCGGTTTAACTGTGGCCCAGTGGTTTGAGGCGGCCCATATACAGCAGAACAGATGCGATTACACTCCTCACTCCTTCCACTCGCTGCTTCAACCGCAACCATGCTTCTTCCCCATCGTCCTATCAGCAGCAGTGGCAGCATCATACCACCGCTTCCGGCCCTCTGCTCCCAGCACGCGCCTCGCCCTCGACAAACGGTAACCTCCACCTCCCCGTCTTCCTTTCGCCGCAATGGTTTTAGTCTCACTGCTTTTCCCATTGACTCGGTGGAAGTATCGGCGTCCTTCTATTCTTGCCCGCCACCTGTTCGTCGAATTGCTCGTGGTACTCTGGCTGGCCAAACAGAGCTCTAGTTTCGACCAAACCTGCATTGAACACATCCGCACACTGGCCAAACAGAGCTCTAGCAGCGGCGCTGGCGGCAGCAAACAGCCAAGCAGCACCTTCAGACTTCAGATACAAGAGCAGCAAACGGTGCAGCTGCAAACGCCAAGGACACGTCAACGGTTCGGCGACGGATGCACTGGCTCGACGCTCCACCAGCGGATTCAAGGACAACGTAATGCTACGGTGGCGGTGGGGGCACAAGGGGGTGAGTGCTGCGCTGACGGAGCTAGTAGTCTAGCAGGGGATGGACGGTGGAGGGCGGCTCCCGACGCTTCTGGGTGCGGCTCTGGTCTGAGTCGGGTAGCGGCATGTACGCCCGTGCGCTCTGTTCTTTTCTTATTTTATTTTTCCTTGTGTGCCCCAAATGATGAATTATGTGCTAGACTTGCTTTCCAACACTGCTTAACTGAAGATGATTAGAACATCGAATATCAAATGTGCAATCTTTGATCGACCTATGAGTCTATGACATCTTTTCATGTTCAGCTTCACCTTCTTTTTCCCCATGTGCCAACTCAGTGTGTCTTAGTCTTGCAGGAATCGCCCAGGCTCATACTGCATTGTGGCACTTCATGGAACACACCAAGAATATCTGAAACTGAAGCTAAAATTTCCGAACCTTCAATTGCTGTAAAAGGTGGTGCCGCCCTCTGCTTCAGGCACTGAAATCAACTGCAGCTCAAGATGTGTCATGTTTTCATTTCCCTGGGCACAACAGAGGGAAAGCTGCTCCTCCTTCGATGTCGAACCTTATTGGCATGGGAATGTTTTCGCATGACTTGCCGGAGCTACCTGAGCTCGATGATCTCTTCTACCCAAAGGGTGTGATTTTGGATGCACAGAACAGGGCAGCTGAACTGTTTGGATCATCCAGAACATGGTTCCTGGTTAATGGGAGCACCTGTGGAATCCAGGCCGCAGTGATGGCTACCTGCTCCCCGGGTGACTACATCATTATACCTCGCAACTGTCACATTTCAGTCATCTCTGCACTAGTTCTGTCCGGTGCTGTGCCTAAGTATATATTACCAGAGTACAATTCCGGGTGGGACATTGCTGGTGGTGTAACGCCATCACAGGTGGATGAAGCACTGAAGGAGCTTCAAAATGATGGGAAGAAAATAGGTGCTGTCTTGTTACTTCACCGACCTATCACGGCATATGCAGCAATGTGCAAGGTATCGTCGATGTTTGTCATCCATTAAACATTCCAGTTATAGTTGACGAGGCACATGGAGCTCACTTCAGGTTCCATGACAGTTTTCCAAGCACAGCGATTGAGCAATGTGCTGACCTGGCTGTGCAATCCACGCACAAGGTGCTGAGCTCGCTCACACAGTCCTCAATGCTTCACATGGCTGGAGGTCTCGTCGATGCAGATAAAATTAGCCAGTGCCTTCAGTTGCTCCAGAGCTCAAGCCCAAGTTACCTCCTACTGTCATCTTTAGATGCTGCAAGAGCTCAGTTGAGCAAGAACGCGAAATCTTTTGATGAACCAGTGGCTATGTCTTTAGATACACAAGACCAGCTGAGGATGATCCCAGGGATATCTGTCCTGGACTTGTCGGGCTTTGATTCTGACTTCCCTGCCATAGATCCTTTGCGTATCACACTAAGTGCTTCCGATCTACATTTATCTGGATATGAAGCAGATGATGTTCTGGCTGAAGAGCATCAAATTGTATCCGAGCTTGTCGGTACACAGGCAGTTACATTTGCAATCAACTTAGGGACCCGATGGAAAGATGTTCAAAAGCTTGTACATGCTGCAAGGCATCTCTCAGAAAAATACTTCTCTGCAAAAGAATCCAGATTGAGAAAACATAATTATGTTTGTAGTTCATTAGATAAGTTCTCTGTGAAACTGACTCCAAGAGAGGCCTTCTTTACAAAGAAAAGGACAGTGCGCATTGAGGACAGCCTTGGCGAAATCTGTGGTGAGCTTATATGCCCGTATCCACCAGGTATCCCTGTGCTGATCCCAGGTGAGGTCATAACGCAGGATTCCCTGTCATACTTAATAAACCAGGGACCAGGGCATGACAATCAGTGGAGCAGCTGACGGTGAGCTCAATTCGATTATGGTATGCAACTTGTGATTATTACTCTGCCGTTTCAAGCTAACCATGTGACAAAGATATTTGGATGGTTCACGGACTGATGAATCATGAACTGTCCGCGTAGTATGAGGGATGATAACCACTCATGCCTGAGTAGAGCACAGTCGGGTTCATTTTTGGCAGATATGGACAAGACTTGTGTAAAGAACAACTGACTGCCTACTGAACCAAACATTGAGAATACATCTCGTGAAGAAAAGAGTTAGCTGTCAAGCCACATGATGATGCCGAATTATAAGTAGGGTCTATCCGCCTATGGCGTGTGGCCTCTCCTGTGAGTTCCAAGCATAAACCATTGAAGGTGGCAACCTTTTCCTTTGAAGTGCCTTGGAATGTAATGATGATATCCTGCTTTTGGCCATAGTTCTCTTCCAGAAAACAAGTAAATTAGCCAGTAAGTAACAGTTCCTCTGTGTTCCTTTCTTTTCCAGCTTCCCCCCTTTGGCCCTTTGGGTTCTCTTCAGAATGCTGTGCTCAGTCTGAATTGACTGATTCAGATCTCAAGCTTCAGGCGCAGTTGTACACCTTCATGTTTTCCCAGAAGCATGTGGCAAGGTTGCCTGGTTGCTCAAGCAAGTACCCGGCCTACCTGCTTTTGATCAACTCAGCTGAAGAATTTTCATGGATATTCCACGGAGCGTGTACCGAAAGGCTAGCAAATAGCGCATCATTGCAAATGCAACCAACATTTTTTTAAGTGTGCAAGAATAACAGACTATATGTGACAATACTTCCAAATTAAGGCCTCCACCCAAACCTGGGGCTCGAAACAGGAGACTAAAGCAGCAGATTGTGGTTGGAAGAATTAGATTAGGGATTTAATCAGCTCATGCATTGCAATCACCAACCGAGAAAGTAATGTGATGATGATGATGATGCAGTTAGGTTTGTCACGGGCTGGCTTTTTTAAGAAACAAAGCTCACCATAATCAATAAGGACTTGAGAGCTAACACCCAGCCCCCACTGTGCTGCTTGTTTCCTTCCCAGTTAATTAAGCACATAAGAAACAAAATTTAAGCTGATGCTGGGAGAAATCCAATCATGTTATGATAAACAAGCATGCCAGCATCTTCACCCTTCAGACTCCCGGTGAGAAAATAATCATCCTCAGAGGATGAGAGGTGGAGCTGGATCATGTTTATTCATTTAGCCATTTCTAGGCCAGGAGTAAGCCTCCTAGTGAATTTTGTTAAGATGTCTCATGAAATATTATTTTTATCGAGCATAAAGTTCTGCATTTCTGTTCATATTACGAAAAATAACGCTGCCTATTAACAAAATTGTCATGGAATCCAATTAATGTCGTACTACATTCTGGCTCTAAGTACTTATCCTGATTAATCTAACTGCTTGTAGCGACGAAGCGTCACATCAGAAATATGTTTGCGTGAGCAGATTCAGAACCTATGCGGGCTGCTAATCTGTCCGGAGCTTGAAGTGGGATTGATTAAAAGCCTATAAAGAAGCTAGTAGTGAGTCACGTTCCAACAGTGGCACATTATTGTTGTATAAGAATACAGTGGCAACATTGTTAACTACTAGTGGTTGGTGCTAATCATATTGACTAATTAAAGAGCGCATCAACTCGTCTCAGTGGCCGCAGATGAGAACTCACGGTTGACATGATTCTACCTGCTGTTATACTACATCGCAGTGGCTCGTGAGTTTTTTTTTAGATAGCAGTGGCTAGCTAGTGAGTGCATTGTATTAAAATCTGTAATTTATTTATAATAATAAATATATTTTTTTAGTATTTCTCAGGAAGTCCCTTGATATGCGCTGTGCTTTTTTATACTTGCTAATGAATCATCTGGATTTTTTCCCGGTCAACGTTTATATTGGTCGTCCTTCTCTAATCTTAAAGTAGATTTTGATCATGATTCTGTACACTCACGGACAGCCAGGATGACTATTTTCTTAGTGTAAGTGTAACATTGGTACCATCTAGCTAGGGATATGATGAATAAATGAGTTAATTCGCCTTAACCATTATTCCAGTACATGCGTGCACGCATGCATGTACCAACACCGAAGGCTTGAATGCCTGCACGATTATTGTACCGGCAGCAGCAATCCAGCCCCATTACTCCTGTCTCCTGACAAGATTTTCACCATCTGGTTTAAGAGCAACTTGATTGAAAAGAAGTTCTCAAAAAAAAAAAACTTGATTGAAAAGAAGAGGAGAAGAGGGGGGCCCATGCTTCGTAGAGATGTAGAAATTCCGGCAATCTATGTACACAACTCCACATATGCATAATAATATATACACAAATCCATGCATATGCTTCTCATCTCACCCAAAGTTTTAAAAAGAAAAAAGTAGCAAATGACAAGGTAATCAATCAACCATCAGAAAATTAACTAGAGTTGAAATCACTCATCTATTGCATCATCATCACAGAAACGATGTGCTTCTTAACAGCACTAGGCGGGACTGAAAGTGCTTGTTCTGGAGGGGTTCAGTTGGTGCATGTGGTGGCGGTGCCGGCGCCGGCGTCCATGCCGATCTCGAGGTGGCGGAAGGAGAGGGAGGAGGGCAGGGAGAAGGCGCTGACCATGCCCATGCCCCCGACCTTGTTCAGCCCGTCCCAGCCTATGTGCCCGACGTGTTGCACGTCGGTCGGGTACCCGATCACGATCTCCCTCTCCTCCTCTTCATCTTCTTCCTCGCCGTCGTACGCCGCGAACAACTGCGACAGGTTCTTGATCCCCTTGATCAGCCGCTGCACACCCGCCGCGAGGATCCCCGCCGCGGCTGCAGTTTTCGCCTTCTCCTCGTCGGTGACGCCGGGTTCTCCTCCGATTACTTTTTCTGAAATGGACCGCCGGCCTTTCTCTGAGATGGACCGCCGATGTTCTGCTGTTGTTACTTGTTAGTACGTACCCGTGACATCGATCATGACATGAATTGTGATCAGGAAGTATTTGATTACCCTGTGTCGTGGTGGAGGTGGTGGTGGAGGGAGCGTCGGCCTGCAGCGGCTGCTTCTTCTCGAGCGGGTCGGTGACCGCCACGGCGGACTGCGACATGCAGCCGATGGAGAAGGGGAAGCCGCTGCCTCGGCGGTCCTTCATCGTGGCCGGAGACGACGACCGATACTGGACGTAGAGCTTGCGAGAGAGACAGAGAGGAGAAAGATGCAGAATGGACTTGGCAGCCGAG
Organism: Poa pratensis; assembly: GCA_947311845.1. Taxonomy (NCBI): domain Eukaryota; kingdom Viridiplantae; phylum Streptophyta; class Magnoliopsida; order Poales; family Poaceae; genus Poa; species Poa pratensis. The sequence continues at coordinate 4,933,264 of CAMZMU010000040.1, forward strand.
GGTACACGAGTGGGACGTCTTATAGCCAACGGAGAAGAAGGCAAGATTTGGTGAGAGATAAAGACATAAATGCCTAGCGCGAGAAAGCAGCGAGAGACAGATACAGAGAATGGTGTGATTTTTTTGGTACGTTGGATCGTATCACGATCCCGCCCCAAAACGATCTTGATTGCTTTTTCTCCGGGACCTAATCTTTTGTTGCTGATCTTGATGGCGTGCATCGCGTTAACATTCCTTTTCAAATGGAAATTTTGACGTGATTAGGATAGGGGATGCTGGTTGCTGGGCGGGCTTGATTTGGCGCCATCAATTTTTTTTGTTAGTGGATAGAGCACAACGATCCCTCTCTCTTTTTGTGTGGCTTAATCGTGCAGTCTCTCCTCTCTTAAGACGTGTCATGCTTCATCTTTTTTGAGGTATAAACCCATCAAAAGAGGGAAAGTGAGGATATGTAATTTATTTAGAGCATCTCCAACTGGATCTATGTCTGCGCGGACAGAGGCCGGTCAACCCTCAAATGTCGGGGTTTGCAGCTGTCCCCTTCAAATCCCACCAATCAAATCTATACAACCCATTAAACGTAGATCAGAAACAACGTACGCAACACAATTTTCATCAAACAACATAAATAGATTAAACATACGGACAAGTTCATCACACAAGTTCAGCAAAATATGAACAAACGGACAAGTTCAGCAAAATATAGACATATATAAATAAACATATGAACATATTAGAGAGGATCACCGCGGAGTATTTCCATTCCCCTTGTCATCTCCGGTTGCAGGGCGACATTAGTGCTTCTCAAAGATGGCATAGGAGTCTGAGGAGGAGCTGTCGTCGCCGGAGGGGAGCCCGACGAATATCCTGGCGGTGTGGGCCTGCTCGTTAGTGAGGCAGAGGGCATTGGCTTTGGCAGCATTCTTCTTCACCGCCACCCTCTCTCATAGCGCGACGGTCTTCGCCAACTCATTGGCGTTATCATGGAGGCAGCGAGGGGTCAGCGGGATCTCGGTTCGTCCTCCAACAGACCATATGCGACATGGTGGACACGTCCAGACGTGTCCGGACCGCCTCATATCCGCCCCACATATGGGTTTGGTTTGAGGGTGTCACAGAGCAAGGACACTTATGTTGGGTTTGAGGGCTCCGGTTGGATCCAGCATTTATATTTGTTAACTATCTGAGTTGTCCGCCCGGACAAATGGGGGAGTAGCAGGGTCGTTGGAGATACTCTTAAGAAGAGAGAGTTGGCCTTGTTAAGGAAAACCAGGCTGGAAACCGTACAATACACGAAGTGCTGACAACAGGGAAACCACCTAGCAAAACAAGGCCTAAACACAATCGGATAGAAGAACCTCACTCGCACCCCGGTGCCGCTCTCCTGCCTATGTCCTCCAAAGACGCAATCGAACCATTGAAACTAACCTACACCACCAAACACAATGGTACACATGAAACTGGCTACTTGACAATGCCTCTCCAGGAAGGAAATCATACCCATTGGCGCTAGTCGGTGGGATCGACCCCCGTCGACTCAAGCTTTCGCTCGGAGCGCACTGTACTCTAGAACCTTGTTGAGCCATGGGGAAGTGCTCCAGCCATGCTAACAACTATTGCATTCGTCGTATTTGGACAACCATAATATAGCGGACAAAGCTTTCATCTAGAGTGTCGGCGTGATATCGATCCCCACCGATTCAAAGCTTTCACCTAGAGTGTCGTATCTCCTAGCCAAACCTCGGGCATTAGGACAGCGGACAACCAGTGGCAAGGTAGGGTTGCACCAAAACAGAGGAACCCACGGTGGCATCACGATGCCTTATACGTCAGCCAATGGACCGCCACCGTTCTGGCCACCGTCATTCCCATCATAAGCGTCCTCGGAGCTAGAACCGGTCATATCTAACTCATATGCACGCTCCCGCACGCATAAAGCCAGATAGCCGCAAGACGATGAAGGAGAGAGAAGAGGGAGACCGGGTGGAGCCACAGTCCTCGCGGCCGCACCGGGATGAGCCCGCCGACGGCATTCGGGCCGCATGGGCCCAGGAACAGCCCGCCCGCTTCGAGCATGCCCATTCTGACTCGTCAGTACGCCCTCCGTGGCCACTATAACCGTTGCACACCACCGAAGAAAATGCCTCGCCGCCGCCCGCCAAGGAGGGCTTTTCCCACCAGCAACGGCGAAAGGAAGATCGGGAGGTTTTGGGGGGGGGGGGGGGGGGGGGGGTGTGGCCGCTAGCGAGGGGAGTCGCCCCAGACGCACTTTGACTAACAAAGTCGTAAAGAAAAATAATGTCAAAAAAAAATCGTAAAGGAAAATAAAATAATAGTACATGCTTTCGGATGCTTTTCTTTTCTTTTTTGCGTGGAGATTAGGGCGTTTGTTCATGCCTGCATGTGTCATGATCACGGTGTATATAATGTTGGTGCAACTTCAGGGTTGCTTCTCAAGCATGCGTACAATACAACCATTTATTATCTGCGGGCTGAATGATTCGTACTATCCCAGAACAATTTGGAACGAAATAAATAACAATGCTTTTGAGATTCTTCAGGGTCAGGGCCCCTTTTGACTTGTTTTCCTCTTCTGAAAAGCTAAGCTCATAATCTGAAATCTACAACAGCAATTTGATACTATATACTCGGATTTTGGCGAGGTTAACAAGCCAGCCCTGCTCCAACCCAACCACCCGTCACTGCCGTTCAACGAAAAACAGGGGAAAAGGGAACGTTCACATGCACTTTATTCAGGAAAAATCAAGGGTATGTCTCTGAAACAAAATGCAATATTGAAAACGTGCAACATGGCCACATGGAACATTCCTCCCTTGCCTTGAACACCAAGCTCGCATGCATGAAGGATCGAGAATAGGAGAGTGCAGTGCAAAAATGGTCTCGTCGGCCGGCGCCGTACACCCTGCTATGGCTAACGGGGCCTACCCTTGCTAATTTTTTTAAATAATACACTAAATTAATTAAATTCCGGAAATAGTACGTGATTTTATTTTTTTTCAAAACTAGGATCCAGTCGGTCTTGGCGAAACCGACAGGACCTAGTCGTCATTGCCGAGGATGAGAGTAAGCTGTCTGGGTTATTACTGGTGGCGTGTATGTGTGAGTGCACGCCACTTGTCTGAGTACCAGTGGCGTGTATGTATGAGTGCACGCCACTAGTCGGCGTTAGCAAGGACGACAAGGTCCTGTCGGCTTCGCCAAGACCGACTGGATCCTAGTTTTGAAAAAAATAAAATCACGTATTATTTCCGAAATTTAATTAATTTAGTGTATTATTAAAAAAAAAATGAGCCTACCCTTCGGGTGCCCCACCATGAGGATATCTGTTGCACGTAAAAGATAAGGCCCATGGATAGGCCTGCCAACAATCCACGATCAAGACCCACGAAGGGAGCCCATGAAGATGGCGTACGCCCCAAGACTAGTAAATTTTAAGTCGGTAGAAACCTACCTTACCTGTAAAACTAGTTGGTTGCGAATCCCCGAGACCCAGCCACCTATATAAAGGCTGCGAGGGCCACCGATCTAGTACGCGCAATACTCAATCCTCCAAACCCTAGCGAGATCGTCATCTCGCCGGGACTCCATTGTACACCTCATACATCAATAATCAGACAAGCAGAAAGTAGGGTGTTACCCTCCGGGGGACTGAACCTGGGTAAACCTCGCTTGTCAGCCGACGATACTACCGACACTACCACGTCTCTCCCGCTTAATCTCAACCCTAGGTACCGAACCATGGGATTTGATGTATTAACACCACGTCAATGGCTTTACATGGAAAATGCGATGGAGGACTATCAACTTGTATTCTCTGAAATTTAACAAAAAAAAGGTATATTGTTTTATTTAGTGTTTGGGATGGAATAGTATATAGTTATTTAGTTTTCTAAATTACGGGAAAAATCATGTAAGTTGAGCATTGGTAGAAAACTATCTTTTTAATTTGTTAAAATGTGATGCATTGCGGTTGCACTTTACTCTACACCAATCGCACATTTAAAAATGTGAAATCTTTAATGTGCAACTAAATATTTTCGTTTACTTTCATTTCAATTTTTTTGGTTCATTGCACTTCAAATATACACTTGTGTTTTTTATACTATGCAAAGTGGTACTTAATTGTGTAAATTTACACTATTAAAATATGTTTGATGTTTTTAAAATTTTATTGGTGGGTTGCACTTTAAATATAATTTATTTGTTTCTTCAATTATATGTTTCAAGATTTTTGTTATTTTAGTCGACTGAGAACTTGTTTTTTAATATCGTAATGTTTTTTTGTGTGTTTTTCGAATGGTATGGCGAATAATTCTAGTGGATTGGAATTTAAGAAAAATTCAGACAATTTGGGAAGCCGTCAGATCTTTTGTAAAAAACAATTACAAGTACGACACCTCTAGGAAAGTGGGTTTGTGCGCACTCGATTTCCGGAAAATATACTTTGATTAGTGGAGATTTTTTGCCTCCCGAGCTCCCGTGCTTCTGCTATTTAAAAAAATTAAAAATTTATAATTCTGAGTTTCAAAAAAATTCTGAAAACAGGCGTAGCCAATGATTTATACCATAAACATGTCAAACATCAATTTTAAATACTTTGTGTTTCGAGCTACACAAAAATGACAAAAGTGTAGATCTCAGTATGTGTATTTTCCAATCTCTAAAATACGTGGTGGACACAAGAATAACACGTATTTCCAGTGCAAGTTTGAGAGTGGAGAGGAGAGGGAGAGACAGAGTTGTCTCGAGGACCAAACTTGGCATTGCAGGGCCGGATGGAGCTAGAAAGGTGTCGGCTGCCGACGTACGTACTCCGTATGAGGGAATGAATTTGGACGGAGGCCAACAAGTAACCTACCGGCCGCTTTGAAGTTTCCACGAGCAGAGAGCTTGCAGGGGGCCATATCCACATCGATTATCTCTGGAGTGGGGTGCAAGCGATTCATCCATCCCATCTCTCTACTCTCCCTGGCCTGGGCTCATAAGCGGAAGCAAGGTCCCGTCTAAAAACTAGTGCAAGAGGGACGTTCCGTTGTAAAGCGGCAGTGCACTTGTGTGATACTGAGATGCTACTCTGCTCACAAGTAGCAGCAATAAGGTGGTTGTTGATGTGACCACGTCGACGCCGATCTGCAACAGGCAACGGAGATACGGACGCTGACCGATCTCATCCCATGTAAACTATAGCTCAACCATTAGGTGTATAGGGCCTCTACCAAAACGCAAAGTCAGATGATGACTGGCCATATTACTCCCCAATCAGGGATTAAATAGAATGGTACATTAATTAACCTATTAACTAACCTATACCATGCATTGGTCAAACCGTATCACACCACCCATTTGGAGCAATTAGAGGAGGAGAGAGAGCCCATAACTTCCAATTAATTAGGCTAATTAATATTTCGGGTCTTATTTGTGCCTAGTTTTGGAGCAAATATTGTTTTTAATAAAAGGCTCTATACACCTAAACGGAGGGAGTACAGTACTAATAAAATTCAACCCTGCACCTGCACTATCCATACATGCGCCGATCGATGTCAAATGTTTTTTGTTACCACATTTTTTTTCTGCAACGAAATATTTTGATTGTGGTTGACTGATGCATCATGCTTGTAAGAGCAACTCCAATAGCTTACCCATCTTTTCTCTCTATACTAAAAACAGCTTTTTATGTTAGAACTGTTTTTTGTTTGGTATTGAGAGAAAAAAGAAACTTTGTCATGGCCCCAAATATGGTGTTGGATTGGTAAATTTGGCAATTAAAATGCAACGAACCATTTTTGGGGAGGGGGGGGGGGGGTCACTCACATGTGAGCAAAAAAAAACGCTCATGGGAGAGGCCAACTTCCTGAATAGAATTTTCACGCGCGTGTATCCACCACTCCCGTCACAACATGTGCCGACCGCCGCACACTCCTATCACCGGCGATCTCTCTCTTCGTCCTTCCATCCCTCCTCCTAGGCCACGCGTCGCCCTCCGATCTCCGAACCGGAATCGAGCGCTCGTCCCAGCGCCCCTCGCGTCGTTGTAGAAGAATTACGCCGCCTACGGGCGTCTCCGCCGCTGTCCGCTCCCCTCCGGCATCCCTCTCGGTCCCTGCAGCCAGCCGTCCGCGTCGATTCGGTAAGGATGGGAGTCGATAGCCCACCGTCGTCGCGCTCGGCCTAGCTGAGGCCACCGCCTCCTCTACTCTGGTCGTCGTGTCGTTGTGCCCTCTCTGATGCCGTTGTCGTGTGAACCATCCAGATTAACCGACGTCACATGCAATCCGCTGCCGCCCTCGCTGATTCCGGCCTCCGGAGCCGCCTACCGGGCCTAAATGTGTGTGGCCAATGCAAGGACCCGCGTTTTTTTTAGGGTTCTAGGTGTAAGAAAGGTGTAGGCAGTCGTGATTTATATTTTTCTGATGGCCTGATTGTGATATTATATTTTTCTGATTCTGATTGTGTTATTTTTGTGTAGCCCATAATACAAAGTATCTCAATCTAAAATTTTGCGCCAATACCCTGTACCGTTGCGTGTCGTCACCGAAACAAATTGGCGGTAGCCGACAGACTCGCTCGGTACCACCGCGCGCCTGATGCACGTGCCGAAACTGAGCAATGGGCCGGTGAGGTGAAGCTGTAGCAAGAAACCGAGCTGCTGAGACCCTTCCCTGAAGCCGTCATAAGCCCAAAGCTAGCACTTGCAGTACAACAGCAGTAGAGTACTACTACTAGAGTTAGTGGTACCGAGCATCCACGATCCACGATGCGCGCGTGCCCAGGGACGGATATATGGATGATTCTTTTTTCTTGTTTTTCTTAGATCAGATCAGATGGATGATTGGTTCTGTACTTGAATTATACTACCTCGCAGGAGCACGATGGTTGAGAGGAAGAGGGCACCATTAAGCTAAGCCGGATGGAAACGGAATGCAAAGACTCCTGCCTCTGCAGGCAGGATGTGTGTCACTTGTCACTCGCTCACTCACCCAAAGCAAGCGAGAGAGGTGGTTGTGGTGGGGGATAAACACGCCCGGCGCCATCATGGGATTTGCGCCTGTGACATGACCGTGTGTAACCACCACTTCCTCGTCCTTGCTTTGTTTCTGCATGCGTCCACGGGAGGACGACGACAGGCCAGCCTTTTCAAGTACACTCTTCCACTTCCATCCATCCACGTATACGTGCTGCCGCAACTGATGATCCATGCTTCCTCTTTGAATCGTCGTCTCCGGCCGTGTTTTTCCTTGATTCTGTCACCAAGACATGTCATTTGAGCATTTTTTTTTTTGTTCAAATGGATATAAGTTGTAGGACCCCTAGCATCCCTAGCCAAGACCAACAAAAACACAGTTCAGCATCATCGACCTGAAAAAGGGGAAATGTTACTTCTTTTTGCATTTACAAGCTCATAGAGCAACAAAATATGTGCTGTACGGCACTCACGGTTTATATCGGTCAAATTCATGATCACCAAATCCATCAAGGCCCGCCTTATGAACATGGAAATAGAGAGAATATCACGTGACGGCTCGAAATCTCAGTTCAAATTTTCTGATTAACGGTTGTTAAAAGGAAAGGAAAGCATTGACAAGACTAAATATGTGAAGCTTTGACACGAAAAAAAAATGTCTGAAGTCAGCTGATTCCGGCGTGCGGATTTGCCACGAAAGTCTGTCAAGTTTCTGGTTGATCTTTTTCGAAAATCGATTGGAAAAGATCGGGTCAAATTTGCGGGGTTGTCGTGGTGGGATCACGGCAGATGCCATAGGTATGGCTAAGATGGGGCCGAAAGAGCGTTGGGGGAACCGGGGAGGGTTTATGCACTCAAGAAGTGCACAAGCAAGAACACGCAAGAAACCGCAAGAACATGAACAAGAAACCAAGAAACCAAAAACACAAAGCACACCGCGATGTACCCTGCTTCGGGGCCCTCTTGTCGAGGTAACACCCCTACTGCAGCACTAGCCTAGTCTCTTTATATCTCAATGGTGACAAGTACAAAGTGCTCCTCGAGCTGTATGAAGCAACAATGGTGAGAGCTCACAATGAAGAAGAAGCTACCAAGGGAGAAAATGAGCTCTAGGGTTCGTCTCTCCCACACAGGAGGTGGTGGTGCTGTATATAAAGGCTTGCCGAGTTACTTCTCTGCCCCTGGCTCCATGAGATAATGGCACTGCCAAGAGGAAAAGGACAAGCCTCTGCCCCCTGTCAATCCAACGGCCGGACTGTCAGGCCTAGCAGGCCTATCTTGCCTCTTCGGCCAATGGCAGGTGTAGCCCACCGGGTCTAGGTCATAGTCCCTTTCCCGAATTGGCCGAGTCAGCTCCTAGGTTGCTGCGCTCCCAGGAATCCCGTGTCTTCTGAGCCTCGGGCAGGAGGCCTGCAGGACCCGTGAACTTACTGACATTACTCGGCCCTTGTGCATTGTCCGACATTGCTGGCAAGCCGGGTTCTTCCAGGCAACCCGGCTAGCTGAGCCGGATCTCTTCCCAGGCAACCCGGCTAGCTGAGCCGGATCTCCTCCTAGGCAACCCGGCTAGTCGAGCCGGATCTCTTCCTCTGATCCGGCTAGACTTTGTCTGATGCTTCTTGGTCTCTCCCTGTATTTAAACATGATCCGGTCCGAGTGATCCGGTTTGTAAGACCCGGATTGACCTTCCTTTCCACTTCATAGCTCTCAACACTACCTCTTTGCCCTACCCGGGGGCAACCCCCGACAGGGGTTGGCTAGCGGGGAAGAAGGGCTATATCGGAGCACTTGGATACATGCGTGCATAAACCCTCCAAACGAAGACGTAAAGTTGGTGCAAACAATTTAAAATTTGGGGAACAATTATGTGTCTTCGTTCCCCCTCTTTACAATTTATTCATATTCATGTAAACCTGTCATACTTTCTTGAATTTTTTGTTTATCTGTTTACTAATTGAGTACTCTGCAATCTTCCTAAAACATTATCATAATCTGTTTGCACTTGATTACTTTGTAATTTGTTTGAATCTTTTGTTTATCGATTTACTATTTGAGTACCCTCGAATCTTCTTGAAACTTCTGTTGATCTGTTTGTGCTTGAACACTCTTTGTAATCTGCTTGAAAATTGTGTTAATCTATTTCCACTTAGATACTCTGTAATCTGTTTGAAGCTTCTATTTATCTGTTTCTGACGATTCAACTTATTCGGCTTCCTCTAGTATGCGAGCTTCATTTCGGAAGACTCGGTTTATTTGATTGTTTGACCTACTATGTTTCTTTCTGAAACATCTCACTTGACGTAAATCCTATCTACCATTATCATGTTGATTTAGATATCCGGTAACTTAACCTTCAAGATTTTCTCCTGCCTCATAAACCCGATTCAAAATTTGAATACTACTCATGGGTACAAACATGTGCCTATACAGGTCTGGTAGGTATACTAGTAAAATTGGCATCTATATATAGGTAGCATACAGAACGCCGAGTGGAGCCTTTTTTTTCTTGGAAAAATCAAAAATGCATTTGTAAGTACCATACCTGTATAGGCACATGTTGGTAGATTTTCCAAAAATTCAAAAATGCATTATTTTTCTAAATTTTCCAAAGTTCAAATATGCATTTTTTTTCTAAGTTTTGTAGATAATAATGAAATCTATTATTCTGCAAAAAATCAATATGAAATAGTTTATATTCTAGGCTGAGAAAAAAAGACAAAATTATGGATCTGGATGTGATAAAAATGCACATTTTGAAAAATTAAATTTTTATTAGACTTGTCAGTTTTTGTGTAGCCTAAAATTCAAATTATTGTATTGATTTGTTGCACGCCGGTACAATTTGACATTATCTACATGTAGGATCTTTGCTTAGAATTTTTTTGAAACTTTGAAAGTAAGATTTTGAATTTTTTTTTTTTTTAAGATCAGGCTCCATGGAGCCCATTTGACTGACAGAACGCCCTTATTTTGTCTTAAATTAACGAAGTGACTGCATTTTTAAGGAAGATATGTGTAAAAATGAGAATGAATCAGACCTGGTAGAGTAGAAATTTTCCTTCGATGAAGTTTTTAAGAAATGAATGTATTTTAAGGAGGTATTTATTCAAGAAATTTGCAGGACACGTGCTACTAGTAGAAAACAACGGCTCAAGCACAAGAACTTCTAGAAATGACAGTTTTTTTTTTAAGAAGAAAAGGGCCTCGCCCGGTTCCATTTTATAGAAACCACAGGTCTTCCGTACATCATTCAGTTTTCGAGCATAACAGAACTACCATCCCACAGTTCTGGGGCAACATAGCCCAAGACCTAAAGGTCCTAAACCACCACTAGAAAGACTTATTACAAAACGCTCACAGAGACAACCAACTTAAGGCATGACAGCAAAGCAGGGAACTAGCTTGATCGATTGTTCTGCCAGACGCTGCCTCAGCCCTTCCGTTGTGATCTTCCACGCATCTTCATCAGCATCTTCCAGGCGGGAATGTAGAGCTAGAACTAGTTTCGCACCAGTCAGCTCTTGGAGCATCACCCAGGATCTAGAAATGACAGTGACTGCAATTTCCCTCCTCTGGACAGCCGAGAAGCCAATTTTAACTTTCCGATTTACTCTCATACCGTGCACAAGTGACACGAGATGGCTACATTTGACTCTCAACAAAAAGGCCGTTACAAAGACAAGGATGTAAAACTAAAGAAAGGCCGTTACAAACCTCAGGCAAGGATGTAAAACTAAAGAAAGTTCCTACTGTATATACACAAAGACAGATCAAGGTAACGTGCCAACTTTTGTAACAAGAATAAATCAGGCAAAGGAGCAGATCATGTGAGTGTCTCACCAACCAATCCAACTATATAAATGAATCTCTCTCAAAGTCTCTTCCTCTTCCCTCTCCTCCTCTGTTCTTTCTAATGTACATGTTGGTTATAAAAATGCTTTTACACCGTACAGATCAAAATTGTGCAGCGGCAGCGGCAGCAGCAAAGGATAGCTGGTGACCCCACTGTTCGCAGGATATGCGATGCTATGGCGACGATAGACACCGACGTATTCTCTTCTTCTTCGGGCAGCACTCCGTTGGTCGGGATACTACTCTTCAGCTGACATGCCAGGCCAGCTCTCACACAAGTGCTGCAATTGCATGCACCAGTCTACAGAAGTGCATGCAGGCTATGGGGGAACAGCTACCCGCGAATGGGTGATCGTCCATTCTGCCGAGCTACACAAACTGCAGCAGAGCAGTGGCAGAAACTAGTTGCAAACCTGATGTGTCCTGAGTAGTTGACAAGTATCTTTGCCCAGTGGAGTTCATGAAGCACCATATCAGAAAGGAATGACATATGGCAGAGCGATGACATCAGCGGGGTCGATTTTCACAGCCTCAGCCCACACCTGGGGCACTCCGGCCTCGGACACTGTCTTGGGCTTCTCTGACTGGGTTCTGCACTGATCGAACAGCCAGTCCTGGTCATCCTGCTCACATTCCATCATCACTTGAGGGGCTTCAGGAATGCTGTATATCTGTCCCAGATACTTGCAGTCCGGGTGGGGCGACAACTTCCTAGAAGGTGCGCCATTCCCAGTTGCTGTCAAAGGACCCCGAAGCCCAGAATCGACTGGAGGTCGCTGAGCTTCTTTGTTGCCGTTGACCTTCTCTTCCTTCTTAGGGAGCCTTTCAGCCTTTTCAATTTTAATGGCATCTGGCACGGAAGAGGGTGGCGCGGCTACATGAGATGCTGTACCATTCTCCACATGATTGCTGGAGGGTGCTGGTCTCGGCAACTTTGTAGGCCGCATTTCATGATGGTCTGTACATCATCAGAAGTCTTATAATATAAAGCACCATAAAAAAGTATAATGGTGTTCTACAAGACTATGTGTGTAATACTGGTAAGTGCAAAAGAAAGAAGCAAAGCTAGGAACTCACTTTGTTGGTAACCATTCATCTCATGGTTCTTTCGCTTCTTCAGGTTTTCATCAGCTAGGATAGCTTTCGTGTCATCAGCTGGAGGGGCTAAAGGAGGAGCTAAGAGATTCGTGAGAATACTATCTATCTGATCATTTACACTGTTTTCTCTTAGCTTATCATGTTCTTTGCGATTATGTTCCTCTTTCTCCTTCTTTGCCTCCTTTTCCTTTTTCTTCTCTTTGTGTTTCTCTTTCCTCTTCTTTTTCTCATGCCTATCACGTTTCTTGTCCTCTTTCTTCTTATCATCAACTGCCCCATCCCTGACCTTCTCCACTCTTTCAGCTCTTCCAACTGCAACTTTCTCCTCTGCTGGGGGTTTAGAACCAACTAGTTTCTGATCAGTTGAAACATCATTCTGTAGCATTCTTCCGCCTGATTCCTTTTCCCTGCCCACAGCTGGGGCTTTAAAACCAACGAGTTTCTGATCAGTTGAAACATCATTCTGTAGCATTCTTCCACCTGGTTCCTTTTCCCTGCCCACAGCTGAGGGTTTAGAACCAACCAATTTCTGATCAGTTGAAACATCATTCTGTAGCATTCTTCCACCCGGTTCTTTTTCCCTGCCGGCAACTGCAGGTTTAGAACCAACCATTTTCTGCTCAGTTGAAAGATTATTCTGTAGCATTCTTCCAGCTGGTCCCTTTTCCTTGCCCATAGCAGGTGAAAGACCTCCAGCATTGGGCTTATTAGTGGAAATGGAAAAGCTTTCAGATTGCCGAACAATCCCATTTGGCCTTCGAATTGTAATGCTTGGGCTTGGGATAGTTGACCTAGGTAGACCTCCATCCATACCTGTCCCTGCACTAGATGTTGATGGACTCTCAAACCTCTGCGTCGATGCGTTATCCATTGGCCGGCCAACCTTACCGTTTCCCTTATGCATAGCATTAGCAGGGCTTTGAACCAACGGAGAACTGGTGCCAACTTCTTTCTTCGCAATCTCCTTATTTGGGCTCTCAGTTCTCTTCTGCACCAGTATGTTACTGATTCGCTGCCCCATCCCTTCTTTCCTTGGCGCAGAATCAGTAGAGTTGGAGAGAGGTCTTGTGACTTTGACTCTTTCCTTCTCCACCATAGGTGCTGCAATAAAGCCATCAGGAGCTCCTTGAGAAGAACTGTTGAAGTTCTCACCACGTCGAATTGATGTCCCATTTTTCTGTTGATTGATAGTGATGGTCTGTTGCCCCAAGCCCTCATTTTTCCTAGAAGTGTCAATAGAGTGAATACGCATTCTATTAACTGCAATCCTTTCTTTCTCCAATGCAGGTGCAACACCAAAGCCTTCACGACTTCGTTCATTTGGAACAGGAAAGTTGTCAACAGCTCGATTCTCCAACCCTTTCTCATCTTGTGCCTTTCTGAGCAGTTCTTCCCTGAATACAGGATCCTTAATTTCTTCGGACTTCCTGCTGCTCTCTCCAAGCTTCTGTCCAAGGGTAGCCTCACCATGTCTTTCAGTCCTTCTGATTCCCTACTTTTATCTTTGCTCTTGTCCTTTTTCTTGTCTTTGTGCTTTTCTTTTCGATCTTTTTTATCTCTGTGCTTATCTTTACTCCTTTCTTTATCCTTCTTTTCTTTACCTTCTTTTTTATCTTTGTCCTTCTTATGCTTCTTCTCCTTGTGTTTCTCCTGAAAAAAGAAGTTTGATGCCAGTCAATAAAAGTTCAAAAAAAGAGGTCGAGTATTAAACAAATACCTAGTGGGGTAAGCATAAAACATTAAGAATGAATATGCTGCAAACAACAGTAAGAAAGAACTAGTAACTGAAGTATGTGTTGGTAAACAGTGATCTGTCAGAGATGGTCAATGCAATAAAACATCTGCGCCACAAGATTATAGGGAGCAAAATAACACCTAAGCAGACAAGCTGGCTTTCTACAAATCCAGTATGCTAATACTATGTGTTGTTGAAGCCTTTGCCTTTGACACTAATCACATTTATGAAGTTACCTAATACATTTTAGGCTGGGCATTGGTTTAAGAAAACAAGTTGGCACTGGAATTTTCACAACATTGATGCACGGATTAAATAAGAATTAAAATTTGAAAGGATATGTAACTCCATTAAATAAGAAAACAGACCCTAAGTCAAATCATCATACTTTCTCGCATCTACACTTGTGCAAGCAAACACCATTTATGGCCAGAAAACGTCATATCACCATATCCAATCAAGGAGTTACATTTCTTGATACAATGCACGGGCTACCAAGCTTAATACTCGATTCCCTCTCAAGCTTGCTAGTATTGGAAATCAAATCGACTGTTTAGAGCTATGTGGAGAACACCTTAAAAATAAGAAACGTGACACGACAAAACAAATCTGCTGAAATGTTTAGGTCACAATAATCAATATCTAGAGCATATAGCATCTGTCATATTGGATAACATTTGGCTAAGCTAATGGTTTGCCATGCATAGGGTAGAGATAGGACAGAAGTCAGTGAAGTTGTCATACATATACAGATAAACACTATAGACATGCTTTACAGCCAACACAATCCAAAAGGCCCACAAACATGGCACACATATGCTTGTGTAACAGTAGATAATTCATTGAAATCATGTCATGCCTAGCGTAACCATGTTTGTAATTTCAAATTCCATGCCCTTTAAGCACCAAGGGTATTTATATTTTCTACATATGTATTATTAACAAACCTGATTGCATGTCAACCCATAATTAATATTCCTCCCGACATAAAATAAGAAAACAAATCATAAAAACAATAAGAAACTAACATATATACAAACAGATGAATCACAAAATGTCCTTGGAGTTTGATTTAACAACCTATTAAATCATGGGATCACCAACCTATATAAATTATACCAGGTATAAGAATAGATAGTGATGGTATGAAAACAGGTGTTAAACCAGTCATTTGACACAGAAAATGCTACTCAATGGGACAGTGGAGCCAATTATTATCATAATTCAGAGCTTCTACAGTACATAATCAGGTATGAAAGACCAAGCAAACTGTTCCTAAAAAGATACTGAGGCAGGGAATGAACATGTATCAGCAGTGTTACAAGTAGCATGGACACTTAAAGATGGTCATTGAGCAAGTTGCACACACATTAAAGAATCACATTATTACCAGTCCACCTTAATACCCATCTTTCTTATAACAATCATTCTCTAAGAATAGAGGCTCTCTTTTGCACTTATTCTGTATTCCCAAGTTCCCAGCCATAATAGATACTACGATTACTATGGATAGTCTGTTAATTATCATAGGGGTACACTTGAAAGGGGCTACATAAAAACAACAAAATATCGCCTAACATGTAGCATCGTATATCTATGTTAAAGCATAAACGGTTTTAAAACGGAATGAGTAACAAGCAATTATAGTCTTCTAATCACAAAAGTATTGAACTGTACTTCTGCATAAACTACAACTAACTGCACTGAGATGATTTAGAGTACTAATTAAATGTTTGCAATAACTCCTACACCGATCCAATCTGCCACCCCCCTGCATGGTCTAGACAGCACAAGCACAACTAATTTAGATCACCTGGTATGAGATCAGCAATTTAGCAAAACTTGTTTCATCAGGTTGGTACTGAACTTATACTGAACAAACTAATTCATATTTGCACGGACAACTCTATGCTAATCTACAGCATGCCATGGGGGTAATTTCCACCAGGGCAAGGACGCATAGTAATTGCATAGAAAGTGCACATTCTTGTTAAATATGGAACCCTTAGGTCACCCCGTCACACAACGGAGAAATTGGGAATACAACCGCTAAAACCAGTTTAACATGTAACATAAACTTCAACTATACTAGCATGATATTCAAAGAAGGTGGTCTGGGGATAAGCCAAAGAAAATTCCCAGCAATAGCTTCCAGCAGCAAAGTCGCTAAAACTTTATTCGCACCCTTCTAGCAGCACGCGGACAAACTAGAAACATGGCCTCTTTTCGGGCAAACCTGAATTACTTTACGGTTTATCATAGCAAGTAGCAAATCCCCCATCACCAACCCGACACACTAAAACCGCGGCTGCCATTAATACAGTGGAAGTTTGCAGAACCTAAGCATCAATCAATCACTAACAGAACTAAAGAATGCTGCAATTCAGCAAGTATTCTTGGTTGATGCATCCAACCGAAACCCCTCATGTATGGTCTATACAGCACAAGTACACCTGGCATGAGACAAGCAATTAGCAAAACTTGTTTCATCAGGTTGGTACTGAACTTACACTGAACTAACTAATTCATATTTGCCCGTACAACTTTGTGCTAATCTACGCCATGCCCTATCTCCACCAGGACCAGGACACATAGTAATTGCATAGAAAGTGCACATTCTTGTTAAATATGAAACCCCTAGGTCATCCCGTCACACCACGGAGAAATTGGGAATACAACCGCTAAAACCAGTTTAACGTGTAACATGAACTTCAACTATACTAGCATGATATTCACAGAAGGTGGTCTGGGGATAAGCCAAAGAAAATTCCCAGCAATAGATTCCAGCAGTAAAGTCGCTAAAACTTTATTCACACCCTTTTTAGCACCACACGGACAAACTAGAAACATGGCATCTTCTTATCCATAGCAAAGCAAATCCCCCATCACCAACCCGACACTAAATCCGCGGGTGCCATTAATACAGCGGAAGCTTGCAGAACCTAAGCCTCAATCAATCACTAACAGAACTAAAGAATGCAGCAAATCAGCAAGCATTCTTCGGTTGATCCATGCAACAGAAACCCCCCACCGTTTTTGCGCGCTACTAACCGGAAGACCCGCCCTAATTATCGAGTTCAATTTGTTGGGGGCACTCTTTAGGAAACCATTGGTTCAGCCCTAAACTTTGTTCTCTGGGTCTCTCTACCAATCAGCGAAGCAAACCACTAGTAAGTATAAACACAACACTTCCTGATCCCTAAGCAATTGTGCTAACCACAGGGTATGTGAGCTAAGTCAGACTCCCAATTTTTCCGCTGCAACCAACGGAATAGCAGCAGCACACAATAATGTCTTGGAATCTCCATCCGGAGCAGCCGTGGGTAGCAAGAGGACCGTGGAGCAAGAGGATACGGGCGGGCATGTATGGGAAGGGTGTGGGGAGAGGGGGGATTGGATTGGGAGTCTGTCCACCTTGTCTTGGATGAGCGGTAGTAACTGGCCGTCGTCGGGGCGCGCGGCGGTCTTGTGATATCCCGGGGGCGGAAACGGGAAGCAGCGAGACATGGCACGGCCAACTCGGGCCCCGGATCAGCCCACCACCACCGCACTCAATCCTCCGCCTCCCCCAAAAACACCTCCTCTCCCCTTCTCCCTCCTCCCGCTTCTCCCGCCGCTGCTGGTGCGGTCCGGGGCTCACTCCTCCGCCGCCCGCTGGGTCCATGTGGTGGGTCCACTCATCCCCGCCGCCGCCGCCGCCGGAATCGTGGGGGATCTGGGCTGGCGCCGCGCCAAGGGGGATCCGGCCCTCACCCGATCGGGAGGGATCGACGCGGGGCCGCGGCGGGCAGTGAGAGCTGATTCCGGCGCGATCTCTCTGCCCTGTTTCGTTTTAGTGCTTTTTTTCCCTCCTCGGCTCCGATGTTTCGCCGCTTTCGTGTGTGCCGGGTTGGATTTGGATGGAGGGGGCGGAGTAGGGTTGAGGGAGGAAGAAGAAGAGGGGAGGAAACCGAATCGAGGAGACCAGCGACGGGTATATATAGCACCTGGCAGATCGTGTTGGGCTTGGTTCCGGCTCTGGTGTGGGTAAGTGGGTGGGTCCCACCTGCGAGAGGATACCTATGGTGGTGTGGGTGGACACATGGGTGGTGTGGTGTTGTTAGTACTATTTCCTCTTTTGTGTTTTGGTTTGTTTGGGGACTTGTTATTCCAATTGCTAGGCTCATGCTTTAAGGGAGTTTTCCTCTTTTTCATTATTTATATGTTCTTCATTTTATTTCATGTCATGGTCCATTGGTCTGTGGGACGGAAATTTTGTTGGTGTTTATGTGGTTATGATGTACTCCGTATGTGCCAATGTTGCTTCAGAAAACCGATAACGTTCTCTTATGTGAAAACAAAACATGCATGCAAAAGTTGATACCCAAATGGCCAATGTACTAAATCGTGGTCACCATCACTAAGATGTAGTGTTGTAATTGTAGCATACGATTTTATCTACCGGAGTCTGAAGCACGATAGCGCATTTACACACGTGTGATCGCGTATGGGAGGAAATTTACGACCACATGTACTTGTAGCACATTGCCCCCACATCATTATCCGGAACACAGTATCACATAAAAAATCTCAGATCCTCAATATCTAGAACGAAAGAGTAAAACAGGGAAAAGACGGTGTCACATGATATTGTATAGTTCGTCCAAAGTAAACAGATTGTCATATAGTACTCCGAGATTATACAACAGAGTACTATATAGATACTCTTCCAAAGTGCACGCATAACACAACTCCTCACGCGTGTTGATGAGAAACGTATGAGTGATACTACTAGGTGGTAGCATGGTTTTTTCCTTTAATTTAGGGTCTACTACTTGGTATAAATATGGATGGATCGATGTTTATTGATTACTTAGAACGGTTATGGCTGATGCGTACACTGGTTCTCTCGAGGCAGCAATCATGTTCGTCATTATTAATTGTTGGTTGCCTTCTTATCTTAGCTAACCGCAACGGTCCGAATCAAGCAAGTGACGGAAGCTTCTGGTAGCGGCGAGCAAGAAGTCGAGCTTCACACACCACTCACTCACTCGCATGCGTTAAGTGCCTCCTTTATACTCCGAATCGAGATATTCTCTGCTTTAATTTGCCTTTGCTACCCAGTCAGAGACCTTGGACTCTATCCTCTCCCCCCGCTACAGTAGAAGGAGAGGCGATTTGTGAAGCTCCCGTGCGCTCCACCTCACCGGCGGCGACTTCGCCGGCTCCCCTCCCCTCCGCCGGCCGCTCCGGCGGCGGGAGGGTGGGGGAGCCCCGGATCCAGTCTTATGTACAGGTAGGTGTGTGTGGGTCCATCCCCAGCGGCGGAGGCGAGGTGGTGCGGCTGGGATGGTGGTTTGCGGTGGTGGTCGTCCTCGTCGATGGCGCGGCTCGGTGGAGTCGAGCCATGGACCTGCCTCCCCTGGTTCGTGCGCAGCTCCTGGTAGCTGCGGTACGGGCCCTTCCCTCGCCGGCGGCCGTGGTGCGGCGGCGCCGGATCTTGAAGTTTCCGGAAGTTTTAGATGTTTTGAAGCCAGGCGGTGGCGACGGTGGTGCAGGGTGGAGTCTCTTTGGAGTCGAGGTTCGTCGACTTCCCGTCCGCAGGGGGACTCCTCCGATCCAAGGCGTCATGGGAGGAGCAGCGGCGGCGCGCCGGCGGCACGTTCTGCTTCATCTTCGTCTCCGAGCTCCAGAAGGACTTGATTGTAATTTTAACTTTGTTCTGGTGTGTTCTGTAAGGACCTGGTTTTAATATATATCTATTTTCCTCGCAAAAAAAATTTGCCTTTGCTATTTGTAGGTGTGAAAATCATGTACATGTCGACTGCAGTACCCCTGCATCTGGCCATTGAGGAATTTATGTTCATCTCAGCTTTTCTTGTCTTGTATAGTTCTAAATAATAAAAAATTTATAGTATTAAAAACATACTGTGCATTTTTATCCGTAGAAGAAACAGTTTCTTCGTGGACATGATAGGCAGACGCAACAGATAAAAGCTCAACGCATCTGGACAGGTGGTTTGGCAGCATAATAATTGGCACCCGTTCGCGTTGAACACGTGTCCCTTTTGGAGCCCAGCATCGAACACGAGAAGATGGTCGTTCAAGCCAAGCACCCTGCTTTTACTACCCGCTTGTCAGTGACATTCACTGCCGAGTTTACTCGGTCACTGACGAAGTGACGAGTGAGTGCTAGCTCTGCTCATTCAATGGTGGCAGCGGCTTTACCGCTCGACATCGTCAAACTTTGATGGTCCGGTCAATTCGGACCAGAGGCCAGCTAGGAAACAGCTTTACTTTTTTTTGGCGAACGTTACTTCACCATCTGCTGGCCCCAGCTCCTATCAAGCGAGAGTGTGACTGCGACATGCCTTGCCTCATGGCAAGCACAATTCGTCCCCAAGTGAACAATAACCTGGATACCACGGGCAGGGATAACTTAGGAACAAAGTGCGTATTCACCGCGCCAAAAATTATATGCTAATTTGCATTCTAACATATTATTGACGTTTATATTTTCAACCCTGATGAGGCCTTAATACTTATTCTTCAAAAGAAAGGCAAAACACTTGTCTTAATTCATTGATGCAAGTGAAAACGATTCTAGGCATTGTGCTAATGTTCTTGAATACCGTCGCATTCCGTTCGTTCCAAAGCTCTCACGAGACGAGCATAACGAGCAAAGCGTGGCCATGGCCTTCCGCCTCCAATTAGTGGTGGATACACGGCCAGCTTAGGGGGTGCACACGACACCGGATACAAAATATTTCTTTTTTTCACCAATATGCACCCCTAAAAATGCATTTTATCTGTTATGATACCCTCCAGGCACCACGTTGCAAATGTTCTAGCTCCGCTACTGCCTCGAATGGTAGGCATGGAGGACTCGATTCCACCACGTTTTGATATCATCGAAAGCAATCCGCTCCGAAGGTTTGAAATCACCAAGCCAAAGCCAATTTTAAATCAATCCCATATACGGGTGGAGTGGGGGAAACTGAAAAGGAGGTGACATGCCGTCTCATTTACCAGCTTAAAGGCCTACTTGATTCAAAGGATTTTTATAGGAATCCTAAAGGTTTGAATTCCTTAGGAATTTTTTCTTTGTTGCTTGTTTGATTCATAGGATTTTATCCCATTGAAATTTTTCCTTGGGATTCTTTTGTACTACATTTCATAGAAGTTCTAACATCCACACAAACCTCTTTTTAAAAATCCTTTACTTTTCCTGTGACGGAATCAAACAAACTAAAATCATGTAGGATTAATTGCAATGGACGTGACACCCAGCTGCCCAATTTTTTTCAAATCAATGAATCCATTTTGCGATGAAATAGCACCAACGCATTTGGCCTTGGTCTTGGAAGCTACAATGGCTCTGATATTGCGTTGCCGTTATCTTCGGCCGACGAGGCCACTATGCACTTTGGTGCCTTGCTCACCTTAGCCTCATCTTACTCCAAGCCGACGTGCCTATTCGGATGATCTTCGACTTCCGTGCGACATCTCACGCTTGCAACACCCCAAAGTGGGTTGTTCCTACGGCTAGGTCGACTAGAGATGTAAGCGGGATCCTACAGAAATCCTATTTATAGTTCATTTGGAAATTTCTAGAACAAAATTTCACACAAAAATTGAACTAGAAATTTTTAAATGAATAATAAGTGAGATTTTGGTGGAACCCCACTTGACACCGAGTCCCGACCAAACCACTTGTCTTCTTTCTCTTTTGGGCCCTTCTAAATAAAGCAAGGACCGTGTTGTACTTCCATATTTTATGGATTTCTCTTTGTAATTGTGTACACAGGACCCTCTCTGCAGACACACAAACGGAGCAGCATGGAAGCCCCACTTGCAGCGCGGCGTCATCGGCTTTGCTACGGCCAGGCAAGACCAAAGTGTTAGGATTTAATTAATTCCTTTAATTAAACATGTAATCCCTGCTTGTAATTAACCATGACAGTTGTTGTTTGTGCAACTGATATGTCGGTTTGTACGAACCGACCTATCCCTTGTAACCGCATGTGCGGGTGCTATATATAGCACTATTCATCATCAATGGAAAGACAGTTTTTTACTCTTATCTTTTGTCTCTCATTTACATCTGAGTTCTAACACGTTATCAGCACTGCCTCTACCGAGAGCAATATCACAGATGAACTGAGAAGAAGAAGGAGACGAACAGAAGGGGAAGAACGGGGAGTAAATGGCATGGGGGGTACCACAACTTGTCGCGCGTGTGCAGATAAGTCACACAACTTGCAAAACGGACGAACCGGTCACTGAACTCGTCAACCATGTGCAGATAGGTCACAAACTTGCCACGTCAGCCGGTTTTTCGTCTTGACCGGTCACAAACTTGCCACGTCAGCCGGTTTTTCTGTAAATATATGCAAAAAGGCCCTTCTATTTTTTTAGTAGGGGGTTTTCTGTAATTTTCTGACGGAGATGAAGCTCACGTGCGTCGCGTGTGACCGGTCGAGACGAAAAACCGGCTGACGTGGCAAGTTTGTGACCGGTCAAGACGAAAAACCGGCTGACGTGGCAAGTTTGTGACCTATCTGCACATGGTTGACGAGTTCAGTGACCGGTTCGTCCGTTTTGCAAGTTGTGTGACTTATCTGCACACGCGCGACAAGTTGTGGTACTCCCAATGCCATTTACTCGAAGAACGGGCAAGAGGTAAGGAAAAAAAATGTCTGGGTTCCTTTCCTGCGACTCCTCCGCGAAGACGGCTGTAGTCGCTGATTCATCGCTTGCCACCGTCGTGGAGTTGGCGGACATCACCGTTTCCACCGCCAACTCCATGCCCTTCGCCGGTTCGGAGGTCGACACCATGATGCAGGAGCATACCGCGGCCACCGCGGTCTTCGTCGCCACCACGTGGACGGCGCTGGCCCATCGCGCCAGCAAGCGCAGCCCCCTCCGCCGGCGGTGCAGTCCCCTGCGCCGCCGCTGCCTCCGACGGAGACGCGCGCTCCGGATGCACCTCGCGTGCAGGTTCGCGAGGGTGACGCGCTCGCCTTCGTGTCCGCGCCGACCACGTCCACCACCTTCACCTTTGGCTCGGGCGTGGGAAGTTTCTCCAGCGCCGTGACCACGGACTCCGTCGCGCCGCCGCACCTCCCGTCGCCAACACCCACCGTCAAGGACGATGCCGTGCCGCCGCCTTCGCCTCGCGCGGGGGTTCGCCGCCGTCTTTTGGCCCTCGGCGTTCTGCTCTCCAGCCCGCCGTCGAGCAGCCGTGGCCGCCGCGCCGGCACATGGAGTCCGACGACGCTCGGACTCGCAAACGGCATGGCTTCTAGCCACGGCCTCCTCGGTGGTTCCTCTTCAGAGGAAGACAGCGGAGCGCCTGGTTTCTTCATCCGTCACCGGTGATGCGTCCGGCCGGCCGGCCGGCCGGCCACGAGGGTCTCGCCCGTCTCGGTGTGGATTGGGATTGAAGCGATGGGGAATTTTTCATCGGTCGCTCTCCCTTATCTGCTCCGGTTGACCAGGCTAGGCAACCTTTACGTGGCTACTTTATGTGGACATAATTAATTGCTCCTTGTGTGTCCATTCGCGTGCGTTGCTGGCTATAGCGACTGTTGCATGCTTTGTCTAATTGCTATTTGATTAGTTGCTTCACTAGTCAAGTTTATCAGCAATCTAGTCTAGTGCAATAACAGTAGTTCTTGCAGTCTTTATTTCTGTTTTAGACCTGTTAATTCAGTACATCTATTTCAGTACTGTTTTCCGTTGAGTACAGATGTATTCCAGATCCCAATTTGATGTAATATATTTCCACGTTGTTGACGTGTCGAGATTAATTACGTCTATTTGCAATTGAAATTTACAATTTCTTGCAAATATAAAATTTAGTACCTCTATAGTACTGTTTCTCTGTCGAGTACGATGTATTCCGGAATCCTTTTAAGATATGTATATATTTCCATGTTTGACACATGTCGAGATTAACATGTCTATTTGCAATTGAGATTTTCAATTTCTTGCAAATATAGATGCAAAATTCAAAGTGACTTCTTCGAATTGATGTTTTGGGATCATGATGTAGTGTGTAGATTTATCTACACCTACTGTTTAAGCCTACATTTTGTCATTTTTGACATTATGATGCCAATGTGCTCTCCCATGCATTTTAATTAAGTTGTGACATAAGGCATTCGAAGCGTGAGTATCTTATACTCCGCTAATGCTGCTAGATCTACTCCAAAATTTCTTTTGGAGATTATCTACAACGTGTCATACTTAACAATTTGAGGTTCACACACTAAAGAGTTCAAGGTCACTCTTGAAACTTCATTTATTTTGCATAGTTCATTACGACATAACCATGATGGATTTTAATTTACCGAATGTAAATTAATATTCTCTGGTTTACCATATAGATAAACGATGGCTCGAGAGTTTGATGCACTCGCTCTCAACGGCCACAACTATCCTATATGAGTCATGGACATCAAGATCGCCCTTGTGTCCCGTGGGTTAGTGCGTGCAATCCAGACTCCGGATGTTTCACTCCCGGATGTAGTCACGCCACTGACAGATGAGCAAAATATGTTGTTTTATACATCATAAGGCAGCACGTTCATTCAGATCTCAAGTCTGAGTACTTGGAGGAAGAATTCCACCGTAGTTTCAGGCCCTCAAAACGAGGTATGAACAACAGAAGGCAGCTGTCATGCCTGATGCATTTCATGATTGGACACATCTCTGACTCCAGGACTTCAAGTCTGTCGGGGGAGTACAATCATGAGATTCATAAGATCTATTCCAAACTGCGCTTTTGCGGGAAGGATCCTACTGATGTGAAGAAGATAGAGAAAACTCTATCTACTATGCTCTCATCTGACAGGATCCTCCAGCAGCAGTACAGTGCTCACAACTACCAAGTCTATTTCGATCTTATTCATATGAATGTCACGAACGGACGAAAGTTTGATGGTGGCTTCAAAGGAAAGCCCTCAAACTTCAATGGTAAGCGAAAGTGCAACCGGAACATGAAGCCTAAAACTCAGACCGTGGGAAAGGCACCGCAAAGCCCAAGTTTGAAAAACTAAGCTTTGCGACAAGTGTGGATGCTACACACACCCCACTGACAAGTGCAAAACCCCAAAGCATCTGGCCATTCTGTACCAGCAATCCCATGGACGCAACGCACCTCGAGGGAAAAGGTTTGAAACCAACTTCAACCTTCATCCAGATGGCACCGATGGAGCTGGTAGTTCGCGAGACGTTCCTTCTGGACCTCGCAACACCGTAACTCTCCAGCCGCCAGAGGACCCTACAGAACGGAGGACATGATGGTTGAGTACGCCTCAACCTACATGTTTGGAGACTTCGTCTAGTCCCACTATCTCCTTGGTGGTCGTTTTATTAATGTCCATTTCTGTTGTCGTAGTAGAACATATATATTGTATCACACTCTGATATAAATAAGATTATATACATTCTATATATCTGATAAAGATTTCCATATTGGAACTTCTTCAATTCTATATATAGATTTCTACGAGTGCCAATCCGATGGATGTGGAACAAGTATATGAAAATGTACCCGCTCTATTGTCTGGATTGTACTACACGTACATCCAACTCGTAGCACATGTTGCATATAATGCAATTCCATCGGTCATGTTTTGCATGAGCTAAACTTTCCTAGTCATGAGATTTGGTTTGCACATATTGTGCCAATGGATCACTTCAGTCCCTTGAACACATTCAAGGTGATATTTGTGGTCCCAACCAACCATTGTTTGGACTAAAATCGAATTAAATCAATTCGAATGGACAAATATTGTTGCAGAATTCTCTTCACATGCCTCCACTATTAGTGCATGGCTCCGAGGATCGAAGTTCAACAATGTCCTATGTGTCCATACACAATTGTTTTTGGCGCCATCTCTGATCAAAAGGATTTTTCTCATTGCACGACCCATGTTAATGAATTGCAATTTACCAACTTCACGTTGGAGTCACGCAGTTTTACACGCTGCTACTGACTAACTGCATATAGCAGTACTTCCCCTCTGCAATTGATACGTGGAAATCCTCCGAGCATTTCCCATCTGCGTAAGTTCGGAAGCGCTTCACGCGTACCGATCTCACCACCGCAGCGTACATCATGGGCCCACATATGAGGGATCTATGTGGGGTACAGATATCCGTCGATAACCCAGTACCTTGAACCCCTCATAAGGGATGTATTCATAGCCCAGTACGCTGATTGCTTATATTTAAGGAGGATTATTTCCAGGCATTAGGGGAGATTTCAAGTACCACATCGAATGCCAGGAAATCAATTGGGACTTCACGTTCCTCCTCATACCCACGTACTCAAGAATCGGACTCTACGTTCGATTCACAAATTTGCAACACATGCAAATAACCTGCCAGATTCATTTACTGATCTCAAAGGTGTTACAAAATCCTTCAATCCGGTTAGAAATGCGCCCGAAAGAGTGGAGGTACCAATAAAAACCACTCAACTCCCTGTTTCATAAAAAGAGGGGGAGTAGTACGGCCTCTGACCAGGATCCAGCTTTTTGCAAAGCAACAAAGGAAATCGAGGAATCCTCTAAATCAGTAAATGCAAGTCGACCTTGATGAACACCTAATGGGTAGTATACACCCAGTGGAAGGGAAACCTCCACAACCCCAGCTCCAGCTTGCACACACTGGCTGGGACATCGGAACACCCAGACTCACGCGTATTGGGAAATCACGAAGAGTCATCATGGGTGCATGATATTTGCTCCAACTATATCGATTCTGGAGAATCATATAACCAAAGCCTACAACTGTCGACAAACATCTCTTGTATGATTGCAAACAACCTTCACAATGATTCAGATCCAAAGACCATGGCCATGGCAGAGTGTGAACACACTTGCTAGGACTGAACTCATCAAAGGATGCAATCCAAGCAGATTAGCCTCGCTCTTCCAAATGAATTCCCTATGGGATTATTCAATGTGTTTTCTTCCGAAACGGAATGAGAAATACAAGGTGGTGAGAAAGCAAGGCTTGTAGCATAAGGTCGGGTTTCCGCAGAGATCCGAGACCTACTCTCCAGACATGAGTGAAATCTCGTTCCGATACATATATCATTGGCAGTACAAAATCATCTATCTGTGCAGTTGATAGGTGTAGTGACAACATATCCATGTGGATCACTAGATTCGACATGTATGGTTCCCGATGGAATCTCTGTCCGAATCGAAACACAAATGCAACATGTATTGTGTAAAATCAATAAGTCACTCCAAGTCTTGTTGTTGTCGGTACATTTTGGTACAACCGACGTAGTGAGTTCCTTATACACAAGGATTACTCCTACTATAATGATCACCCATGTGTGTTTGTCATACATAAGGATATCTCCTACAACGATGAACCACGTGATCATCTAAAAGACGGATTTGAGATGAAGAATTTGGATAAACCCAAATGTTGCTTGGGACTACAACTCGAGCACCTTCACTCAAGTATTATGGTACACTAAGATGCCTATATCCAGAAAATTGGAGAAACTTGATATAGACAAGTCATGTCCATCTCCTAGGGATTGTTCGATCTCTAGACGTAGAGAAAGATCCATGGGAAGATGGAGAAGAGATGTTGGCACATAATGTTCCATATCTCAATGCCATTGGACCTACCAACATAATTGGTTAGGGGATCAAGAATATCTTTCGATATCTCCAAGGCACTTGTATCAATTTCGGAGAAATCTGAACTCCAATTTAGACACTGTATTGGCTACTTACATGATCCTACAATGTGTACATACATGGTAGATCTGTCACTCCATTGATGTCTTCAAATAGACTCTGGTGACTATACTACCACGATCATTCTAAGATGCAATGCTTCATGTTAACACGT
This sequence comes from Poa pratensis, assembly GCA_947311845.1. Lineage (NCBI taxonomy): Eukaryota > Viridiplantae > Streptophyta > Magnoliopsida > Poales > Poaceae > Poa > Poa pratensis. The sequence goes on from CAMZMU010000040.1 coordinate 4,960,800, forward strand.
GTGGCTTCACGGAATGACAAACCGCATACATTAGTCATGTGGTGTTGGTTCTCTCGAATCACCTATCATTATCTACACAGATAATGTTGCTTATGTTGCATAGATGCAAAACAGGTTACATAAAGAGCAATATCATTAAGCATATTGCGCTAAATTGTTTTATCCCCATAAACTCATAAGAGTCGGGAATAAACATCTTGCAATTAAAATCATGCGATATCCTCGCTGATCTATTCACCAAGTCTCTACCAACTATAACATTCCAGAAATGATTCATGGGATTGGTATGCGACGGCTTCGGGATTTGCAAGAGTCAGGGGGAGTATCTTCCTGAACTATTCCTGTTCAAAGCATCATATTACACTCTTTTTCCCTTTATGAGTTTACTTTTCAGGTTCTCATCAGGTTTTTAATGAGGTAGTATCAACATAAGATTATATGTCATACTTTCTGTTTTCCCCACCGGGGTTTTTAGGAAAGTATACACGACATATTTATTGTCCTCTAAACTCTATGGATTTCATTCATATTGAGTTAACAGAGACAATAATCATTATATGTTGTATCATTTTCTCCTTACTTTTCCCACTGGGTTTTAAAGGAGTTTTAACAACATATCAAATACAATTCTCCTCACATTTTTCCCAAAGGGTTTTTGGGGGAGAACTTCAAACATCATATGTCATACTTCCTGTTTTCCCCACCGGGGTTTTTAAAGGAAGTATACAAGGCATATTTATTGTTCTCTAAACTCGCTATGGGTTTTCCTTTCTTAAGGTTTTCCATATGAGTTATCAAAGAGACAATAAACATTATATGTTGCATCATTTTCTCCTTATTTCCCACTGGTTAAAGGAGTTTTAGCAACATATCATACACTACTCTCCTCATATTTTTCCCACAGGGTTTTTGGAGGAGACTATTTCAAGATGATGAACACTCGCAAGGACAAGCATAGATTAGGGGGAGTGTTAGGATTTAATTAATTCCTTTAATTAAACATGTAATCCCTGCTTGTAATTAACCATGACAGTTGTTGTTTGTGCAACTGATATGTCGGTTTGTACGAACCGACCTATCCCTTGTAACCGCATGTGCGGGTGCTATATATAGCACTATTCATCATCAATGGAAAGACAGTTTTTTACTCTTATCTTTTGTCTCTCATTTACATCTGAGTTCTAACACAAAGCAGCAAAAACGGTCGTACCTACCACGCAACCTCCGCTCCTCAGGCAGGTTTACATTACATGAGTGTCAGAAACTCTGCTGCCTAGCATCTCTTCCTTGCTTTCCTTCTTCCTTTCCAGCGTCATGTCGTCAGGCTCAGGCAGGCGCCCACGCCCTGCACGGCTGCACCCCCGTACGCCGTCACTTCAATTCAATGCAACCCCGGCCTCCATCCACCAAGACCGAGCACTGCTGCTGCCTCCACTCACTGCAAGTCGTCAGGTGCACCACGACAGCAGCATCGAGAATTCAAGATCGTTGTCAGGTACACTGCATACTTCAAGCCTCAGATACGATCGTCAGATCAGATATGATATCAAACAAGAACATGGAGGATATCAAGAAACTAAATGGAACAAATCAAAGAGGCACATCAGGAACGGAATGGCCTCAACTCTTCAATCACTCATCAATAATAAAGATCGAGAAGAAAAAACATTTTCGTACAAAACTGTTTGGTGGGTGTATGTACAGGGAGTAGCGGAGTCATCTCAAATTATACTTCCACAGAAGGAAGGGCTTTGACTTGGGGAACCTACGAACGAATATGTATGTACATTCTTTGTTGCCTGCTGCTGCCGCCGCTTATTGTCCGAGTCTAGAACTCGTATAAAAAACCAAGCAAGAAGCCCGGATGTATGAAACCGAGAGGGAGCTTGCACGCTGGATCATCTATTAACCGCACACCTGGTGCGGTAGGTCAGAAGAAATTGACCTGCCGGATGGGTGCCAGCGCCAATGATCGGCTCTCCATCAGGTTCGGCTGCAAAGGGAACAGGCCGAAAGGAGAGCCCGAGAATCCTCCAACAGCGTGAGCTGGCAGCGCTGCTTGGCTGAAAAGCACGAAATCATTGGCAGCAATGAGTACAGGAGTAACCCGTTTGTGCATAGAATATGGATAATGTGTGCCCATATGCTTACCTGTCAGCCATAAACGCCTGTTGCCAGGATGGCATGGCCTGAACATCCCCCATGGGGTGATGTGATGAGGACATGAGAGGCCATAACCCTGTTACATGATGTAGAAACAAACAACACATGTTTGAGCAAACACAAATCTTGATTGTGTCAAAATACTAATCAAACATCTAAACACTGAAAGTTGGATTAGTGTACTATATGGTTTCTGCTAGTGGGATTCAAAAGGATTCATATAAATTCAGTTGTCCACTTAATAGTGTCTACCCTTTGGTTTCTGTCAGCTGTGGTTTACAAGTGTTGATAGATGGATGCACTTGGCTGTGGTAGTAGATGCACGTATTCATCTTATTGGGATGTAAGCAATAAATAGTTCTACATCAAGATACAGCAAAGCAACAGAGGCAAAACAATGTACCTGGCTGCACAGGAGGATTCCCAAATCCTAAGTGTAGAAGATTTTCCTCTTCTCTATGTTCTGGAACATGCTTCGTAAGATCTACAAGGAAAAATAAAATATATAATTTAAGTCAGAGAAAACAAAACACCTGTACGCCTATCACATAATTTTAAAGTTAAGAGAAAAAGGAAATAATAGAGTTATGCCATATGACTGCATATAAGCTGTTTTAACGTGCAATCTCATACAATTTTTTTATATCTCGCGGCATTATATGACCATGTTCACGACTCTGAGAGAGTAAAACTCTGAAGCCGATAATCGTCATGTTCTGACTAGTGGCTCTAGGTTGTTTCCATCTAACTGAATTCGAACTACTAATAGCCAAAGAGCAACCGTACATTGCAGATTAAGATACTCCCTTCAGATTCCTTCAGTTGTTTCAACCCAGGACATAATGCTGATATCACTTTATTTACATACATATGGAAGTCTTGCGCTGTAACTAATTTCAATGTAACTAGCAACCTAGGATTCGATGTGATCAATTATTATAGTGGAAACATATTGCACACACAAAATAACAACCAAAGGAATTTGACTGGGGTGAAATATTTTAGGCACCTGATACAGAGCTTGGCTTTAGGCTGAGAGTTAGATCAAGGTCATCAGATTCTGTACCGAAGCCCCAAAGGTCCAGTTCCAACCTTGGACTTGCTCCTGCATAAGAAAAGGGTAGCTCGATCAGAAACCATTCAATATATTAGATTTTTGCACAAATATCCCAGCAAATGAATCGTGATATAGAACTCACTCGGTGCATTCATCCTTGAGTAGGAATCATCATGGAGAGCACTTGGTGCCCACTTGCCAACCTAGATCACTCAAAAGTCTCAGGTACGCAGAGAAAAGCAAAGCGAAGTACCCATAGACAACCAAATGTGTAAATTTTACATTAAAGAATGGATGTTGTAGTGCTTGCTCAGCAGTTGGCCTTCTTCGTGGATCCCAGGAACAAAGTTGCTATAAAAATGAGGACAAAAGGAGTGTCAGGTTAATTCGGAGAATTATTAATAGATCAATAATATCAAGCAAGAAAAGTTCTGTCAAAATAAGCAATCAAAGCTTGATTATTTCACAACACACAAATTCCTATTAGCACTATTTATGTAACAATCATCAATATAATTTAGTGCAAAACATGATAAAAGTCCCAGTAAGTAGTTAACTTAGGACTTAAACATATATATATGACACGGTGTTAACTTAGTCCCAGTAAGTAGTTAACTTAGGACTTAAAACATATTTATGTACCAATCAGCTTTCTGAATTAATAACAGGTTGCTCAAATAAAAAGAGGTAAACTTGGGGCATCCACAATTTTTTACTCCTGCAAGGACAACTTTGATCCAAAAGCAAACAATAAAACAGCAAAGTTCAGAACTGTACCTTAATCAAGTCAATAGCTTCCAAGGAAGCATTAGGAATACGCTCCCACAGATTACTTGGTGGAATCTTTGGAACAAATGAAAAATATTAGCGCCATGAAAGCATTTGATCCAATGAATGTTGACAGAACTAGTTTCACCTGGAAAAACTGAAAGCTACTTGAACGAGGCAGGTTCATTCCCTCTGGCCAGACAGAGTGATCTGGGGTCCCAAGCACAGTACAGATTTTGAATAGCTGATCTGTCTCACTGATAAAAATATAAGACAAAACATTATAAACAATGCAAATCTCCATAATATCAAGAGAAATAAAAGAAATCTGGTCTATGTTCATGCTACAAAAGGTACAGGTCAATACATACGTTTCACCAGGGAATAGTGGAGACAATGTGAAAAGCTCAGCCAAAATAGCACCAACAGCCCACATATCTGAAAAATCACATTTGTTTATTAATAAAGATAACAATCAGCCGTAAAGGCCCACAAGGGGAAGCTATAAAAACACAATTGATTAAATTACCAAATGATATTACATGCAGAGTACATGATAAACCAATTAGATAGATTCAGAAAATAGAAGGAGTGACCGTAAACTAAACGATGATTTACAATATATAAGCGGAATCCTTTCTATGCATATTTATCAATGAAATCAACAAAGCTTGAAAACTCAAGCGCCAAGGACAGAAGTCATTACCTATAGAAGGTGTGTAAGCTGAAGCTTGCAGCAGCACCTCTGGAGCCCGGTACCTAGAAAATGAAAATAGCAGGTAATTTTTAGGTAACTAATCAACAGAGTTTAATGACATCTTATACAGAAACTCACCATCTGGTAGAAACATAATCCGTGTAAGGAGGCCTCGAGCATACTTCTCTTGCCAACCCAAAGTCAGCAATTTTAACAACACCATTTCTCACCAAGACATTTTCTGGAACAGAAATCGTGTTAGATTTTAGTCATTCTACTGGTACAGAGGCAGCATACTTCACAAGGAACAGTCCACCAATTTACCGGGTTTCAGGTCACGATGAAAATATCCATTATTATGCATATACGCAAGGCCTTGCAGTATTTGGAGCATAAACTTTTGTATCTCTTCTTCAGAGAAAGGACTGTGCCTTTCTCTTATAACATCATATAAATTACAGTCCTAGAAAGGAAACAAAATCAATTACACTTGAGTAGCACAAAACTCCACTTGAGAAAAGGAAGTTTACAAAACCCAAAAAGCTTAAGCCGAGAGCGGAGGAATGAAGATGAATTTCTCAGTAACAAACTATGAAATGGCAACCTAAGCAAATGCAGTGATGCTAATGACCCAACCAAAGAAGAATATTATTAGCTATTTAATGGTTGAGCATACACACTACAGGACTACAGTGATTATCCCTGAGAATTAGATACATGTAGATGTAGTTATAACAGCTGGTACAAAAATTTAAAAGAACATAGAAGAGCATCGGGGAGAAACTGCAAGTAGTATTATGCAACTGATACCAAGAATGTAAGACTTACCATGTGTTCAAAAATGAAAAACAGCTCGTGATTTTCCATCGTAACCTCCTTCAACTCTACAATGTTTGGGTGATTCAGTTTCTGGAGGGCCTGCAAGAGGACGGTTCTCTATTAAGTATACAGAATGCAAAACAATGACGTTTGATCACATCTGGTGATATATCCATTACTAAAAATATATTACCTTTACTTCTCGCAGACTAATGCACTCTTCCCAGTGGTAAAACTTTCTCTTCATTTTTTTAACAGCGACCTGAATGTAGAAAGAGAAAACATATTAAAATTGTTAATCTCTGAAAGAGCCATATCCACAAGTGTCGAGAAAAAATATTAGCAAATGGCTCCTCAGTACATAGGCATGCAGGCGGACGCCCGCTCGGATCAAAATATTTGTCCGTCACGTTCGATATTCAACAGAATCACTTAACGATTAGCTTAGCAGGACATTGATCATCAACTAAAAGCAGCGCGTGGCGGACGTCCGCCCTGTCCGTTGGACCGGCCGCTTGCATGCCTATCAGTACATATAGCATATAGGTGCAAGCTCAAATCAGAACATCCGGAAAGAAATGCAAAAAAAGGCAAAATGCTACATTCGGTAAGGACCTCTGGCTATCAACTTCTTCTAGGCTAGATAAAGAGCAGATAAATAATGCTAAAAGCAAAGTTATAAGCCGGTCCAAGGGTGACAAGTTTGCACTTACAATTTCGTTTGTTTCTATATTGTAAGCCCTAAAAACGTTTCCACAAGTTCCATCACCTATCTCCCTCATGACTTTATACCTGCAAAATTTTGGATGCCTTGTTAAAAATCAGTGCATAAACCACAAAACATGCAATTGGCAAAATAGATTACGACTCACCTTTCCATGGTCGAAAACTTCACCACAGAGGTTTCACTATTAATCACTGAACACCAATAAAACTCCGAACTGTAGAACCCGGACCACCCTTAAAACTCATCACTTGCACAGTAGGTTTGCTCGTACAAGGTTGCATAAGAAGAAGAAAGTTCCAAACGGGGGAGGAAGAGCAAGAATGGTTATGCATCATTATTTGCACAACTTTCATGCTTATTGCAGCTTCAGCAACGCATTATCCAATCTGGATATGCTGGGTCCATCTTTGGTGGACGACAGAGAGGCTAATTATTTTTTCATCGGAAAATCTGCAAAAGGTGGAGAACGTTTGATTCAGTATCTATCTGACTGAAGAGACTGGAGAACAATATTCCCTCCCTTGACGGTACACTGCCTACTGAGGAAACGAACCATGTGGCCATACACGAAAAGATGCAGACAAGAAAGTAGTCCTAGCACAGAAATGATCAACGTTGTAAATGGCATGTGCCATTGACCACCTCACCCAGCCTACTTTCTATCCTTTTCTAGACAACACAGTTCCTCTATTGGGCATACAAGCATGTGCAGTTCACCGGTTAAGAGACAAACGCGTGATCGTCAACGCAACAGCAATAGACACTGCACAGTAACCAGCCACTATAAGACAAAGTAATTTCCGGTAAACAAACAAATATATAATCAAAATAAACGCGACGATCCCTTTGCAAAGGGGAAGAAATCGAACGCATAATGAACAGTGCTTCCAGTGTACAGGCCCAGAGAGAGATCCAATCTAGAAGATTCGAGAAGCAATCAACGGCTTTAGCGCAGGAAGGTACATTTAAACAGAGAAGAGAAGAGCGAACTGGTAATCCCAAACGCAGAGGGAGATTAAGCCCTACACAATCTGTTCCAAATCGGTTGAACCACAACGGGATTGAAGGGGATTGAGTTTTAACCCGAGACGGAGGCAACCAAACAAACCGCGCGAAATCCCAACAAACAGTCCCCAGATCACGGCGATTGAACACCACGAGATGAACCGACGAACCCAGCGAAAAAATATCCCGCGGAAACGACGCATTCTCCTATCCCGCACGCAACAGAAAAATTCCCCAAACTATCAGAAAAAAACCGATCTGAACAGGCGCGATTCAGAGGCAGAGAACACCATATAAACCTAAACGCAACCAGGCGCTACCCAGCTCCAGCGAGAAGAACCCGGCCCACAAAAATCCGTGCAATACACCAACAACACAAAAATTCCGATTCGCTTCAGACGCGATTCGGGGCGGAGAAAAACACGGCGGCGCCTAGCTAGATTACGGCGTAGGATCACGGCAATTGAACACCACGAGATGAAACGAGGAACCTCGGCGAAAACAATCCGACCGAAACGCCGCATTCTCGTATCCCGCACGCAACAGAGAAATTCCCCAAATACCAACTAAAACCGATCTGAACAGCCGCGATTGAGAGGCAGAGAACAACACAAACCTAAACGCAGCCAGCAATGCCCAGCTCCTTGGAGAGGAACCGCGGCGCCTAGAGCCCACAAAAATTCGCGCAATAGACCAAAAACAAAAAAATCCGATTCGCTTCACACACGATTCTGGGGCAGCGCCTAGACTACGAGGTAGGATCACGAACGACGGTGGATTGGGAGGGGGTCGGGGAGGGAATTCACCATGATCGGGGCAGCATTTGCGCGGCGGGGGTGGGGATCGCGGGCGGTGCTTCAGAGGTAGCGGGCGGGGCGATAAACTTGGGCAGGAAGGAGGAGGAAGGGAACAGAGGAGGAGAGAGAGAGACCGGAAAATATAGAATTCGCGAATCAGGGGCGGACGCGTGGGTGAATTGACCCTCCTGCCCTCGAGTGGCTCGAAGAATTACTGGGGGTTCGTGGCGGGAGAGGGGCCGAGTGGATAAGCGCGGGGAGGGCAGGGATGTAATTTCGTCGGTGGGCCCGCGCTGTGATGCTGCTTGGTACAACAACCGTGGACGCCTAGGGCCAAGGAAAGGAAAGGAAACGACTGCGGGTTTGAAATTTTTGTCCCGTGTCGTGTCGGGTGCCTTCTGCCTTTTTTTTTTTGCGAAACACAGTACAACGCAAGCGCTCATATACACGCGCACACACTCACCCCTATGAACGCACGCACGCACACCCTACCCCTATGAGCACCTCCGAGAGACTGAGCCGGCGGGTCGAGTCTTGAGATTGACGAAGTCACCACGGGCGCCTCGCTGTCGACGGGAACGTCGCCTCCCACTGAAGAATTCTGCCTCACGCCGTCGTCTACGATCGCACCGTGCGTGCGTGGTTCACGCGATTTTGTTTTCGATTTGGAGAGGAGGGGAGATTTCGTGCGGAATTTTGTGCTTGATGATGATTCGATCGGATCGGAGTTTCCATCCTCTTTGCGGGCTGATTGTGGTAATATCTTGGATTGATTTCATCCGGTGGATTCGATAGTTGATACAGGCGAGAGCGTTTTGGAGGATTTTGGAAACCACGAGTCATTTTATGCCTTCTTTGATCACAAATTATGAACCACGGAAATTGACAAAACTCAGGAATTCGAATGGATATTGTAGATGCAAAAATATGCCACAGCTTATTTCAGCGTCATATACTACAAGGAAACAAAAGTGCACGCTAAAGGGAATACGATCGCGTACATATAGCGTACGCTCGGGCACGTAGCAGATATGTCAGGGTGGTGTAGTTGGTTATCACGTTAGTCTCACACACTAAAGGTCCCAGTTCGAACCTGGGCTTAGACAAAACATTTTTTTAAATACTTTCTACATTTTTTATTTATTTATACGATTTTGATTCTGTATTTACATGCACATTTTTTAAACTTTCAGGAAGTCTGCTTCACATTCTAGCAACAAGCGTTGACCATGCATCAATGCATGGTTGATCAGTCAAAAGTACTTGTGAGAGAGATGTATTGGACAAATAAGTTGTACATAGTACAATATGCAGTAAATGATTTGTGTGGATCTTCATAGTATTTGTTGCGACTGTAACATGTTTTTCACTGTGAAACAATATTTATTTTTTAAAGGTCAGAATAATGCTTAGTATATGTACGATATAGAAGTGGATTTGATATGTTTCAAGAAAGAGGCAGGAAAAAGGTAAGCAGATAGAAACTGTTATATTTTCCTCGTGACTTGGCTGATTGTAGATGAGTTAGTAGAAGATGATGTACTTGAATGTGGAAGCATGCAGGGTACAATCGTATGGACGTATACAGGATTCTTTTTATGCACTGATGGAGTATGTGATATACATGAGGCATGTTCATATTAACTTATACAAGGCCACCAAACCACATCCATAATATTTATTCGTTTCATGTGAAGTTGTAATTTTAGAAACCTTAGGACACTTGACTCAAACATCACCCACCGCGCCTTACACCATCACTAACATTTAGGGCAACATATACTCGTGTCTATCCTTCTATATATATGCGAGACACATCTATCTATGAGCATAATGTACATATACCATACAAGTTATCATCAATACAAATTGCAAGATGTGTTAGAAAGTGTGTACAAGATGCCTGGATGTATGGAGATAGGTTGCAATTAATCTGTGGGAATTGTAGGAATTGGGAATGAGCTAATTAACTTGCGTAGTTGCTTGGGTAAAAAGAACACCAAACTTGGGGTGACGTGAGAACTTGCCTGTGGCAAGATGGTTAGGTGGGTGGTTGTACCCCCAGCCCACCAGAGTTCAAGCCCCAGGTTTGACGCTGGTGTTTCTCATTTAAGGTGGAATATTCTTCAGTGGGAGGCGACGTTCCGTCGACAGCGAGGCGCCCGTGGTGACTTCGTCAATCTCAAGACTCGACCCGCCGACTCAGTCTCTCGGAGGTGCTCATAGGGGTAGGGTGTGCGTGCGTGCGGTCATAGGGGTGAGTGTGTGCGCGTGTATATGAGCGCTTGCGTTGTACTGTGTTTCGCAAAAAAAAAAAAACTTGGGGTGACGTGTGATCAAATGACCCACCGTCCTCCATGCTCGCATGAAACCAATAGCAAACTAGCATGGTTCGTGGAGGGAAGCGGGCCAAGTGCATAAACATGGGGATGACAATCTCGCATTTTTTTCCGGTAGATTCTCCAATTGTGCCGCTACTAGCAACAAACCTGGATGCACATGACTTATTTTTCTCCTAGAAGGGGAAGAGTGGTAGCAGAATTTGAAATTTGTGTCATGTGTCGAGTGCCTTCAGCTTACGTTGTCCACTATTCGCACATGGTTTACACATTTTAAATGGGGAATAAACGTATATGCGAATTTCGTGAGATACTTTCTAGGGTCTGGATTTGATTTGAATTCGATTGTATCACAGTTTCTACATTTCGCCTCATTATAATAGAGTACTATTTTGATTCATTCAACCGTTTGAATGTAGGTTGTCAATTCATTCATAGAGGCAAAAGAGTTTGTGGGATTAAAGTTGGGCAAGTGCTTTAGTTGTCACCTCAAGTCAAACTTAGAACCACATAATCTTTCAAAATGTCGAGAGAAAACTTGACACATAGAAAAAGTTCATGATCCTGATTCTAACCAGAGCAAGCTTTTACAAAACTATTATTTCACAAATTGAAAACCTCTTCAAATTGCACAACGCCTCCCCAAAATGTTGCTAGGACCATTCTATTGCGAAGGTTATAGGAGATGTTCATGGAGACATCGCTGAAAATGTTTGCTCGCTTTACAATCTTTGTATTCATTTGGAGAGAGTTTGTTCAGTAATTTCACACAAGAGTATCTTTGGTGCCCTGAAAATTTGTCCATGTGTGATTTCGCATAAATTACTGACTTTGGTTAAGACAAAACATGAACGTGATACTGATATAATTACAAATAAGATAAATCCCACTAATTAATATCAATTTTATGTTAGGTATTTATGGGTGGTATAGTTGGCTATCACGTTATCTCACACTCTAAAGGTCCCCGGTTTGAGTCCGGGGGGGCTTACACGGTCCTCTTTTTTGTTATCTGTTTTGTAAAATTTGTACCTTTCGATTTTGTATTTGCATGCCCATTTTTCCTTTTGAGAGACATTTTGTATGTCATATTTATATTCCTCGTGTCGTGTTAAGGTTTTCCTCCTGTTCTTTTTGTATTCACATCCGCATTTTTGTAGTGCGCCTATCAATTTTGAATACCAAAATTTGATATTCCTTGGTCCGAACCTGCGGTTAGACAATCTATTAATTTTGGTAATTTAATTCGCAAGTATATGCGGGATAGGTGCATTAGACAAATAAGTTGTAAACAATACATCATGTAGTAAATGATATGTGTGGTTCATTCACGTATTTGTTGCAACTGTAATCATACCATGTTTTTCACCGTGAAACAATATTCGTCTTTAAAGGTCCCACATGCTTAACACATGTACAAAATAGAAGTGAATTTGACTTGTTTAAAGAACGAGGTAAGGAGACAAATGTAGCAAAGAGAAACTGCTACATTTTTCTCATTACTTGCCTGAAGCAACGTGGAGGAGTTAATAGAAGATGATGTGCTTGAATATGGAGGCATGGCATGGTACAATTGTATGGTCGTATATAGGATTTTTATGCACCGATGGAATATGTGATATGCATTTCACATGTTCATATTAACTTGTACAAGGCCATCAAACCACATCCATAATTATTTATTCCATTTTATATAAAGTTGTAATTTGAGAAACCTTAGGACACTTGACTCAAACATCACCCACCATACCTTACACCATCACTAACATTCAGAGCAACATGTAGTCATGTCTATCCTTCAATATATATACCAGACATGTCTTTCGCATATATGCACATCCACCATATGACTCATATCATTGAATACTATAGACATAGATCGCACAAGTGTTAGAAAGAGTCTACCAAGATCAAGATGCACGGAGATATCTAGTGGCTAATTAATTTGTGGGAATTGTAGGCATCGGGAATGAGCTACAGTAGCTAACTTGTGTAGTTGCTTGGGCAAGCTGAACGGTACACCTGGGGCGACATGTGGTCAAATGACCCACCTAGCCTCCATGGGCACATGGATTCACAACGAAACTAGCGAGGTTCGTGGCAGGAAGCGGGCCAGTGATCATTGTAGCAAGGGCAGTCTTGTGATCTTCCTGCTGGATTGTGCGCCATCGCTGCTGCACCATGGATTGCAGCCATGAGGCCCTCGATCTCGCCTGACTTGGAATTTCAACTCGCGTACACACTGGCGCCATTGCTGCTGCACCATGGATTGTCCGGAACATCATATTTGAGGTGCGGCGTGGTCAGTTCTGATTTCGCATAAGTTTCTGCCTTTCCTCGAGACAAAAGGTGAACACCCACCAAGAGGCATATAAGAACTACGACACTTGAACATAATTTTAAATATCGATTTTCCTATCAGATTAGTCTGGGTGGTGTAGTTGGTATTAAGTATGATAGAGAATTCTGTGTTACGACTTCACCCGGGATCAGCAGAGGGATACCTGGTGGATACGGGCATATAAGCTCACCACAGATCTCGCCAAGGCTGTCCTCAATGCGCACTCTCCTTTTCTTTGCAAAGAAGGCCTCTCTTGGAGACAGTTTCACAAAGAACTTATCTAATGGGCTACCAACATAATTATGCTTTCTAAATCTAGATTCTTTTGCAGAGCAGTATTTTTCTGAGAGATGCCTTGCAGCATGTACAAGCTTTTGAACATCTTGCCATCTGGTCCCTAAGTTGATTGCAAACGTAACTGCCTGTGTTCCGACAAGCTCAGATACAATTTGATGCTCTTCAGCCAAAAAGTCATCTGCTTCGTATCCAGATAAATTAAGATCTGAAGCACTTAGTGTGATACGCAAAGGATCGTATCCAGATAAATTAAGATCTGAAGCACTTAGTGTGATACGCAAAGGATCGATGGCAGGGAAGTCAGAAAAAAAGCTTGACAATCCCATGACAGATATCCCCGGGATAATTCTCAGCTGATCTTTTGCTTCTAAAGCCATAGCCACCGGTTCATCAAAAGATTTCGCGTTCTCGCTCAACCGAGCTCTTGCAGCATCTAAAGAAGACAGTAGGAGGTAACTTGGGCTCGAGCTCTGGAGCAGCTGGAGGCATTGACTCACTTTATCTGCATTGACAAGACCTCCAGCCATGTGAAGCATTGAGGACTGTGTGAGCGAGCTCAGAACCTTGTGTGTGGATTGCACAGCCAGGTCAGCACCTTGCTCAATCGCTGTGCTTGAAAAACTGTCGTGGAACCTGAAGTGAGCGCCATGTGCCTCGTCAACTATAACTGGAATGTTTAATGGATGACAAACATTGACGATACCTTGCACATTGCTGCATATGCCGTGATAGGTCGGTGAAGTAACAAGAACAGCACCTATTTTCTTCCCATCCTTCTGAAGGTCCTTCAGTGCTTCATCCACCTGTGACGGCGTTACACCACCAGCAATGTCCCACCCGGAATTGTACTCTGGTACTATATATTCAGGGACCACACCGGACAAGACCAGTGCAGAGATAACTGAAATGTGACAGTTTCGAGGTATAATGAGGTAGTCACCGGGGGAGCAGGTAGCCATCACTGCGGCCTGGATCCCGCAAGTGCTCCCATTGACTAGGAACCATGTTTTAGATGATCCAAACAGTTCAGCTGCCCGGTTCTGTGCATCCAAAATCACACTCTTGGGATAGAAGAGGTCATCGAGCTGAGGTAGCTCGGGCAAGTCATGCGAAAACGCTCCCACGTCAGTAAGGTTTGACAAGGAAGATGGAGCAGCTTTCCCTCTGTTGTGTCTAGGGAAGTGAAAGCAGGACACGTCTTGAGCTGCAGTTGATTTAAGTGCCTGAACCAGAGGGGCGGCACAACCTTCGACAGCTACTGAAAATTCAGTTTTTGTAGCTTCAGTTTCAGATATTCCTGGCGTGTTCCATGAAGTGCCACAATGCGCTATGACATGTCGCCGAGGCGATTCCTGCAAGACTGAGAAACATTGGAGCCGGCACATAGAATAAGAGCAGTGAATCTGAGCATACGCTTCACTTGTCAGCTTGCGATCAAAGATTGCAATGTAGGTTTGATGTTGTAATCATGAACAATGTCCAAAGATTGCAATGTAGGTTTGATGTTGTAATCATGAACAATGTCTGGAACGCAAACTGGAATGCATCTTGAGCTAACAGTGTACGGAAATAAGTCTAACACATAATGTCATCAGTTGGATCCCCGTAGCACACTAGAAATTAAAGAGAAAAAAAAGATGGAAAAGAACAGAGCTCACCGGCACCCCAAGTGCCAGGAGCCGCCGTCCGTTGCCCATCCCCTGCTACGCTACCACCGGAAGTGCATCACTCGCCCCCTTGTGCCCCCACCGGCCACCACTACCGTAGCATAAAGTTGACGTCCCGGCGGCGACTAGCGGCTGCACAATTTGCTTCAGCCGTATCTTCACTTCTGCAGGTGATGTTAGTCGGGCGCCAGTGCCGCGGCTAGCTGTAGCTGCGAGGCTGGGGGCGGGTGTGGGATGTGGTAAATGCCACAACGTCAGGACGTAGAAACTAGTGTTCTGTTGGCCAGTCAGACTAACACGAGCAATCCGACGAACAGGTTGTGGGCAGTAGAGCAGTTTGTGGGAAAAGCAGCCAGACTAAAACCATTGCAGGCGCAAGGAAGGCTGGAAGTTGGAGGTTACCGTGCATAGACGGCGAGGCCCGCGGAGGGAGCAGAGGGCAAGAGGACGTGGTATGCTGCTGCCGCTGCTGATGAGAGGACGAAGACGATGGGGAAGAAGCATGGCTGCGGTAGAAGGAGCAAGTGGTGATGTGCGGGGAGAGGAGTGTAATTGGTGATTTGTTCTGCCAAGAAGTTGATCCCCAAAGGGGCATACGGTTCTTTCGCCTAAAGCTTTTGTAATGATTCTACAAACTTAACTTTTTTTGGGAAATTTGGGAGCGCATGGACTCCCCTACATCACCATGTTTTTTAAGTTTCTACTTTTTTTAGGGATTTTAAGTTTCTATTTTTTGTTTCTCCTAAACCAAAAAACATATAATCTCACACTTTTTAGGTGAATGGTTAAATAATAGGTCCATTTGTGATAAATAAGTTATTGTTGTTTGCAATGTCAATATGTAATAAAAAATTATTCAGATAAAATAATTATATTTATTTATATTGTACCCAAACTATTATAAATTATTATTTTCTACATATTTTAGTTCTAATTTTTCAATGACTAGCAAAGTTTCAAGTTCATTTCTTGATTTATTTAAGAGAAATAACGAAGATAAGTTAATGAGTTAACACATATCTTGATGCAGGAATAGACAACAAATAGTAGTGACATATTCACACGTGCTTAGAAAATACATGTTGTTTTTCGTTGTTGTCGTAGTTTAGTGTTTGACAGTGCCATCAGGAGATGACTTCATGGATGGGGCCTTAGGGAGCAAACGACAGAGTCTGCCAACAGGATTTGATACGAGCATGGGACACCGAGACGTACCCAGTTTCAGGGTCCTCCTGTGGAGGTAACACCCCTACTCCTGCAAACTCATGTATGAGCAAATGACTACAATGGTGCTCCTTGAACTGTATGTGGTATTCTTCTTCAGGTGAGAGTAGAGCTAGGAGAAGCCAACCCCTTCTATGGGGCTCCAGGTTCTCCTTATATAGGAGTTGGAGGACCGGTTACTGATTTGTGCCGAGTCCTACGTGGCGAGGAGGGAGTCGAGTGGGCCACGCTGGCTGGTCAACTACAGTGTCACACTGTGGATGACGGCGTTGAGAGGACTCAACCACTATGCATGATTGTGGCCACGATCGTTGGCAGGTTGCCCGGCTCCTTTATGTCTTGTCGTTATGGGCAGCCGGGTATTGTACATTGTAGCCAGCGTCACCCCGCCCATACCATCTTGTCTCACTAGTAGAAAAACGCGTATTGGCAGTTGTTGCTAGCGGAGGATAGAGCAATTAAAAAAAATAAGAGACTACCATACTCTACACCTCAGCCGGTTTTTTTAGATTAACCGCCTCCAAAGAAAAAGCCGGCTCCTATAGTATGATATCCGGGGCGGCCCAAATGCAAGCCCGCCTCCCACGAACCTAGAGGCGGGTCAGAAAAAACACGGCTGCAGCGTGCTAACGCAGTGGGTCGGGCAATAGCGTGGAGAGCCTCCGATAAAACGTGCGTCGGCCTAAAATACTGCTAGTCTCTAAATGTAATTTTTTCCGCGTCGGTCAATCTTTGAAACTCTGTACGATTTGGCTTATTTGGAACGCGTCCGACCGCTCCCGCGCTTTTTTTCTTCCCGCAACGTGGCCGTGCGGTCCATATAAATTTGGATGTTCCATATTAGCTTGATACTTCGATTTTACAACTACAAAATACAAATTTATACTCCATACTACACGTATGTACACTTATACACCACTACTCCTCGTCGCTATCACTGAAGAAACTCCAATTCTCATCGGAGTGCTCCACCTTCACCGCCATCGAGGGGGCAGCCTCGTCGGTCTTCTTTTGCTTCTTCCTGCTGGCCTCTGCATCCCTTGCCCAGTAGAACTCCATCTCCGCCTGCACAGGATCCGGATGCTCCATTCGAATCCTAGCCATGGTCGCCTCATCGGACTCATGGGGGCGGACAATAAGCTGCTCCATTGAACGGAGGTGCTGCCGCCTCATCTCCTCTTCGCGGTTCGACGCAGCCCGCGCTTCCTGTGCGAGCCACTCCGCGTTTTGTAGTGTCTCCACCTCCGAGAAGTTGAGGTGAGACTTGGGCCGGCCGACCCTCCACGCGGCGGCGTCATACACCTGCGCGGCATGGTCCGCCGTGCTGAACGTGTCGAGCCACTGCCGACGCCGCTTGAACGAGATTTCTGCGGCGTAGCGGCCGGACGGCCACATCTGTGTTGGATGTATGCCCAAAAGGCAATGAATTTGAACATCTGATTCGTAAATTATGATTTGTATTCTTTATGCTATAACTACGGTGATTCCTGGATACGTGATTCAGGGGAAAGCTCACTCGTACGTGTAGAGAATACGAACACGTAAAACATACCCTAGTTCTTTTACGGACTAATTTGTTGATTGCTTGATGACTCTGCTTTCCAAGTCATGGACATTGTTTATGTCAGCATCAATGAGTGGCATATTATTGGGCTGGGTAACCTAAGTTCTGATATGCTAAGAGATTCCGTTAAACTGTCTTTTTGTCCTTAGCTTTATCACAGTATGGTTATTATATAACATGTCCTGAAACCATGAAGTTATTAGGGTTATGCATACTTGAAAAGTTGCTTTGGCACTGTCTTAACCATGGCCGTAACTGGGTGGGAAAACGGCAGTCGCTGGGTGATTCCCAGGTGTGCATTTATCCTAATGTTCTGAGTTGGGAAATTACTCCTCGGTAATTAGAGAGATACGCCCTGGGCCCTCTCGGTATTATAAAGGTATCCAATTCGTTCTGCAGACAATGCATGGTGAAGTTACACCATGTTGGATATCATAATACGGAAATGAGTAAAGGGAATTACCGGTAACGAGATAGACAAAGATGTACTGAATCATTTAGTGATTCACGGCAACATCACGGATCTATATCTCGGGTGAAGTTTTGGTATCGTGAGTAATGGAAATGAGATATATTAAATAACCAGCAGGTTCAACAGAGTTGTCTTTCGCATAACGGTAGCAGTTATTCAGGTCGTCCCTGGATCTGACCCTGGCCGGTGATTGGATGGAGACATCCAATTATAGCTACACGTTATCGAACCTGTATGGTGGACACGCTTAAACAAGGATTGGTTAGTTGTGTATATTGGTTGGTCTGGAACATGGAGAGAGTATCACCGGCATAGTGTTTGCGTGATATATATGTTTATATCGGAGAGATTGTTTTTGTGATAGAAGTTGCTATCACGGTCGGAATTATTCCGCGAGAGTATATAAAGAAAGAAGATATTTATCCGGAGTATTTTGTCGGCGGACACTGGGTGTCCCGGATCATATAAAAGGTGTTTTATATGATAGGTAATTAATTCAGTGAAATATTATGTAAAAGAAAATATTCAAATAAGAATTAATTAGACAAAATATTATTTAATTAAATATTGATTTATTTAATTGATAAATAATTACGGAAAATATTGTAGCCCAATTTGGGGCTACCAAGATGGGCCCTAGGGGTCCACCAAAGGTAGCCGCACCACCGTATGGTGGTGGTGGGCAAAAGCGCCGAAGGAGGGAGTTCCCCCTGGCCGAAACCCTAGCCGGGCCCTAGTGGCCCATGGGGGGACGGCGACGGGCGGCGGCCAAGGACCGGCCGGCCTAGGTGGGCCCCACCCACCCAGGTCGGTGCGACCCAGGTGGGCCCCACCCGAAGCGGCGCGGCGCGGCACGGGCCAAGCGGGCCAAGGCGGCCAGGCGGGCCGAGGCGGTGGCCAAGGCGGCGGGCCTGGGTGGGCCCCACGCGCCTAGGTCGGTGCGACCTAGGGCGGGCCCCACCCGGCAGCGGCGGTAGGAGAGGCGGTGGGGGAGAGTTGGAGTCCTACTCCAACTCCCCCTCCCATGCCGAATTGGGCAAGGGGAAACTTTCCCCTTGTCCAAGTTGAGATGGACTAGGAAAGTTTCCCCTTGTCCAAGTTGGACTAGGAGAGTTCTTTACCCTTGTCCAAGTCCCCCTACCCCTTGGGCCACCTATATATACTCCCACCCCTCCTAGTTGGAGGACACACAAGAAACACAATTGCAAGACAATAGACTCTCAAGTTTAGAGCCCTTCTAGTTGGATTAGAGGAACCTCTAATTAGAGGCAACCTATCCGATTAGACGAGATCTAATCTCTCTCTCTCTCCTTCTCATGTGTTGAGATCTCCACCTTCATATACACCAGAAGTGCTTCAAGCTTGGACGGCGAAGCCCTGCTGAACCATTCCCGGCGTACGCGTGCAAGCTCTCGGAGGGGTTATCCGTTGAGAAACGGTTGGCCCTCGCTCTGCTGGATCAAGGTGACAAGGCGAAGGAGGAGGAGGCGCCGGAATCTCTCTACCAGGCTTGGTTGAGAGAGACGGCGAAGCGCTGCATCAACTACGTCATCGACACTTCTTCCGCAACTACGGGTGTCGGTAACGTATTCTATCTAGATCTATGAATCATTGTATTCACTTGTATCTTCATAGTAGATCTTGGCATGTTGCGCTGTCTATGGGCGAAAATTTTAAATTTCCGTGCACGCAACCCAATAGTGGTATCAGAGCAAACTATGAGTAGATACGTGACATGATCTAGAGCACCGTGTGTGCGGGCACCGTACAAGTTTGTGCGGGTATGTTGTTGAATTGGTTACTTCCAACATTCAGTTTATTTATGCTTGCTTCCCGATATGCGGTCTTGTCTTGTTACCGGCGGCATAGTTAGATCTCGAACTTCTGGCAATCCGCGGACCTTCCGGCTGCTCCTAGTATGCCCGTCGGCGCCAACGAAGTGCTAACAGTAGCTTCAAATCTCTCTATAGTTGATATTCGTTGACTTGATAGCGGAAAGGGCAATGTGGACTAGGTCCACACGGGGGTCACGCGCACCTGTGATCGTTTAGAAGAGGAGCCGCAACGTTTTCGTAATGTGGGTTGTTCTTCACCCCGTAATGTCAATCTAGCAACATGAATAAGCATGCTTAAGTCAGGGCCGTAGGTTTCATTGGGTTTTAATGGGAATCCTACAGCCGCGCTAAAATTTGCAAGACAAAGCGTTAGAGAGACGTCTAACTCTGTTTTGCAGGACATGTGATGTGGTATAGTCTTGAAATATTATTTTGTTGACAAACCTTGTTTTGTTGGCCGGCGCGCCGTTCTTGTTCGTTGAGCTATGGTGATAGTGGAGAATAGGAGAAGGCATGCAAATGTCGTGAACCTCGACATGGTCAACACCGGTGATAGCGCCACCGGAAGAAGGAGGAAGAAGACTATACTACATCACGAAGTGTTATTTACTAGTGCATGTTTTATATCTGTTTTCTTGCTCTTCCCTTGTTTGCGCAGTAGTGTGCTTATTAGGGAGATTGATCGGTAGCTCTAATTTTAATTAATTAAGCTAAGTGAAAATATCAAGGAGTTCGTGCTCACCCAACCGTAGCACCGTCAAACTGGATGCTTGTCATCGTACGCCGTGTTTCCACGAGTAATGTGTGCCAAGGGTTCGGGAGGCGGTCACGAACCGTTCTAGCAGCAAAAGTGGTTGGTTGTCTTGACGTTCGGGCATAACAAGTTATGAACTCGGAGCACACACATCGAAAGATGAAGCGGAAATCACGGCAGGAAGTGATTGGTCTGTTGACCTACCCGTTGTAAGCTACGACAAGCGGTGTATCCACCATTGTTCGTATGTTGAGCGTGGATTCCGTATACACTAAGTTGATCTTGAGGAATATCAATTTTAGTAGGAGCCTTTTAATTTAGTTTCCAAACTTTAATTAAATTGCTAGACTATAATTTATGAACATGTTTGAGTGAACTTAATTGTTGTAGATAAATGGCGAAGATAGGACCCTCGTTTAACCTTGGACCGCTGATAGAGAAGAAACCCTTGACCTCCAATGGGAGCAACTATGCTGATTGGATTCGCGCCCTAAGGATTGTTCTTAGGCATGCGAAAACCGAGTATGTTCTCGAAGGCCCTCTTCCCGAGGCGCCGGATGACAATGCGTCAGAAGCTGAACGGGATGCATACACCGTGAAAAGTGATGATGCGATCTCTGTTCAGTGTCTCATGTTGACATGTATGGAATCTGAGCTGCAGAAAAAGTTTGACCAAACTTCTGCTTACGACATGGTTGTCGCGCTCAAGGCCATGTACCAGACTCATGCTAAGACTGAGCGTTATGAGATAACAAAGGCACTGTGGTCATGTCACATGGCAGAAGGAGGCTCTGTGAGCGCGCATGTAATCAAGATGTTTGGTTATGGTACTAGGCTCGAGCCTGTGGATTTCCTATCCCAGCCGAGCTAAGTATAGATTTGGTGTTGGCTTCCCTCCCACCGTCTTATAGCGGTTTCATCATGAATTACAACATGAATGGGTTGGAGAAGACACCAAATGAGCTGCTTGCAATGCTGAAAACTGCTGAACCTAGTGTGATGAGGGAGAACAATCAAGTTTTGATGGTTACCCAAAACACTAAGTTCAAGAAGAAGAGAACCAAGAAGTCTAAAAATGCTAAGGCATTAGAGAAGGCTACACTCTTGGCTCAAGAGGAATCCGAGTGTTTCTTTTGCAAGAAAAAGGGACACTGGAAAAGGAACTGCAAGAAATTCCTGCAGCAGAAAAAGAAACCTGCTAAAGGAAAGAAAGGTATAAGAGTTATACTTTCAGAATGATATTTGTCAATCTTACTAGTAACTCTGGAGTATCAATTGCTAATTTAATTATGCACTTGATATAGGAGATGCGGCAAGTAAGGTGGCGGAGGAGTAAAAGATGGTGATGTGTGTCAAGCTCGGCGCATGGACTTTCATCCTCAAGATGAAGACATCTCCAATTTACTTTTCAAGTTTTAGTATGAAAGATTTGTGGGTTTTACCCAAGTTATGTAATAAGGTCGCAATCTTGGCGATGGAGATACTCTTGTGATTTTGTGGGATTCAACTCCCGTTTATCAAAGAATATTTTGGATCAATCCCTTCGTGGATGATCAAGTTACAAATCTTTTGAGTTATGGGAATATCATTTGTTCTGAAATATATTGTGATTTTGTTGGCACCACCTTCGTGTGGAATTTCGATGTCAATAATAGATGAATTTTGAGATGTTCAATATTTTATTGGAATCTTAAAATAGCATAATTATGTTTTGGAAATAATATCTTAGTGATATGATGAATAGAAAGTCAAATTTGGGTTCATGTATTTGATCAAAGTTTTGATTAAATAATTGCTAAGAAATTTCAGTTGCAGTTTGAAATTCCTGGAAATTCAATTTAGTATATTCATTGCTTGTCTAGTTTTAGCACAAAATAGTTCTTCAAAAAATTCATGTCATCGGTTTGAAAGAGAAACATCAAGGACATGATATTCTTAGATATTTGGAATTTCTGAAAGGAAGTTCGAGTTCTAAGAAATTGAAAGGACTTAGGAATAATTTTATCTCACTGTTTGTGTCATTGTTTTGAAAGATAGAACTTGATCCTAGAGGAAGGAGATAAATAGAATTACTTTGTAGGTTGTTCCAATATTTTACTGGAAGTCCTCTGTAATACCACCACATAAGTGACAATGTTTTGCCACTAAGATAAATGTGATTCTTGAGGATTAATTCTTCTAAAGAATTCAGTGGGAGGATGGTGAATGTTGAAGAGATTTTGAATCTTCAGAAATAGTTATCAGATGTTGTGCAAGCGGAAGCAATTCCAATTGACAAGTCTTTTAGACTAATACCGAGAGTCATTGTATTTTAAATAAATGACGTCTTGTCAAGATAATTCACTTAACCAGATTGAGAGACATATAAGTTTCTAGGAAACTGAATATGTTGAAACAAAGTGAATGAAGAAAAAGGAAATGTGCTAATGTAGACCCCAATAGATTTGACTTAGATGTCATAGATTTTTGTTGAAAGACACTCATTGAAAGGATCTTTTTGTTAGACGAAAAGATGATCACATAGTTTTGTGATTAAGAAATTATGATAGTATGTTTATATAAGAAATTAACAAAACATATTCCTTCAATGGAAAATTGGATCGAGCATGTGTACTTTGTACAGCTCGAGGGTTTTGTTGATTGAATATAAATATAAATCATAAAAAGAAATATTTGTCTAGGACAAATAAATCGATGATATTAAAAAGGAGAAGTTTAAAAACATAGTTTTGTTTTGAAACTTCATTGAAAGAAAGGGAAGTCATAGTTTCAAATAATTCAGTGGGAGCACAATTTGTATTATTCGGTTTTGAAGAATAATATAATTAGATGGTTTTGTTTTGATATAATATAATTTGTTGTTAAAGGCAATTAATGACATATATATTTGGAACATAATAATCGCATCATGTATGGATGTTTCCATATATTTGTTGTGATATAATGTTGCGGAAATTTCACTAAGTGTTTTGAATATTATTCAAGAACATGGGAGAATTTATATTCTCATAAAGTTAGAGAAATTCATATGCAAAGCCCAGACTGTTTCAAACAGTGGTGAGCATGATCAATTGATTTGGAATCTTGATCATAAAGGGAGTTTCTCAAGATGTGAAATTTTAAGATCAAAAACAAAATAGTCAAACTTGATTGTTGGCAAGTTGAATTTGACGAAAGTTCAATTGACTCCAATTAAGATGAGAATTCTCGATAAGGTGTATTTTGAAGAAGTTACTTCAAAAGTGAGAAATACTCATAATGTAAGAGTTACATTGGAAAATCTTATGAGATAAGTATAAAGGAAAATCCAAGGGTAGATTGAAGAATTTTCTAAATTCTGGAAATCGCATAACAAGGGAATGTTTGCAAAAACATAGTGCCTATATTACGAAAACTACAACAAGTAGCAGGAACAGTGGGAGCGTAAAAACTTCCAAAGGAAAGGTTATCGGTTCATTTATGAACTAGGTGTGGTTCTTTACGAAAGAAACAACTAATTGTGAAAACAATGAAATTGTGTTCTTAGTTGAAGTACCAAGGTTTCACCTTGTATGACCAGATGCTACAAGTGATCATATGATCAATTGAGGTTATGCTTAAATGATGGAATTCTTTGTGCATAAAAGAATAAAGTTCACATAGCCCCAGTAGGGACTAAAAAGACAAAATGTCTACCACAAAAGTGTGAGCATGAGAAACACCAAACATCAATCAAGATGTTAAACTTATGCAAACTAGTCATTGCTAGTTGTGCAAGTGGGAGACTGTTGGATGTATGCCCAAAAGGCAATGAATTTGAACATCTGATTCGTAAATTATGATTTGTATTCTTTATGCTATAACTACGGTGATTCCTGGATACGTGATTCAGGAGAAAGCTCACTCGTAAGTGTAGAGAATATGAACACGTAAAACATACCCTAGTTCTTTTACGGACTAATTTGTTGATTGCTTGATGACTCTGCTTTCCAAGTCATGGACATTGTTTATGTCAGCATCAATGAGTGGCATATTATTGGATAATAATATGGCTGGGTAACCCAAGTTCTGATATGCTAAGAGATTCCGTTAAACTGTCTTTTTGTCCTTAGCTTTATCACAGTATGGTTATTATATAACATGTCCTGAAACCATGAAGTTATTAGGGTTATGCATACTTGAAAAGTTGCTTTGGCACTGTCTTAACCATGGCCGTAACTGGGTGGGAAAACGGCAGTCGCTGGGTGATTCCCAGGTGTGCATTTATCCTAATGTTCTGAGTTGGGAAATTACTCCTCGGTAATTAGAGAGATACGCCCTGGGCCCTCTCGGTATTATAAAGGTATCCAATTCGTTCTGCAGACAATGCATGGTGAAGTTACACCATGTGAGATATCATAATACGGAAATGAGAAGGGAACTTACCTGTAACGAGATAGACAAAGATGTAGTGAATCATTTAGTGATTAACGGCAACATCACGGATCTATATCTCGCGTGAAGTTTTGGTATCGTGAGTAATGGGAATGAGATATATTAAATAACCAGCAGGTTCAATAGAGTTGTCTTTCGCATAACTGTAGCAGTTATTCAGGTCGTCCCTGGATCTGACCCTGGTTGGTGATTGGATGGAGACATCCAATTATAGCTACACGTTATCGAACCTGTAGGGTGGACACGCTTAAACTAGGATTGGTTAGTTGTGTATATTGGTTGGTCTGGAACATGGAGAGAGTATCACCGGCATAGTGTTTGCGTGATAGATATGTTTATATCGGAGAGATTGTTTTTGTGATAGAAGTTGCTATCACGGTCGGAATTATTCCGAGAGAGTATATAAAGAAAGAAGATATTTATCCGGAGTATTTTGTCGGCGGACACTAGGTGTCCCGGATCATATAAAAGGTGTTTTATATGATAGGTAATTAATTCAGTGAAATATTCTGTAAAAGGAAATATTCAAATAAGAATTAATTAGACAAAATATTATTTAATTAGATATTAAATAAATATTGATTTATTTAATTGATAAATAATTACGGAAAAATATTGTAGCCCAATTTGGGGCTACCAAGATGGGCCCTAGGGGTCCACCAAAGGTAGCCGCACCACCGTATGGTGGTGGTGGGCAAAAGCGCCGAAGGGGGGGAGTTCCCCCCGGCCGAAACCCTAGCCGGGCCCTAGTGGCCCATGGGGGGGACGGCGACGGGCGGTGGACCCACAGTCTAGACCATAACCTGCCTGCATCGCCAGCCCTTAGCAAGGTGAAATTGAGGCCGGAACCGAAAGAAACGACCACTCGTAGTAATAATGACAAGTATAAATCAAACATCAAACAAAGCACACACACGTTTCCGAAGAGAGAGGCCGACAATCAGGACCCACCTGCTAGGCCACATCGCGCAAGTAAAAAAAAAGAACGGAGCAAAGGAATAAATAAGTGGGCAAGAATCGATGAACATGATAGTGAGTCACTGACATGGTGGAGCCAGCGGCATGAACATCATTGCAAGAACGGAGCAACGGGATACAAAAGTGGGCATTAATCGATCAGAAGTATTATGAGTCACTGACATGGTGGAGCCAGCGGTATGAACAGCATCTCAAGGACGGAGCAACGGAATAAAAAAGTGGGCTAGAATCAATCAACAGCCAATAAGTCACTGACATGGTGGAGCCATCGGCAAGAACAGTATCGCAAGAACGGAGCAACGGAATAAAAAAGTGGGCAAGAATCGATCAACAAGACATAAGTCACTGACATGGTGGAGCCAGCGGCATGAACAACATCGCAAGAGCGGAGCAAGCTAATAAAAAAGTAGGCAAGAATCGATCAACAGGACAATGAGTCACTGACATGGTGGAGCCAGCGGCATGAACAGCATCACAGAACGGAGCAACGGGATAATTTTTTTGGCAAGAATTGATCAGGAGTATTATGAGTCACTGACATGGTGGAGCCAGCGGCATGAACAGCATGCAAGAACGTAGCAACGGCATAAAAAAGTGGGCAAGAATGGATCAGCATGGTCCTGAGTCACTGACATGGTGGAGCCAGCGGCATGAACAGCATGCTAGAACGGAGCAACAGAGTAAAAAGGGGGCAAGAATCGATCAGCATGATCATGAGTCACTGACATGGTGGAGCCAGCGGCGTGAACAGCATCGCAAGAACGGAGCAACGGAGTAAAAAAGTGGGCAAGAATCGATCAGCATGATCCTGAGTCACTGACATGGTGGAGCCAGCGGCAAGAACAGTATCGCAAGAACGGAGCAACGACATAAAAAAGTGGGCAAGAATCGATCAGCATGATCCTGAGTCACTGAAATGGTGGAGCCATTGGCAAGAACAGTATCGGAAGAACGGAGCAAACGGCATAAAAAAGTAGGCAAGAATTGATCAGCATGATCTTGAGTCACTGACATGGTGGAGCCAGCGGCAAGAACAGTATCGCAAGAACGGAGCAACGACATAAAAAAGTAGGCAAGAATCGATCAGTATGATCCTGAGTCACTGACATGGTGGAGCCAGCGGCAAGAACAGTATCTGAAGAACGGAGCAAACGGCATAAAAAAGTGGGCAAGAATCGATCAGCATGATCCTGAGTCACTGACATGGTGGAGCCAGCGGCAAGAATAGTATCGCAAGAACGGAGCAACGGCATAAAAAAGTGGGCAAGAATCGATCAGCATGATCCTGAGTCACTGACATGGTGGAGCCAGCGGCAAGAACAGTACCGGAAGAAACGGAGCAATGGGATAATAAACTGGGCAAGAATCAATCAACAGATCAATGAGTCACTGACATGGTGGAGCCCACGTCAAGAACAACATCGAACCCAGCTTCGAGTAACGGAGCGACCGAAAAAAGATGCACCTTGGATCTTGATATGAGGGCGGGGTGTGTGGTACGAGGTTTTTAGAGCGCAAATGGCCTCGTTCGACGTTCTATGAGCTCGCGGGGTGTGTCGATCCCAGTCAAAAACCGAACGCGCTATCGAAAACGTAGTTTCTAACCACGAAATTTCAGGGAGATCGTGGTCTATGAGTGCCTCGCAACCCGAAAAACAGCTTCTAACCACGAAAATTCACAAGTTTCGTGGGCAATGGGTGCCATAGACCACGGATTTGGAAATCGGTGGTCGTTGGTACCATCGACCACGAAAAAAAAAACGCGAAATTTCGTGGCCAAACGCCACTATACACCACCACCTCGGCGGACAGTCGTGGTGTAAGGCCGAATTTCTTCTAGTGAAGATGCATAGAGATATCTAGTGGCTAATTAATCTGTGGGAAATGTAGGCATTGAGAATAAGCTAGAGGCCTCGGGCGACATGTGGTCAAATTACCCACCTATCCTCCATCTGCACATGGATTCGCAATGAAACTAGTGGGGTTTATGACGGGAAGCGGGCCAAATTGATATTTGTGCGGAGAATAGTCTTGTGATTTTTCTGGTGGATTGTGCTACACGATGGATCCTCGTCATGAGGACTTCGATCTCGCTTAACTTGGAGCAGAAGAAGAACACCAAGATGGAGATAGTGAAGAGAGTTCGGATTTCTATTTCGCAAGTTCAAGCATAGAACATCCTTCGGTTACTGCTGTACCTTATATAGTTATATGGGTGAGCAGCTGAATCCCAGGCAGGCCGGCACGCTCACATACTCACGTTTTTACCGTATATACTCACGCTTTCAACTCGCACCATCAGAATATGTTTTCTTTCTGAGGTGCGACGTCGTCAGTTCTGCAATTTCAAAGATTTTTCCATGTCTGATTTCACATAAGTTTACTGCCTTTCCTTGAGACAAAAGGTGAACGCCCACGCGCGAGGCTTATACAAAACTAAGACACGTATATGAAGTACACAATGGTTCATATCAATTTTCTCGCAGATCAGTCTGGGTGGTGTAGTTGGTTATCACGTTAGTCTCACACACTAAAGGTACCCAGTTCAAACCTGGGCTCAGACAATCATAGTTTTTTTATGTAAATTTTGTATTTACATGTACAGTTGTACGACAAACCTATCTATTTCTCGTGGAACCTTGCTCAATCGCTGTGCTTGGAAATCTTTCGTGGATCCTGAAGTGCGCACCATGTGCCTCGTCAACTATAAGTGGAGCACGAGCACGTACCGGATGGCAAACATAAACAATACCTCCCACATTGTCATTGCTGCATATGCTGTGATATGTTGGTGAACTAACAAGAACAGCACCTATTCTTCCCATCCTTCTCAAGCTCCTTCAGTGCTCTATCCACCTGTGATGGCGTAAACCAGTGCAGCGGTCACTGAAATGTGAGTTTCGAGGTATAATGAGGTAGTCACCTGGAGAGCAGGTAGCCATCACCGCTGCCTGTACTCCACATGTACTTCCATTGACCTGGAACCATGTTTCCAACGATCCAAACAGATCAGCTGCCCGTGCATCCAAAATCACACTCTTAGGGTAGAAGAGGTCATCGAGCTCAGGTAGCTCGGGCAAGTCGAAAACGCTCCCGCGCCAATAAGGTTTGATAAGGAAGACATAGCAGTTTTCCCTCCGCTGTGTCCAGGGAAGTGAAAGCATGACACATCTTAAGCTGCAGTTGATTTCAGTGCCTGAAGCAGAGGGGCGGCACAGTCTTGGACAGCTAAATTACTGTAGCTCCAGTTTCAGATATACTTGGCATGTTCCGTGGAGTGTCAGTAGGCGCTATGACATGTCGCCGGGCGATTCCTGCAAGGTTAAGAAGCATTAGGGCCAGAACATATAATAAGAGTAGTGAAGCAGAACATACGCTTCACATGTCAGTTTGCGCTTCACATGTCAGTTTGCGATCAAAGATTGTAATGTAGATATTTGATGCTCTAATCATGAACAATGTCGGACAAGGGAACTAGAATGCATCTTGAGCTAACAGTGTTCATAGGTAAGTATAACACATAATGTCATCAGTTGGAGCACCGTAGCACACTAGAAATGAAAGAAAAAAAAAGGAGAAAAGAACAGGGCTCACCGCCCCCCATGTGGATAGACTACTAGAGCGGCGTTTAGAAACCAGGAGCCGCCCTCCGTTACCCATCCCCTGCTACACTAGCTCCTGAGCCACATCACTAGCCCCCCTTGTGTCCCCACAGTCCACCGCCGCCATAGCATAAAGTTGACGTCCCCGGCGATTAGCAGCTGCACAATTTGTTGCAGCAGTACCTGCACTTTTGCAGGTGCTGTTTGCGGCTGCCGCCGCCACGGAAATCTTTCGACGAACAGGTGCTAGCTGTAGCTGCGACAACGTTAGGAGGTAGAAACTAGTGTTGTGTTGGCCAGCCAAACTACCACGAACAATTCGACGAACAGGTTGTGGGCAGTAGATCGAGCAGGTTGTGGGAAAAGCAGCCAGGCTAAAACCATTGCAGGCATAAGGAAGGCGGGACAATGGAGGTTACCGAGCATAGACCGCGAGGCGCGCAGAGAGAGCAGAGGGCTGGAGGAGGTGGTATCACTAGTACAAAACCCGCCTTGAGCCGGTCGAACTCAAAAAAAATTACATCCGTTTGGGACATATCTCCTCAAGCGGTTCGTATTTGTGCCCGTCTCTAATATAATATGCGACGGCTGAAACTCTCGGCCGTCTCTCATACAAAATGATTCGAGACGGTTAGTAAACCTCGATGTCTGAGATGGATTTTTCGCGCGCTGAATCAAAGGAACAGAATTGAGAAGACAAAGCGCGCGAAAACTTGTACAAAATGAAGACAAAAATGCGCGAAACATGTACAAAATCATGAACTGAGAACTGCGAATTAAACATATCGATCAGATCGAGTTCATAACTTATATTACTAATATAATTAGTAGCAAAATACAGTGATTTTTGTACCAAATCATCACCGCATTCTCGATTCGAGATCAATCTTTCTCTAGCTAGATCGATCTCCCCGGCCGGCCTAGCTATCCTAGCAAAATATGTACCGCGCGCCCCTGCACAGCTCGCACGCGAATATGTTATCGATCAATGGATTATCGATCGATCGATATGGATCCCGGCCCCTGGCCGGATCGATCAAAGCTAGCTATCCTAGCAAAATATGTAAGCCAGATCTCGAGCTGTAATATACTACTAGCTAGATCAAGCTGTACTACTACTAGATCCACCGCGCGCGCGATAGATCGGTCGATCTAATAGAAGAACTCGTCGTCCTCCTCGATGGAGGAGCCCTCGCCGTGGTCGGCCATTTCCTCATCGGAGTCGGAGTAGTAGAAGGCCGCCGGCATGCCCTCCTCGTCCTCGTCCTCGTCGTCGTCGCCCGCCTCGCCACCATCGGCGTTCGGCATGTCGTCGTCGTCACCTGCCTCGCCACCATCGGCGTCCTCGTCTTCAACGTCCACGCATGCGGGCGCCGCGCGAGCCGCCGCCACGGCCTCTAGTATTTCGCGGTTCTCCGCGACAAGGCCGGCGTCTGCCTTCATCTGCCCGATGAGTGCGGCGCCCACGCGCTCGGCCTGGATTTGCTGCCAGGCCGCGCGGTGCTCTTCCTCGACGGCCTCCAGACGGGCGAGTGCCTCAGCGCCATTGCCCGCCGCCGAGGCCTGGCTCGACTCCACCACGACCTCGCCGCCAGCAGCCGCCGCCGAAGCCTGGCTCTCCAGGCCCTCGGCCGCCGCCGCGACTAGGTGCGCCGGCACGCCTTTGCGGCAAGCGCGCCCCGCCAGGAGCTTCACCACGGCCTCTGCCACGGCCTTCGCAATGGCGAAGAAGATTGCCATGGACGGCTTGCGCATCTTCGACTGGGTCGTGGGCGGGCGACGAGGCATGATGCACGCGGCGGCGCGGCTTGGATTCGCCGGTGAGAGGTGGATGCGCGCGGCGGCGGCTAGGGTTCGATCTAAATGGAGGTGAATCTCGGAGGGGATGGATTTCTACCGTCCGGCGGTCCAGTTAATAAAGCGCTCACAAGTCCGGAGGGGAATCTCGGGCGCTGCGCCGGCCGGCCGCGGGTCCGGGTGGGACCGGAGGTCATGTCCATTAATCCGGAGATCTGGACAATGCGCCGTTCACACTGGAAAAACTGTGGTCAAAGCCTGCGCATGCAGGCACGCATGTGATCTGGTCATGCATGTTAAAAAGTCCGGAGGGTACGGATAGTTCAAATTATGTAGAAGATCAAGTTTTTATATATTTTGATATATTTTCTATATACGTGATCCATATGTATGCATCCGTATTGTCTTGTTGTCGTTATATTGGGAAAATACTGCGATATAATCAGGTTCATAAAATCCGGAGGGCCCGGATATGGTCCAAATTTTTGCAAATTTAATATAGCAAACTAATATTTCTTCAAAACCTATACAATAATTTTGTTATGCTACGTAGGAGTAAACCTATATAAATATATTTTTTCCAAATATATAGGATTTTTTTGTATTTCGCGAGTTAATGTAACATATATAGTCAATTTCATATTAAAATGAAATATGAGCAAAGGGCACACGTAAAAATTGATGTACAAGGATGAATAATTCGTAGTGCGGTACATCTATGAGCCCATTCTCTGAGACCGTGGAAAATACTCATATTTTGTCAAAAGTTCTTTCGTATGGGTGAAGTACACTTGTAAAGACCTCATTGTTCTAAACACACGAGTCATTTTCTTGTAAGCTATAAGTTTGTTACTACCTAATAGATTATCTTCGGTAAATTTCATCCTACAACTCAATGTAACACTAAATGACACGCATATATCATTTATATCCCTTTTTGTTTGAATATTTGGATTCTGCTAAATCTCGGACGGAAGGAACATATCCGGACGGTGCGGAATGTGATTAACTGGCGGCAAAATGAAATTTTCGGGCCCCAAATCGATAACAGGGGAAAATTCCCCCTTTTGCCGCCACGCCACAAATCGAAATCTCGCCCACCTCCCCCCTCCCCCACCAAACCCTCACTGGCCGCCTCCCCGCCGCCACCCCCATAAGTACCTGCCTCCCCGCCGCCGCCCCCCTAAGTACCCCCTCCCCGCCTCCCGCCGCCGTTCCCCTCACCCCCTCACTCCTCGCCTTCCCCGCCGCCGTTCCCCTCGCTTTCCCGGCTCCTCGCCGCCGTTCCCCTCGCTTTCTCGACTCCCCGCCGCCGTTCCCATTAGATGCGAAGGTACGCCGCCGTTCCCCGCGGCTGCGGCTGCCCGCCGCCGCTCCACGTCAATGCGCCGGTCCGCCGCCGCCCCCCGTCGCCGCGCCTTCCTGCCGCCGTACGTGACCCTTCCTTCCTGCTTGTTCTAACCCTAGTTTTCAACTTATTTTAGAAATTTGTTGCGCATTTTTAGGAATTTGTGCTGCATGTTGTCTAGTTTTAATTAGTTCTCAATTAGATAGCTTCTTGGGTTGCATATCATGTGTAACGAATTTGTGATGCCCACATTTATTTATTTGAAAACTAGCTTGAATTGCTATGATATAGGAATTCCTTATGCACATGTTAACTTAATGAATTAGCTGGAAATGACATGCCCAATATGCCACCACGAGTGCTCTAGCTTCCTGAGTGGAGCCAATTTTAGTGTTCAGCTTCGAGCTGAGAGTCGTCACAGCAAGTCATTCGTAAGAGCACGTCAACTTCTAATATTCTTTAACATGTTTCTGTTGCATAGTGCTGTATAATACGACTTATTATGTTTCTGTTGCACAGGTAGTACCGTGCAACGGTCGGGAAGAGTTCAACCGGGTAGTAGGCGACACTATGGTGTTTCGTGCTCTTGAGAATACATACACCGTTTATGTTACCAAAGGACGGAGGACGACCCGCTTGCACGGCTTAGGATGGGAACAGTTCGTCAAGAACACCAATTTTGTTCACAAGGGAGAAGTGCTGCTTGTTTTTTCCATTGCAGGACCAAATCCCATGATATCTGTTGCCTTTCTGGAACATGCCAACAATGAAGATCACAACGAGGAGGATTATGGAAGTTCTGCCTGTTGTTCTGAGAGTTCTGTTATGAGTGACAACGAAGAGGAGGCCAGTTGTTACATAGTTTCCCGAAGAGTTCATCTGAAGAAAAATGAGAATGACCGCCTGGTTCAGCTTCTCCCTGTGACAGCCCATGTTGGTGTTCCTTTTGTGACCCGTTTGACGACCAGAAATTTGAAGAGACATGATATGGTATGCCTCTTTTCAAAGTTAAAAATTCGAAAAAAACTAACTCTTTAATTACCCGGTATATATGCCTCTTTCACTAGTAGGGAAGTGCCTTTCTGTGGAATGACATTTTGTGGCGCACCACTTTTGCCATGCGCCACAAAAACATTTCAGTGGCGCATCATGGACAATGCGCCACAAACTACTGTGGCGCATGTAAACAGTAATGCGCCACACAAATATGGTGGGTCCCGCTTCAACAAATATCTGGTGACATTTCTGTGGCGCATTGCTATGGATGCGCAAGCATTTCTGTGGCGCATCCAGTCCTGTGCGCCACAGAACTGTTGTGGGTCCCCCTCCAACTATTGCCTGGGTGCTTATTCTGTGGCGCACGGTTCTGGATGCGCCACTGAAAATAACAATTCTGTGGCGCATCTTTGGAGGTGCGCCACAGAATTTGGTGACTTAGGCATTTTAGCCCTTTCCCTTCTCCTTTCTTCCCCATTTGTCTCACACCCGCGCGCGCCCCAACTGCTCCAGACCCCGCCGGCCGCACGCCGCCGCTCCGTCCTCGACGCCCCCGCTCGAACTCGTCGCCGGCGCCGTCCTCGACACCGCCGGCACGCCGCCGCCGTCGACCCGCCACGCCACTGACGGCCAGGAGCACCTCCACGCGCCTGTGCTCGCGCCACCCGCCCGCCACGCCGACGGCCTCGACGCGCCTGTGCTCGATCCGCCACCGCCACCCGCGCCGACCGCCGCCCAACTTGCGCCCTGGGACCCGCCACGAGCCGCCGATGGCCTCCACTCGACGAGGTGCCGCCCCTCTCTCCCTCCCCTCCCTCTCCTACCATGTTGCACCTTAGGTGCTTGATGAAATGACCTAATCAAAAAAATTAAAATTTTGTTGCTTATGCTTGATAAAAAATTTGGCTGTGGAGTGGAGTAAACTTCTGGAGGTAATTCATATAGTTGAATCGAACTCTGAAGACAATAATGTTTTTTAGAAATTTGGGCAAAAAGGAATTACTGTTAAGTCCTTGTATAGTGCCTCCCAAACTAGAAACAACTCTGGAAAATAAAGATCCTACCAAAATCAAGATTTTCTTGTGGCTGGTAATGTGGAGGAGAATTCTACCATCGGGAACATCGGGAATATCGGGAAAAAATCGGGAACATCGGGAACATCGGGAATATCGGGAAAATCGGGAACATCGGGAACATCGGGAAAATCGGGAACATCGGGAAATCATTTCTTTTTATTCATCTTTTTATCCATATTGTTGTACATCTTCTTTTTATCCTTTTACCCATGTTCTTGTATATGTACTATAGGCCGATGATTTAAACTATGTCATGTTAAAGGGAAAAGAGTATCTACAATACCTTGTACTATATACAATTTGAGTGCTTGTATTAGAACATGGTCTTGTAGGTACTCTTTTTGCCTTGTTTTGACAATGATATATGAGGCTTCTATTGTATTACACCGATGACTCTGATTCACAGTATAGCTAGGTTGACTCTGAGCCTGAGCATGACCGAACCTATTGAACGAATGTAAAAAATGGCCCAAAGATCGACGGCGTCGCACCGTCGGTCTGTAGTTTCTGTCAAGCTCAGGCTCAGGGCCACGCTACTGTTCTCTGAATCAGAGTCATCGCTGTGAAACATCATTTCATAGGATAGCTAGGTTGACTCTTACACTTGGAAGTTCCGACACTTGGAAGTTCTTGATGTGCACTCTTCATATGAGGCACCTTTTTATGTATGATCTTTGCTATTGGTACCCCGATCGAGAAGTTGTGTGTGCTTGTGTTGATCTGTGCTACCACGACCATCGTGTCGTGGTTGTTTGTGCTCCGACCATCGTGTCGTGGAGATGCCGGCCGGAGATGTGGATTTTTTGTGAAATGTCTGCAGGTACC
The DNA here is from genome assembly GCA_947311845.1 of Poa pratensis. Taxonomy (NCBI): domain Eukaryota; kingdom Viridiplantae; phylum Streptophyta; class Magnoliopsida; order Poales; family Poaceae; genus Poa; species Poa pratensis. Next base: position 4,996,361 of record CAMZMU010000040.1, read on the forward strand.
CCGAGAGGCCCTTGAGTTGGCCGGAACGTCGATTAACTTCCGTTACGGCAAATTCGGGTACTCCATATGTCCCTTTTTTAGCAAAGGTCATGCCAAAAAATTTCGTGAATTTTGACATCACTTTGCTAAAAATAGGACATATGATTTGTGAAATGTCTGCAGGTACCCATGAGACCCTTGAGTTTGCCGGAACGTCGATTAACTTCCGTTCCGGCAAATTCGGGTACTCCATATGTTCCTTTTTTAGCAAAGGTCATGCCAAATTTTTTCGTGAATTTTGGCATGACTTTGCTAAAAATAGGACATTTAGTTGTGTAGCTTAGATTGTAGATAATTTTAGTTGTGTTCATTGTTGGTTTATATTGTGTAATTTTTTCATTGCTAAAAATGAGTTTGAAAATTGTGTTATTTGATAGTTGCTATGAATTTGTACTTTATTTAAATTTGCTTGCTGGACCAGAGGGGCGATGTCACTGTTGGACCAGAGGGGCGATGTCCGCGACTGGACTCCGCCGGGCTGGTACTGGGAGGTGCTACCTTCCGGGACGCGTATCTTGGTGAGGAATCCGGGTGACGTCGTCGACCCGGATCTTCTTTGGTGGCGGTCGCGTGGGCCATGCTCGGTGCAGAGGGAGCCGGCCCCCGAGGAGGTGGTACGTCGCCGTATCAGGGAGGAGGACGAGCACGTCCGTCGCTACATGACTTTGTTGGATAGGCAGTACAACAATGGATGGTCGTTTCTTCAGAGGGTTCCTCGTCACGTGAGCTATGACCCTGTGAGGGTTCCTTATCTTTGGATGCGCAGCGCCCGCGGCTCAGCACCCCGCGGCTCAGGACCCGGTCGAAGTTAGTTTCAGAGGTTCATGCATGGGAGAGGAGATGTATTAGTGATATTATTCGCGATGTATTAAGGTTAAATAAAAATGGACCAAATTATTCACGGGATCAAGATGTATTAGTTACTAGGAAACGTGCCCGTGCGTTGCAACGGGTAAAAAAACTTTGTTACACGAAAGATGTTATACCACAATCATGATCTACTTAATTTGCACAAAACACCGTAGTTTGGAATAATTAGTTGCAAAGAACACAAATTTTATCACTAACAACATTTCACCTGAATTAGACACATCACGCGTACCTGCGGTGCAGTACCAGCGTGGGATCTCCCCATTCCCCACTCGCGCGCCCAAGAATTGCAGCCATGCTCGTGCGCTTATCGCTTCCGTTCGCACGTTTGATATTTGAATCCCTGGGTTTTAGTCGAGATTGGTGTTGTGCTTGAGGTCTATGAGGAGCCTCTCCAATAGAACAGGATGCCGTCGACGATGCTGTTTCAGAGAGTTTTTTGTTTTCAAGGCGTGGTCTACTCTGTCTCACTGAATTCTCTGATAAACTCAACACACAGGTTAGGTGGATGGAGATACAGAGAACGAGCACAAACACAGTAAAACGAAAAAAATAGTGCGCGTAAAGAATTCGTCCATTCTGACTTTACTTTTATTCCATCACATACCAGTACAGCAGTAAGCAGGTACGATCAAAATTGTTGAAACCGACCAAAATGGTTTCAATGGGAAAAGAAGTTTCGTAATCTTGCCTTCGCTCCCGACGCTCCCGTGCACGCAACGTCGCAACGCATGTTCCTCCAGTCCTACGGCCAGTCGTGCTCCTCCGCCCCAGGCACGACGCCGCCCAGGTAGGCTGTACGACGCGGCCAAACTCCCCTACTTCCTCCGGGAATAATGTCCTGCCTTCCGACCGACCACCACCGGACTCCATCTCCTCCACGCCGCGACGGTTAGACGGTTGAGCCAGCAACTCGAATTGATGCGGCCCCTTCATCCCTCTCCCATGCGCGAAAGATGCATCAACTCACGAGTGCTCGGAGTAGATGGAAACGATGCAAACGACGGCAACCGGAGTCTGGGAAGACGGCGTCGATTCGCTCGACTCAGGGCACCTCCGCTAGATTCCTTCAGTGGGGACGATCAGCACGGTGGCGCGGACAGGTTCAGCGCGAGGCAGAGGTAGTTGGCGGCTCTAGCTATGGGGCCAACAACGGCCGCAGCGGCGTCTAGCTAGGGCTATTCGAGCAACCGGAGTCTGGGAAGACACATATTATTATTTAACTACTGATTTACGAAGATATAAACTACTGTCCGGAGAAAACACAAACATGCAAGCCGTAAAAGCTACCAGACATTCGCCCAAGATTTTACTGTATCCTACTGTCATGTATTCCACGGACCATTATCCAAAAGGGCATATCACCTGCAAAAATAAAGAACAGATAAAATATCTAAACAAAGGCGGTAATGATTTTACACGAACCGAGGTTGTAAGCTTTAGTTGATGGCAAGAAGAAACATTAGTGATTTTATGCTCTCTCGCCCCAAAAAGAGCTGTAGTGGACATTCAGCCAAACTTCACAAAAGGGATTTCCTGGACGGATATGTTTTGTGTAGCATACAAAGCAATAATACCATCATTAGAAAATGTATTGGCATCAATAGTGGAGTGATTTTAAAATAACATCAATTTAATTTACAGTGGCCAAACTTACCGAACAGAAAGCTCACACCAATTTAGCTGCCAGTAGGACAACAACACAGATACCGGGAGAAATAAATAATAAGCACATGCCCTCATTTTATAGTTTCACTTTCAAAGTCATCCCTGCAAAAAATTAAAATAAAATAAAATAATGCCCTTGGCAATTCTTCTCTCGAATAGAGCATCATAACATGACCAGGTATGCAGCCGATTGAAATTGGTACAGCTTATTGCCTCTGAATAAATCTTTGCATGATGCATACAGTAGATGGACTACCAATAGTTGTTGGCTGGCTGTCTGCATGCTAACATTGCTGGCGTGGGCGTACGTTATCTGATCTTATATGGTGCCCCCAAACTTGTCGTCATGCTTCACACAGGCTACCGATTGTAGTCCAATCTATTTCGTCGATTCGAATCAGATGCCAAAAGGTTGTGTTACAGCCACGCAGATCCTGATTGCCGGCATGATCTAGTCTTTCCGTGGAGGTCTGGCTTGTGCCAAATGTAGCGGAGCTATGCAGCCCGCTGCCAGCCGCCCAGCTTTGCCTTTCTTGCCGTTAGAAAAGATTGCATCTGAGATCAATCGCACCTCCGCCTGGCATGCACCGCTTATTGAGTCGGCGCCACTAATGTATGATGATGTGTTCCTTGTGATCTTCCTCCTTACACCGGCCAAGTCCTCGAAGAAACGTCCTCTGCTTGCATATTATTCCAAATCGTTGCTGTACTTGAAGAAACGACGATATATATGCCGCTGGCAGGACAGCGGAAGCATAGTCAATGCGCAGCATGATCGCGATGCATTAGTCGGTGATGTCATAAGCTCTTTCCCATTAGTTTATACGAACGTGCAGAGCCACGGCGCCGAGGCGGTGCACATCCACGACCGGATCGATTGACGCACTCCAGGTCGTGCGCGGCGGCGCCGGCCTCGGCATGCCGCCGCTAGAGAAGTTCAGGAGCGGGCAACTGGCAAGCGCATCCATGCCGACCTGTGCGCTGCGCAAGAGGTCCTTCTTCTCGTCAGCGGAGTCGCTGTTGTATGTCCGCACAGGTCTCGCTGCCGCCGAGGTGCGCGCCCAGCGTGATAACGACGATCTATGACGGCCGGTGTTCTCCGGCAAGAGAAAATCGTCTTGCCCTCGTAATCGGTTTTGATCCTGCGAGTGTTTGGAAAAAAAAAAGGCAGACTACCATGATCTAGAATCAACAATGGGGAGACAGCCGAGGAGAATTGGAGAAGAGACGGCCTTGGAGGAGACTGAATCAAGAAAACCCGAGACGACGGGCTGTAAAAATAGGCCACGAACCTGCAGACATAGTCGATGCACTTCGGGAGTCTTTTATTTCGCGTCAAGTTGGTTGCCGAGCTGATTAGGAATCGGTTTCCTTCTATCTCGCGTCACGGAAGGAAGGACGACGTACGCGGCGATCCCATGGATCGGTGACATACAAACGAAATAATGTAAAACTTTCGAACCGTTTTTTAACTTATGGGTGGCAGGGTGGGTAATTATTTACAACTTCAAGGGCAAATCTAATACAACGACACACCAAACCGCGGAAGCCTTAGCGCTTTTATTATTAGGTAAAGATACTTATGCATATTTGATCAATATCCCTACATGCATGAATATAATTTTGGCATGACTTTGCTAAAAATAATTTTAGTTCTGTTCATTGGTTTATATTGTGTAATTTCCACATTGTGTAGTTGGTAGTATATAGTTGTGTAGTTTTTTGATTCTAATGAATTTGTTTTTAATATGTTTTAGTTTCACGGAATGGCCGGGTTTAAGGGTGTGAGGGCGTGCTATAGGAAGAAGCTTGGTCGGTACGTGTATGGATGTCAGATCCATATCAACAAGAGGAAGCACTGGGCTGGGCAGTTTAATACAGCGGAGGAGACGGCGCGCGCCTATGATTATTTCGCCGTACACGAGTACGGTGATAAGAAGAAAGATAAGGATCTGAACTACCCAGCGGATCGCCACCGTGTGAATGAGTTCATACCGGATGGGATCAGACATGTGGAAATGGCCAAGGAGATGGAGCACAGGTTGGCTGAGGCGCAGATCGCACGTCGCAACGCACGCCCCCAGGACGACCCGTATGTGAGGCATCTCCTGCAGAACGAGCCAAACTTGATGTCCTACCAGCAGTTCGGCGCTAGTCCTTTTGACGGTGCTGGTCCTTCGTACGGCACCGGTCCTTCCCACGGCGCCGGTCCTACTGACGACGACATCACTTCTCTTGGGATCTGGGCGGAGGAGGAGGAGCAGCAGGAGGAGGAATGGGAGAAGGACTGGGATTCCGACTCTGAGCAGCAGCGGCAGAAGCGGCAGCAGGAGCGGCAGCAGGCGTCGGAGGAGCGGCAGCAGCAGCGGCACCAGGAGTGGCATGAGTCGGAGCAGCAGCTACTGCGGATGTTCGGGCCGCCGAACCCCGATGCTTATCACCACACTGACCCTAGGCACTGGGTCGAGGTGAATAGGCGGGACGGCGTACCTCCGTTCCGCACTCTTTCGGGTCAGCCGTGGGGGAGCGAGGACACTGATGACCCCGCAGATCCGATGTTCTGGGCTCAGCTGAATAGGCCTAGGGACGACGACCCATAGAGCGACTTGTCCACTTCTTTCCGTACTATGTTTTATGTTGACTTGTCCACTTATCTATGTAGACTGATGTTTCCACTGTACTTGGTTAAGACTAATGTTTTATTTTCATGCATATGTAGACTAATGTTGTATCTCGGGCTCTAAGTGGTGATGTACATATTTATCTGTCTGTTTTAATACCGTGTCAAAATATATTACTGTTTCTATTATTTTCTGTAGAAATACTGTAATATACCTGTATTATTGTCAAATACAGCAAATAATCGATAATACAGCAAATAATATACGGCAAAAAATTTAGTGGCGCACTGTAAATAATTCTGTGGCGCACTAACCAAGTGCGCCACAGATATATTATTGTCAAATACAGTAAATAATCGAAATTCTTTCTGTGGCGCATCGAAAATACTTTAGTGGCGCACTCTAGAGGTGCGCCACAGAATTGTATACTTTCTGTGGCGCATGGTTCCGTGCGCCACATAAATAATATTTTTGTGGCGAGGATTCTGTGGCGCACCGACCATGCGCCACAGAAATAGTTTTTGGTGCGCCACAGAAAGGCACTTCCCTACTAGTGTTTGGTAAGTTAATATACTATATGATGTCCTTGACGCGCAGAAACTACCTAAGCTGATGGTGGAAGACGGTGGCCTACCTAGTCATGGCAAAGCTGCACTATGACTTGGAGCATTTGGGGCCGTCACAACCATTACCTACAACAAGAAAATGATGGCCGCATTGAGTTCGACAAGCTTGGGTGGAAGAATTTCCTTGAAGGCATGCATTTTAAGATCAATCAACCTGTTTTGATCATTATGAGGACCACCAATCGCCTAAGCTTGGAGGTCATGATTGAGATGCGGAGCATATAGGACAATATTTCATCGAGATTGTTGAACAATTTTCTTATTAGGTAGTTTGTTTGCACAAACATTGCAGTTTTCAACAATCTAGCTATCTATATGGTTTCCTGAACATTTTCTACATGTACGTTGTTGTATAACTGATTTGAATAATGATAGGTTCTGCTTTGTATAACTAGCTGAGTATATAAAAACCAGCCGGGGTGCTGTAATAATTTTGTTTTGCTTCACAAAGTTGGACCCCCCGGATATATTTCCGGAGGCAACAAATATTACGCCCGGAGTGGTATGTCGGACCCCTCGGTTTTGTGCGACGGCCAGTATTCACGTACGTATATGATTAGTCATGTTTACAGACGGGGCCATTTTGTGCCCGTCTCTATATCAAAGACGGTTGGTTTCCCTGGCCGTCGGAGATGCTGGGGTCATTACAGCCGGCCTGCGCCAACCGGCTCTAATGAAGCCTACATTAGAGACCCCGACGTAGAGACGGATAGTATAACCGTCGGAGATGGCTCCCTGGGGCCGGCTCTAATGCGGGTTTTTGTACTAGTGTATGCTGCTTATGAGAGGAAGAAGACGATGGGGAAGAAGCATGGTTGCGGTTGAAGGAGAGAGTTGTTATAAATGATAACAAACAAACAATAAAGAAAGCGGAAGATCAACCAACAGAAACACGAGATTTAACGTGGAAAATCCCTTTAATAATGGAGGAGAAACATAACCTGAGATTAATTGTTTAAATTTCTTCTGTATTATGACTTGCGACGCTTGATATAAGCGGAGATTAATTACCAAACTAAACAACCACTCTTCTTTCCTCTATGTTCCATCGGCTACTCGCTTTGGGTTGGAACAAAGCCCGAATTTATGAAAACCATTCGCCACACAATCATGAGAAAAAACGGCGTTGGCCGAGGGCGGGGAAAGGCGGCTGGTGGGTGCCGATATAGTAGTGTGAGATACCCTAGTCAACTATAGTACTGTAAGACATTGAGTAAGAACAGAAATTCCACCCAACATCATGGGCATTTTGGGAAGACGACCTCACTAACACTGAATCACGTGGGTAATGGCACTGAACGGGTGACCACCAAGCAAAATCTTTATAAATATATGCAAGCGAGGATCCGTTGATCCTTATTAATAATATAAATTCTATTTTATATCAAAATATAATTTGTGAAACTTCTGAGAATTGGTATAGTTTCACCTACCAAACTTTACAGCATGACTACCATTTGTAACAACATGTCCTATAATCTATCCCTCATATATACTAGGCATGCACATCAACAATATCGGGCTGTTAGTATAGAGTATACACACATGTCCGCCCTATGATTTGTATTTTTTATGGCATGAACAATGTTGGACAGGGCATACCAAGATGGATTTATACATTGGTGCTGGGTAGGATGTCAACTAACATCGTGGGAATGGTAGGCAATGGGAAAAGGCTTGCTGGTGTGCAAGTGTACTGTTGGAGTTGCTTGCTTACATGCATGCAAGAGAACGACAACAGAAGTAGTCACATACTAAACTAGTGTAATCTAGGCTTCTCTGGTGAAAGGAAATCTAGGCATTCGCCTCGAGAAAATGTCACCACATTGCGATATGGCTAAACTTCTAGTTGCTTCTAGGGGCTGTGCCATCATGTCAAACTCTGCTGTCATAAAGTCACTCTGTTAGGAGATACATCCCTCAAACACAGCACAGCCGAGGGAGCACGTGGGGATGGAAGAGGCTACGATGTTCGAGCCAATGTCACTGCCAGCTGCCGCTTGCCAAAGAAGATGGTCGCGCATGTGTTGTATGTTAGATTGATCTCAATTGACCGAGTCCAACGGCTCGATCAACTCCTTGATTAGCGCCCTGATCGGGGGGCGCCCGACACTTAATGGTCGGTGGGCCCCTGTCACCAGCTGCTATAAAGAGAGGTGGGAGTCGGCGGCACTGATTACGAGGTTCGTCCGTGCCACTCGACTCCACCGACATCCCTACCGATCTAGGGTTAGCGCTGAGCTGATGGGAAGCACCACCGACGCCACTGCTATCCACTGGCTCTCCACCTCCGTCCACCATTGCCGGAGCCTCGAGCGCTTCCGCATCTCGAGGAGAAGGTACTGGTTCTTCTCCTCCCGATCTCGTATCTACCCGAATTGATCTAGCCTAGAGATCTTGCGATCTTAACAATGGTATCAGAGCCATCTAGGTGCTAGATTTTTCTCGTGTAGATAAAGAAATTACAGAAAAGATCCCTAATCCTAATCAAAAGAGGGAAAAAGAAAAAGCTCACCGGAGGGCCTCGGGCATCACCGGCAAAGAGCGCCGCCGCAAAGGCCGCGCCGTTCCTCTCGATCCAGTGCGCATCGGCATGCCGAGGCACTGGACGAAGAACACGGGCGGTGGGGGCACACACCTCGCCACCGCCGAAAGGATGAACCCTTTCGGGGGCAAAGTGCGCGCCGCCCAGCCGCCATCCACGAGCTCGCCGGCGCAAGGGGGCAGAGGAGGCTTCGTGTTTCTACTGCGGTTGAAAAAAAAAGGGACAGAAAAGGGGAGAGAGGAGGCTAGCCGCCGTGGCGTCGCCGTCGCCGGCGGGCTGCCAGCGTCGGAGTTCTCCTCCTCCACGGACCCGCCGCCGGTGAGGAGGCCTGCAAGGGCGCAGAGGGGACCGGCGGTAGCGCAGTCTTCTTCCTAGGTGGGGCGGGCGAGAGCTCGTCGGCCGGTGGCCTGCGGCTCGGCAACGCTCGCCGGCACGAGCGGCTGAGCTGAGCGCGCGCGCACGTCAGAGGTGGACGGCGGCCAGCCGCGGCGGCGGCGCCGGCTCGAAAGAGCGAGCGTGTCGCGTGAGAAGAGAAAAAACGGGCTTTGACCGAGCTGGGGTTCCTCCCAGTTTTTGATCAAGCGAGAAGCACGCGTGGCCGTCGGATCATCATGGACGGCCAGGATGCGGTCCGATCCAAACCCTAACTCGCGCGTGGGCCATTGGGCCGAAAGTCATTTTGGGGCAGCTTAGCACGCTCTCGTGGGCCGTTTTCGTGTCGCTTCGGGCGGCAGATAACAACCGGCCGCTGAGCTGGACGCACGGCGTGCGCATAGTAGGCCGTGGGCCGTCTGCAGAGCAGGCCGATGGGCCGCGTCGCGTGTCGCTCAGGCGGCAGATAGAAGCGGTCCGTTGGGCCGAAAGTCTGCGCTGCCATGTTTTCCAGAGCATGTTTCAATTGTTTTTTGTCCAATTTTTGGACAAATTTCATCTAGTTTTTTCTACTCAAAATTGCCCAACGAAAATTTTGTTTAGAAAAACAGAAAAGTGACAGAAATGTTTCTGGAAAATATAAAGTTTGTAATAGAATATTTCCGCTGCAAATAGTTAAAAGTAATTGCTTAAAAGCAATAAAGTGATAATTGATTTTTTTAAAGATGTGATAAAGTGAATATTAAAGTTCATGGAATTTTTATTTCATGTTTTCCGCTGCAAATAGAGAAATGTGCTCTTTTAAATTTAAAAGGTCAAAAGAATTAAAAAGTAAGAATTAAAGGAGCATGTTAAAGTGTTTTTAGTAATGATTATGATTATGTTATTTTATGACCAACGTTGTTAATAACATAATCATGATTTGTTAATCGTTGAACAGTGCAAAGTTTGTGAAATACAGAGAATACATTATAGTTTCTGCTGTAAAGTAAAAGGACCCTCTTCTAATTAAATTGGAACCAACGGGAAATTTAATTAGAGAGGAGGAAAAAGATAAATACTTGTTCAACAGATTAATTATGGTATTGTTATTTTCTGACCAACGTTGATGATAGCAGTACTATAATTATATAAGTTCTATAGTCAAAGGGCTAGATCTCTGATAATTTTGCATGAAAGTGATCAATTTTTTCAGAGAAAAGATAAAAGATCAAGAAATGCTCTTGAACTATAGAAATATGTATATTTCATGTTTTCGCTGAAATAGAGTTGATGATAATGTTATTTTCCAAACAGAGTTCTTTATTGCAATAGAAATATTATCATCATATTGTTTATGAGTTTTATGCATTGATTCTATTTCTGCCCAACGGTGATGTAGAATTAGTGTAGAAAGATGATGTTTCATTCTAATTCTGCCCAACGGTGATTTAGAATATAGAAGAAAGTTTTATAGATTTAAGGTGCATATCTTTAACCAGACCAACGAAGGGTTAATTTTATGCTCATTATTGTTTATTATCATTGAATATTTTCTCAGACAAAGATTCTCATGTTTTCATTCGTGAAAGCAAAAGAATGGGTACTTGTGACCCGAAAGATGACCAAGAAAGGTCACAAAGTGAGAGAGTATGTTCTCTCTAAAGAATGACTGCAAAAGAAAAAGAATTCTTGGATGTTAATCCAAGAATACAAATAGATCATCGAGAGTCTTGTTTGACAAATGTCTTTCATGTACTCTCCATGCAGAAAACAAATAAATCATTCAGAGTTTTGTTTAACGAATTTCTTTCATGTACTCTATGTGAAGAAATTTTTTAAACGAGCAACATGAATGCTTAATTTGACTAACGTTGGATTAAGCATGTGTATAAAAGAGTATTCAGATTTATTTCTGAATTTGATGATTGAATATGCAGTCTAAAGAGCCAATTGTGGCATCTGTGTCTCTTAATTACCCGCATAACGGGAAAAGATGATAATAATACCCACGTGGTGGGAAAAGTCTGGGAAAATACCCGCATGGCGGGAGAAAATTTTGACAAAGGACTTATCCTGTATGACAGGAAGAAGATGTGATGACTCATGTGTTTTTATATCGACCGCACACTTTATGCGTCATAGTTACAAAGCACTTAATGAGTCAAAAGAGAATAAAGTTACAAATGAACCTAAAGATAAGAATGTTATGCAAGTGTGACTTGCAGTACTATTGAGAAAGAACTCTTGTGAGTTTTGAAAAGGGAATGAGGAAAAAGTACTCCCATACGTTAAAAGATAACTTCACATTGAATAAAGCAGGTAATCAAAGTTTCGAAATTGTGGCAAAAAGGTTCTTGCCACATTTCGAGGGCGAGATAGAGAATGTTACAGAATAAACTCCCCTATACTTCAGATAATGTGATGCATATTATGCATCTAAGTGATCTATGATGAATTATGATCGTCTGGGGAGTACGACGGTCATAATAATGATACCCTAAAGTAAAGAGATAGATTTATTCCTGGATCTTTTACAGCTCCGAAAGGAGACTAAGGATGGTACTCAAAGTGCCATAAAGAAGACAGATTGACAGGTTAACAGAATAAACCCAAATAAAAAGGATTAAGGATACACCATTTTGGAGAAAATGAAGTAATCTGGGGGAGCATGGTATGAACATACCTAAGGCTCGAATAGATTTAATCTGGGGAGCTTGTTGCTTTATAATAGAGATGAATAAGCAAACATGGATCTTGTGATTTAGGTCCTTGTAAGAGCTATTGCCTTTTGGTGATAGAAGACTACAGAATTAATTGCCTCTAGGCAATCACTAGTAGGGAAGTGCCTTTCTGTGGCGCACCAAAAACTGTTTCTGTGGCGCATGGTCGGTGCGCCACAGAATCCTCGCCACAAAAATATTGTTTCTGTGGCGCACGGAACCATGCGCCACAGAAAGTATACAAATCTGTGGCGCACCTCCAGAGTGCGCCACTAAATTATTTTTGATGCGCCACAGAAAGAATTTCGATTATTTACTATATTTGACAATAATGTATCTGTGGCGCACTTTGTTCGTGCGCCACAGAATATGGTGCGCCGTGCGCCACTAAATTATTTGCCGTATATTATTTGCTATATTATCGATTATTTGCTGTATTTGACAATAATACAGGTATATTATAGAATTTTTACAGAAAATAATAGAAACAGTAATATATTTTGACACAGTATTAAAACAGACAGATAAATATGTACATCACCACTTAGAGCCCGAGATACATACATATATAGTGACAATTAATTGTACAAAAGTTCATCTCATGTCACATAAGTCATAGTACAAATAAAGTTATCATCGATTTCCCTCTGATGCAACCCTGGAGATGGATACAACGATGTGCCATTTCACCGTCTCTTCTTGAGTCGCCGCCGGAGTCTCTTCTTCTTGAGTCGCCGCTGGGGTCTCTTGCTGGGTCGCTGACGGAGAACACGTCTAGCTCCACTGGTAGGATTGAGCCTTCTGGTGTATCGGCTCCGGGAACGGTTTATAGCAGTCTTTCGTCATCCACGTCCTCATGTCATTTTGCTTGTCTAGGCGTTCTTCGATCTCCCACTTAGACAACCCTGGAGATGAATTGGAATATATATTTGATTAATAATATAAATAGAGTATGATTTATTCATCTAATTAAGTGGATAAGTCTATAATAAAGAAAATAAAGAAGCACTTCTATCGGGTGAGGCAAGGCTTTTCTTTTACAATACATCCTACCTCTGGCATTGTGTAAGGACCCCCATTCTTCCATGACATCTTCCAAAATGATTAGCGATAACTGCCTCTGGATGCGATGGAAGTCTTCTCTAAGCTCAGAATCGGTGATTTTCCCCGCATTTGTGCTCCATTCTTGGAGACTAGATGGCCACCTCGTTGTCTCTACATCCCGGACAAGCCCTTTAATGTGATGGAGGACGTAGAAGGCATCCTTCACGCTGCCAGACGCATGCTTGATGCAATGGAACCCGGTCCCATGCCAGAAAATGTGTTTGTTGTCCTTCGTTAAACGTTCCCCATTCTTTTCTTTGTGGAAGTGGCCTCCCTTTTGGGCATAGCCCTCGAGAGCCTCATCGAGAACACCCTTTATTCTGGTGTAGTCTTTAAGACTCCCCGAGTCAAAATAAGTGGCAACGGACCACCTCGGGCTTACGACGATGAGTACTGCGTACTCGTCACTGCTCAACACAATTGAAACGGAATGTTGGAAAGGATCAACAACGGACGAAATCTATAAGAAAGCATAAGATACGACGGCGGCGACCGGATGTGTACTTACTCGGAAAAGAAAGGAATAAGAAAGTTGTTCTTATCCTTGTTGTTCAGCATGATTCTCTGGAGGAACTTCGTGGCCTTGGCCCGTGTCGTTGATCCTTCCACCAGCAGGTTGTCACGCATGTAGTAGGGATCCACTACCTTGATGTACGGGGTATTATCTCTCCTGATCCTCATCGATTGGTTGAGCGCGTATAGGCGGACCAAGTTATAGTCTAGCCATCTAAAGTGAAACAGCTTGAAGACGTCCTCGTACGATATGAAAAACAGATCCGCGGGGGTTTCATGGACGAACTCGGCCAAGTCTTTTGGCACCTTGACAGTGAACACCGGGTAATTTGGATTATCTTCTTTAAGAAGGTTGCTCTCTCGCGTCATGATAGCATTTTGCAAAGAGAGCATGCATCCGTCTACGAGGTGGAGCAGCTCCCGAGACATGATCGGTTGACCAGCTTCATGAACTCGGCTCAAGCCATCCGCACGGGGTGATACCATGTCTTCATACCCCCAATAGTCGTCTTAGGAGCTGGCTTACTTCTCTTCCTGTGCTTCTTCTTCTTTACCTCTGGGGATGCTGGGGGTGCATCTTCTATAGTAGGCACATTGATTGAGTACTTGTTGGAGCCGAAGCTGATCACTGGAGGAGGCCCTTTTCTCCCTCCCTCAATCCAAACCCTGACAGACTCACAGACGGTAGTAAAGATCGACGTGAACGTCGTTGTCACTGCCTGTGCGATGACCGTCTGAATCATACTATTTTCCTCTCTCGGTTCCTCGCCTCCTGTTCGAGAACCCCCGGCCTCGTTATTGTCAGCCATGTTCGTCTCACCTATAAGAAAAAAATGTCGAAGTTAGTACACCAAATATAAGAAAAAAATCACTTAATTGAGTACTAAGATACCTGGCCCATGCATTAGTCGCAATACCCCATATGTCTTGTTTTTAGCAAAGCCATGCCAAAATTCACGAAAAATTTCGGCATGACCTTTGCTAAAAAAGGGACATATGGAGTACCCGAATTTGCCGGAACGGAAGTTAATCGACGTTCCGACAAACTCAAGGGCCTCATGGGTACCTGCAGACATTTCACAAATCATGTTGCCGGCATCTCCGGCCGGACAACAACAAACACATATCCACATCTGCCGGCCGACAACAAACACAATACCACATCCACATCTCCACGTGTCCTATTTTTAGCAAAGTCATGCCAAAATTCACGAAAAATTTCGGCATGACCTTTGCTAAAAAAGGGACATATGGAGTACCCGAATTTGCCGGAACGGAAGTTAATCGACGTTCCGGCAAACTCAAGGGCCTCATGGTTACCTGCATAGATTTCACAAATCATGTTGCCGGTATCTACGGCCGGCAACATCCACATACACGACACGCTGGTCGGAACACAAACAACCACGACACGATGGTCGTGGTAGCACAGAACACATGGTCACCGGGTTAACCAATAGCTCACCAAAGGGGGAACTGTAGTTGAGGAGATAGTTGATGTAGTCGAAGCCGGTGGTCTGCACAAGAAAAAAAAAAGAAAATTCACATCCATATATATCTTCATTTCCTTTAAAAAGTACCAACTTTGGAGCATTTCTAAAGCATCAAATCTTGATCCTATTTCACATTAACCCTCATGTATCTCTTGTACTAAGTTAGTACTTCATAATTAACCCCAGAAATATTTTTTTGAATACATCTAGAACCTTAATTGAAGGCATTTTTGTAGGTATGTTTAAACAGTGACCATATTTAACTTAGCAAAATTTTAAATTTTTTTGGTCTCCAAAATTTTCCTAACACCACTAGCACCAACTAGAAGCATTAGCAACTACTTGCAGCAAGCACTCAACAACCAAATGAATCAAATTCTGTAAAAATATGGGTTTGGCATTTCACCAAACACCTTGTGTGCCGGTGTGGAGGGGAGGGAGAGGGGATGGAAGGAGCAGCACCTCGGGGAGGGGATGGTGGAGGGGAGGGAGAGGGAATGTCGAGGGCGTCGGCGGCGTCGGCGTCGAGGTGGCGGGCCGGTGGCGAGGACGCGGTGGAGTGGCGGCGAGGACGCGGTGGCGGCGAGGACGCGGTGGAGTGGCGGCGAGGACGCGGTGGTCGTCGAGCGCGCGGGCAGGAGCTGCCGGCGGCGAGGGCGCGGCCGGTGCTCGTCGAGCGCGCGCGCGGTAATTTGGGACTTGCGAATTTTGGATGAAGAGGCGCAGCGCGATGGCGGGTCCACATGTAAGTGGGCACAAAAGATATTTGTGGCGCACCGTTGGATTGGTGCGCCACAGAAAGGCATAATTCTGTGGCGCACCAATCCAACGGTGCGCCACAAAATTGTCTAGTACAAAATTAAACTTTTTTTTGGCAAACTCACTTTTTTTAAACTTTTTTCTTTAAAATTTGGTTCAAAAACTTGCATTGTCTCACACACAATGTATATTCAATTCATACACATATTCAATTCATTGACTCATACATATTCAAAAACTTGCATTGTCTAGTACATATTCATGATCATACATATATATGCTTCCATTGTCTCACACACACACACAAATTAAATACACCAAAAAAGTATTCTTCGTCTTGTTGGTTCCGCGAGCTAGCTTCTCTTCTTTCCCTTCTTCGCGGTTGAAAACTTTAGGCCGGTCACCTTGAGATTTCTTCGCGTGAACGGACAACCTTTAGTAGGTAGGGAGGTCTTCCTTCTTTGTGTACTAGTAGTAGGCATGTCGAAGAACTTGTCGAATTCCTCCTCGATCTTTGGCTCGTTGTCCAAGTCTTCCTCGGTGGCGTCTCCTTCCATTCCGATGATGCTCCTCTTGCCCCTCCTCACGACAACACGGCTAGGCTTTGACGGGTCGGTAATGAAGAAGCATTGCTCAACTTGGCTAGCGAGTACCCATGGCTCATTTTTTGCGGAGGCGTTCTTCGATTTGGCATCGGGTATAACCATGGTGGTAAAATACCGGTCTTCTTTGACGACGTCCTTGGCCCATCTCACACGGAACATTGGCACCAACTCTCCACAGTAGTTGAGCTCCCATATCTCCTCGATCCTTCCGAAGAATCTTTCCTTGACAGTAGCCTCGTCATCGGCGTAGGATAGCATAGTTACTCCTGAGTTTTGATATTCGCTATACCTGTCCTTTTCCTCGGTGCAGAATCTGAAACCGCCGATGTCGTACGACTGATAGGTCTTTACGTTCTGCCCGGGGCCCTGTGATAAGGAGAATATGAGTTTTTCCTCTTCCGTAGATGGCTTCCTGCTCTCTGCTTCAAGCAGTTGCCTTTTCTTGAACCAACGCGTCAAGCTGGAGTTGTGCTCTCTGATTACGTCTCCCTTCTTCCTCTGCCGTCTCATGTCGACGTAATTCTGCTCGATTAAGATTTTGTGCTCTTCCACAAAATATTCGGTCACTTTTAAGTGTTGTAGCGCGACCCGGTGAGCCCTGTCGAGGTCGTCTTTTTTACCATGAATGCCAACAAAGATTGAGCGGTAGCCGTCGTGGTGACCAACTCCATCGAGCCTGCCGAGGTGTGTCCTGGTGGGCAGACCGACATCCTCGTTCTCGGTCCTTAGATAATTCTGGCAGAAGGAGATGCACTCGTAGGTTAAAAATCCCTTGGCCATGCTTGCGTCTGGACGGGCCCTGTTGCGAACGTATCCTTTCATGACACCGTTCTGCCTTTCGAACGGCATCATGTAGTGCAGGAACGTCGGACCGAGCTGCCTGATGTCATCAACGACATGGAGAAGGAGATGCACGCAGATATCAATGAATGCGGGCGGGAAGTAAATCTCGAGCTCGCATAGTATCACCACGATCTCTTCCTCAAGCATGTCGAGCTGCTTCACGCCGATCGACTTCCTGCTGACGACGTCGATAAAGTTGCAAAGGGCAGACAACGTATCACGGACGTGCTCATCCATTAACCCTCGGATCGCAACGGGAAGTATCTGTGTCATCAGCACGTGACAATCGTGAGACTTCATGCCGGTGAACCTCTTCTTTGTTGCATCCAGATATCTGCTTATCTTCCCCGAGTAACCGTGAGGAACTTTGACTCCTAGAAGGCACCTGAAAAACTGCTCGAGCTCCTCCGGACTCATACTGAAGCAGGCAGCGGGAAGCATCACCGTGTTCTTCTTTGCCCTTTTGCGGCGACCTTGAGTCCCTTCTGTCTGATCATCATCATCATCGTCGTCATCACTATCGGGGGCCTGAAGTTCTGTCCTGATGCCAAGCCATTTCAGATCGTATCTTGCTTTCGTCCCATCCTTGGTCTTATCCGACATGTGGCAAAGTGTGCCAAGCAGACTCTCGGTAACATTCTTCGTAATGTGCATCATATCGAGGCTATGTGGCGTCTTGAGGACCTTCCAGTACTCCAAGTCGTGGAAAACAGACCTCGCTTTCCATACACCCAGCAGTGGATCTACCTTCGGTCGCTTCTTTCCCGGCGCTGGGCACTCCTTCCAGTTTTTCAAAAGCTCGTCGATTTCTGTGCCGCTCCTCGGGCACGGGGCTCTTTCGGGCTCGTCTTTACCATTGAACAAATCACCGCGTTTTCTCCACGGGTGATCCATGCGAAGCCACCTTCGAGCCCCTGGGAACACGGTTTTCGAAGACCCGGGATCCCTTGGTAGCTGGAGATGCGGGGTCTTATCCATGCACTTGACACATGCGCAAAATCCGTGACCTACCTGGGCCGATACATATGAGCAACCAGGATAGTCCTGCACCGTCGTGAACAACGCGGCTCTCATATCAAAATAATCAGCTGTGTAGGCGTCCCACGTACGGGCTGGCGTCTCCCACAACGTGGCTAACTCCTCTTTCAACAGCCCGAGATACAGATGTATGTCGATACCTGGTTGTTTCGGCCCCTGAATGAGAATACTCATGTGTATGTACCTTTGCTTCGTGCACAACCACGGGGGAAGGTTGTAAGGCCATACAAATACGGGCCAGGTGCTATGGGTGCTACTCTGGTTGCCGAACGGATTGAGTCCATCGGTGCTCATACCCAGCCTGACGTTCCTTGCGTCGCCCCCAAAATTTTCGAAGGCCATGTCCAATTCTTCCCACTGGCGAGCATCTGAAGGGTGTGTCAGGATCTTTCCCTTCTCCGGATCTTCTTGGGGCTTCTCCCTTTCCGCATGCCATTGCATGAGCTTTGCTTCCTTAGGGTCTACGAAATACCGCTGCAGACGGGAAGTGATAGGAAAGTACCATACCACTTTTCGAGGAACTTTCTTGTCCTTCCCACTCTTGTACCGTCCTTGGCCGCACACCGGACATGTGTATCTGTCCTTGTACTCGCCCCGATAAATTGCGCAATCATTGATGCAGGCGTGGTATTTAACGTGCGGTAGGTCAAGAGGGCACACGACTTTCTTGGCATCCTCGATACTAGTTGGCAATGTGTTCCCCTCGGGAAGACGATCGTGGAAGAATTTCATGTTCTTGTTGAAGCTCACGTCGGTCCATTTGTTTTCCGTCTTCATCTCCAGAGCATCAAGCGTTACTTGCAAGCGCGTATCCTGTGGCCGGCACCCAGGATACAACGGAGTCTTCCCGTCTATCTCCATTTGCGCCAGCTTGGCTTTCTCTCTGGCTGCAGCTCTGTCGTTGCTCGTCTCCTTGAGTAGCAGTTCTTGAACATGAGGGTCCTGCAAGGCCGAAATTAGCGAGGTCTGCGTGTTCGCGTCTTCTCCACCACCATCTACTCCTTCATCATGACCGTGTCCGCCGGCATCTCCTTCGTCACCATGATGATCTTGTTCGCCGGCATCTCCTTCGTCATGATGATCTTGTCCGCCGACATCTCCTTCGTCATGATCATGATGATCTTGTCCGCCGACATCTCCTTCGTCATGGTTGAAGCCTAACATGAAACCGCGCCTGAGCAGGTGATCCTCCAATTGTCCGGAATCAGGGTCGATCCAGCTCACGAGTTTACATTTTCGACACGGACATCTTATCTGGCGCCTGTTGCACCGAATCATGTCCGCCTTCGCTTTTTCCTTGTATCTACTGATTCGACCGGAGCTCATCCTGACGACCATGGTTACGGCCTACGCGGTATACATAGAGCACAAACAAGAGTATGTTAATTAGAACCGCAACATGCATGCACACACATTAGTTGGCCCATGCATTAGTCGCAATACCCCATATGTCCTATTTTTAGCAAAGTCTCATGCCAAAATTCACAAAAAAAATCGGCATGACCTCTCCTAAAAGTAGGACATATGGAGTACCCGAATTTGCCGGAACGGAAGTTAATCGACGTTCCGACAAACTCAAGGGCCTCATGGGTACCTGCAGACATTTCACAAATCATGTTGCCGGCAACATCCACATACACGACACCATGGTCGGAACACAAACAACCACGACACACATCTGGCCATACACACACCGTCGGCGCCACCAAACATGCATATGCATGTTCATCATCCATGTAGATCCATGTCTCACCTAGTAGATTCGGTGCCGAGACGTGACCGTGATCGATGAGAGAACGTGTGATGTTGGAGAGAAACTGAAAGGATCGGTATGACACCTAGAGGGGGGGGGGTGAATAGGTGCTACTCCAATTTTAGTCTTTTTCAAATTAGGCTTGACACAAAAGGTAAATTTCTAGATATGCAACTACGGTGAATTTACCTATATGACAAGCTAGCAACTAAGCACGATATAAAGGCGGTAAACAAGGATAGAGGTAACCGAAGTCAAAGCACGCGGAGACACGGATGTAATCCCGAGTTCCTCCTTTTTAGGGGAGTACGTCTCGTTGGAGAGGTGTGAACCAACACAATGGTTCAACGGCCACAAAGGCCTCACCCTCTTCTCCGGTGAACCGCACCACAAAGGTTTGGTTCACTTCAACTATCGGAAACCTTCGAGGCGGAGTCCGGAGCCTTTACAACAACGACTTGGGGCACAACCCACAAAGGATTGGGGGCTCCCAAACAGCTACAATCTGTCACAAAGACAATCAAGTGAGTACAATAGGGGGCTAGGTTTTCCTAGTGGAAACCCTAGCTAATGGTCCCTCAAGTGAATGAGGGGGAAATGAAGAACGGCTTGGTGAAGATGTAGATCGGGGCCTTCTCCTTCAATCCTCCAAAGATCAACGAGTTGGGTGGAGGGATTGGGAGATCTAGTGATTCTTGAGCTTGTAAAATGGTGGACTTCTATTTCAGTCGAGCTAGCTTCTTGGAGAAGAAGCAGTCTTTATATAGGGGTCCCTGAAAATCCAACCGTTATGTGCAGAAAAACTGCACAGCGGTACTACCGCTGGGACAGCGGTACTACCGCTGCCTGCTTCCCTGCGGTACCTAGTGCACTGCAGAACCCAGCTGCAGCGGTACCTCGCAGAGGTACCGAAGTTGCCAGGCAGAGCGGTAGTACCGCGGCACTGCCCGGTAGTACCGCTGGGATCGTTCGATTAAAAAAGAAGGAACCCAGCGGTAGTACGAAGCAACTACCGCGGGGTACCGTAACCAATACAGAGAGCAAAAACGGCCTAGCGGTACCCCTGGCGGTACCACCAGCGGTAGTACCGCTGGCTGAAGCCAGCGGTACCACACGGTACTACCGCCAGGAGGAGTACCAGCTGTGCTGCAGGAGTCCCGCTCCAGGTGGAGCGGTACTACCGCTGCGACAGCGGTACTACCGCCAGACACAGAAATGCTCACTGTGCTGATTTCCAGGGTAACAAGCTCCACAAGACATAATGTATCAACAAGATATATCTGCAATTGTCAAGCGCACATTAGTCCTGATAATGTGTTGTCATTAGACTCCAAAATAGATTTAAGAGCAAGTATGCTCTTTCAATCTCCCCCTTTTTGGAGTATGATGACAACACATTAAAAAGGTTCACAAAATATAGGCGGGCTCCCCCTAACTATATGCATTAGTAGAATTTTGCGTTTGAATGCAAAATGCATATAGGTTAGGATCAACACTCCCCCTAGATTTTATAAACCGGGCAAGTTTATTGAAACAAACAATAAAGCACAACTTGCACAACGGTAAGACATGAGATAATAGCACATAAAGTCCACATAGTCTTACAATAATTTAAGGTCCACATGTCTTACCCCATGAGTT
This sequence comes from Poa pratensis, assembly GCA_947311845.1. Lineage (NCBI taxonomy): Eukaryota > Viridiplantae > Streptophyta > Magnoliopsida > Poales > Poaceae > Poa > Poa pratensis. The sequence continues at coordinate 5,017,553 of CAMZMU010000040.1, forward strand.
CAACGAAAGTAAAACGAGATACAAGAGGTGCACAAGCGAACAAACACCAAATCGAGAAAAACAAGCTTGTGCCCTCAACCATGCAACTCCCCCGGACAACCTAATAGAACCATCTCCCCCTTGGCATCATGACACCAAAAAGGGAGAGGCATAGCTAACGTCCCAAGTGGAAGTCACTCTTCATCGGAGGTGGAGGCTGCAGCAATGTCGTCACTTTTATCGGCTGAAACTGAACCATCCTCACACTTGCATCACCCTCCTCATCATCCTCACATCATCATCCTCAGAAGCTTCTGCATGAGCAGCGGAGCGACCAATCTGAGTGCGAGACCAAGGGATATCTGGCTGAGAAGAGGATGCATCATCCTGAAAATCATAGTCCACCCAAGTGCGACGGGTTTGAGCCACTCATCTTCTGCAGTAATTCTATCCTCAGATCCGGCCTTAACCGGAACGCCTAAATGCTCAAAACGCTGACGGTTGAGTTGACGCTCTTGCTTGTTCCTCTCATGTTCTTTATAGGCCCTCTTGTCAGCATCATCTATACGGCAAAAGATGGTTTTTACAGCACCAGCCAGCCACTTCTTGAACCCTTTGTCTTGAGCATTTGCCTTGGGGGGAAGTTCAAACAAGGGATCCTCCTCATCATCATCGGAACTTTCTTGTTCAGCGGGAATAAGTGGATGAAGATGTTTCTTTATGCTCAGCTCCTTGACCTTGTGGTCGGTGGGATCCTCCTCATTGTCCAAAAGAGCCAACGGAAGCTTCTTCTTGACCCACGTGGAAATGATCAATTGCATAATGTGAGCACCAAATATAGAAGGTCGCCTTTTCATCACCACAGCATACATTTCATGCCATATGATGTCCATCACATCCAGCTTCTTGCCTTGCCCAACCATGATAGAGGATTCAAACATAAGATCAATGAGTTTGCCATGGATTTGGTCAAAGTTTCCCACACGAGGCATAACGGTGTTGCGATAGATCCGATGCATGATGTCCCAAACCTTTAGCAAATTCTTTTGGAACCCCACCATGGCACGTCCTTGGATGTACAAGTCAAAGAGAACCTCGTGCTTCATCGGATTTGAGTTATAGTTGATGCGAAAGAATTGTTGCTGAGCATCTTCATTCAACACAAACCCATTTTCAGCCAACCCAAGAAGAGAAGCAAAATCAGCCCATGTGGCCTCAAGAACCTCATCTTTTGACATCCATTTAATCCGTCTTGGCTCATCCGCGAAGAAGTGAACGGTGGCAAAGAATTGCATGACAAGGTGATCATTGAAATTCTGCTGCAGCCCAATATAGTCATAGATCCCAAACTCTTTGCAAATCTCAATAGCATCGCCAAAATACCCAAGGTGCTTCTCCATGTGATCGGTGTCAATGCAAAACTGTTCACAAACCTTGGTCTTGTGCTTGGGAAGGACTTCATAAAAGATCTTCTCTTGAAACAGATTGTGGAACCCCGGAGTGGTGTAAGTACGGAGCTTAGGAGTGGCATAGGGGTTCATCCTTCTTTCTTTGACAAAATCCCTTGATGACATGAGTTTGAGCGACTTGCTCTGAGCAGCTCTGAGCTTTGCAGCATTTGACTTCTGACGGCGAGTGGTCTTTTCAGGCATAACTTCAGGCTCTTCATCTTCGTCAGCTAGGTCTTTGCCTGAACGAGCACGCTTAGCAGCCCGCTTGGTGTGACTCCCACTAGCCTTCTTACCAGCACCTGTGATAGCATAGGAGGATAGCAGGGAGATAAGTATTGCCAAAAACATCGAGACCAAACGAAAAGAATCCAGATTGCACAGTTCTGGAAAATGCCAGTTCCAGCGGTAGTACCGTGGAGCGGTAGTACCGCCACGAGGGCGGTAGTACCGCTACCACCAGATCTAGCGGTTGACTTTACGGTACTTGCTCGATCTATGGAATCTTCCAACCAAACTTCGCAAGAAGGATCCTAAACTAAGCACCAACTAGTTCCTACAACTTCTACCACAAGAACTACGGAAAACCTAACTCCATTGCATCTCAACGAATCAACTAGGTTGAGAGATAGGAGAGAGAAATTACCGGAGCTCATCGTGGAGGAGAGGAGGAAGGAGATGGTCCTTGAGCTTCCTCTGGCCGGAGAGGGGCTATCCAGGCCGGAGTAGGGCTCCCCGGCGAAGAATCCTGGCGGCGGCGGCAGCGGGGGGCGGTTTTCGAAGGAGAGGGTCGGGGGTGGAGGGGATAGAAAAGAAACTACCCCTCCACGCCCAACTTAACCTCTGGTGAAAACGCACCCAGCGGTAGTACCGCTGACCCAGCGGTAGTACCGCCCGCACTGGTACTTACGGTAGCCAGCGGTGGTACCGTTCCTGGGAAGGAACGGTAGTACCGCTACCTGGTACTATTGACTTCCAGCAAAAAATTCTGGGAATTCAACGGTAGTACCGGGTACCTGGTGACTACGGTACCGCTCGAGGGACTGCTGTGCCTGGAAACTCCAGGCAACGGTAGTACCGCGAGGGCACCGATAGTACCGGGCACTTTTGCCACGAAACTTCGACGGGTTGGTCACAAAGATTTTTGCAAAAAGAGAGAGATGTTTTTAAGGTGAACGGCATTGGCTTAGGATAGAGAAAGTAACTGGGGGAAGAGAGACAACCCAAGTTTGCAAGAATCAAAGATAAAGGCCAAACTTGGTGCTCTCCACAAAACGCAAAAGAGGTCTAAAAACCCAAATAAGATCAAATAAGATCAACTCCTCAAAAGGAGGAGGGCGGTGGCCTAGGCCACCATGTATGAGTATATGTGGTGTGACACCGCGAAGATATATCTTGGGTTCACCGCCACTACTCGTCATTTAAGCTCATCATTCATAAAATGAACAAAATAGAGACAAAATGAGTTCTTACTATCGGCATAATGGGGGGAGGGATAGTCCAATGGATTAGGACCGCACTCCCCCTATGTCCATGCCTACACCTAAACCAAACATATAGCTAAGAAATAGGTGTGTATGCAAGATATTCAAGCGACGCTCCCCGAATCGATGATATTTAGCTCATGCCTCAAATAAGTGAACCTTGCTTCATCAAGTGGCTTCGTGAACATATCGGCAAGTTGGATCTTCGTGGGAATATAGCCAAGCTCAATGTCACCCCGGTTGATGTGATCACGGATGAAGTGATAGCGAATCTCAATATGCTTCGTTCTTGAGTGCTCCACCGGGTTGTGGCCAATCTTGATAGCACTTTCATTGTCGCATAAAAGAGGCACTTTGTCACAATGGACACCGTATTCCTTTAAAGTTTGCCTCATCCACAACAATTGAGTGCAACAACTAGCGGCCGCCACATACTCGGCTTCGGTGGTGGAGAGAGATATGCAATTTTGCTTCTTAGAAGACCAACTCACCAAGGACCTACCAAGGAATTGGCAAGCTCCGGAAGTTGATTTCCTATCATCCTTGCAACCGGCCCAATCCGAATCCGTGTAACCGGCAAGAGAGAAAGTTGAGCCTTTAGGATACCACAAACCAAACCTTGGGGTATGAACTAAATATCGAAAGATTCGAAGAACCGCCGTTTGGTGGCTTTCTTTGGGAGCCGCTTGGTACCTTGCACACACTCCTACACTCAACACAATATCGGGTCTAGATGCACAAAGATAAAGCAAAGAACCAATCATAGAGCGATAGAGTTTTTGATCAACATCCTTATCTTTACCCTTTGGATTAAGTTCAAGATGACACTTGGTGTCCATAGGAAACTTCTTCTCTTTAGCATTTTGCATCTTGAACCTCTTGAGCATGTCTTGGATATATTTGGCTTGAGAGATGAAGGTCCCTCCACTCAATTGCTTGATCTCAAAACCAAGGAAGTACTTCAACTCTCCCATCATGGACATCTCGAACCTATCGGTCATAAGCTTTGAAAATTCATCATTAAAAGCTTTGTTAGAAGAGCCAAATATGATATCATCAACATAAAGTTGGCATATGAAAAGCTCCCCTTTAACCCTCTTGGTAAAAAGAGTGGGATCGATTTGCCCCACTTCAAAGCCACGGTCTACCAATAGCTCTCTTAGGTGCTCATACCAAGCACGAGGTGCTTGTTTGAGACCATAGAGCGCCTTATCAAGTTTGTAGACATGGTTAGGGAAGTGTGGGTCCTCAAATCCCGGAGGTTGCTTAACATATACCAACTCCTTTAAAGGACCATTAAGAAAGGCACTTTTCACATCCATTTGTTGCAACTTGAAATTATGATGTGATGCATATGCAAGAAGGATACGGATGGACTCAAGGCGAGCCACGGGAGCATAGGTCTCTCCAAAATCAATGCCTTCAACTTGAGAGTACCCTTGAGCTACCAATCTTGCCTTGTTCCTCACAACCATTCCATGCTCATCTTGCTTGTTCTTGAATATCCACTTGGTGCCTATAACATTGAGGCAATCTTTTGGCTTCTCCACTAGATTCCACACTTTGTTGCGCTTGAAGTTATTGAGCTCTTCATGCATGGCTTCCAACCAATCCGGATCTTCAAGAGCTTCAAAGACTTTCTTTGGTTCCACCATAGAGATGTGGGCTTGATGTTCATTAAAATTTGCCAATTGTTTTCTTGTGGTGACCTTGTTCTTGACATTAACAATGATATTTTCTAGATGAAGACTCTTTCTTCTCCAATCCTTTTTGACTCTTGCTATACGACGGGTTTCGATATCCTCATTGATGCGAGGAATTTCCGCTTGATCATCTTGATCATTTGAGTCCCCGTCTTGACCGGAGTGTTGACCTTGATCATCTTGAAGCACATCTTCAACAATGGAAGGAGAGGAATGATCTTGGTCATGACCTTGGCTAGCATCAACAATAGGAGAACTTGATTCTTGCATAGCAACATGGTCAACATGAGGAGGGTCTTGAACTTGTTCTTGGGTAGGTGCATCATTTGCTTCCATAGAAGGTGCAACTTCAACTTGTGATGATGGAGTCTCCACATGAGTGGAGCTAGGACTTGCTTGAGGAGGCTCATGATGGATTTCAACGGGGCGATGGAAACCAATGCCCATTCTTCTTATAGCATCTTGAGGTCTTCATTATCTACATCACAAACATGAAATTGCGCCACTTGGGAGCCGTCATTCTCATCGAACCTCACATCACAAGATTCTATGACTTTCCCAACGGTCTTGTCATAGACTCTATAGGTGTGAGATTCGGCACCGTACCCAACAAAAACACCCTCTAAAGCTTTAGATTCAAATTTAGACAAACGAACACTTTTGTTCTTATAGAAACACTTACAACCAAATACTCGGTAGTAGGAGACATTGGGCTTGTTGCCGGTGAGCATCTCATAAGATGTAAACTTCTTGCCAACACGAAAGAATAACCGGTTAGATGAGTGGCACGCCGTGGAGATAGCCTCGGCCCATAAGAATAGCGGAGACTTAAACTCCGCCAACATAGACCTTGCCATATCCATGAGAGTCCGGTTCTTCCTTTCGGCTACACCATTTTGTTGAGGGGTATATGCAGCGGAATATTGATGACGAATCCCCTCTTCACTAAGAAACTCATTTAAGGTGTAGTTCTTGAACTCGGAGCCATTATCACTCCTAATGACCAAAATAGGGACATTGTATTGGCGTTGAACAATATTGGAAAAGTCGATGACGGCTTGTTGGGTCTCATCCTTCGTCTTGAAGAAATAAACCCAAGTAAATCTTGAATAGTCATCAACAATCACCAAACAATATTTCTTCCCACCAAGACTAGGTTGAGGCACGGCACCAAAGAGATCAACATGAAGAAGTTCCAATATCCTCTTTGATGAAATGATGGTCTTGCCCGGATGGGGAGAATCATGCATCTTTCCTTCAACACAAGCCCTACAAAGACGATCTCTAGAAAAAGAAACATTCTTTTAGTCCAAGAATGTGGCCACCCTTGTGAAGACTTTGCAAAGTTCTCATGTTGACATGGGACAAGCGGCGATGCCACAACCACCCCACGTCGGCCTTTCCGAATAGGCATATTGCTTGAGTGTTGGTAGACCCCGAAAAGTCTACCACAAACAACTCATTTTCAACATACCCAACGAACATGACCTTTAGAGTCTTGCTCCTCAAGAGTACCACCATATCAATAGTAAAATGGACATCAAAGTTCATCTTATTAAGAGCACGAACGGACATAAGATTGTAACCTAGAGACTCAACAAGCATGACATTTACAAGGGTGATATCCCTTGCAACTACCACCTTGCCGAGACTCTTTACCTCGGCCTTTGACTTGTCACCATAAGAGACGGATGAGTTATTTAGATTTGGTCTCAACTCCGTCATAATCTCCTTGCTTCCGGTCATATGACTAGTGCATCCACTATCAACCACCCATTTCGATCCACCGGAAGCATAGTCCTACAAGAAATCATTGCTTGGATTTAGGTACCCATTTCTCAATGGGTCCCTTTGGTTAGCAACAAGGGTCTTAGGAACCCAAATAGAGTAATCAATGTAACCATCATATGGACCAACATATTGAGCATAAACATCCCCATAGTAATCAACATAAAGAATATAGTTGGGGTTGTTATGCCCCGCAAAGTCACTACGAGTGGTCTTGCCCCTTGTGGCACTACCACTCGCAATGGAAATCTTGGCTTGTGCGGGCTTGGTCTTGATCTTCTTGTTGTTGCTCACTTTCTTCTTGGGCTCGGTGTAACATCCCAAAATTATTATCAGGATTATATTCCAAAAATGAGAGCCAACAAAAACTTTTTGTTGTTTATTGTATGTTAATTGCTTCTTGTTACTTGAGTTGTTGTTCTTGCTGTTTGTGTGAGTGTTTGCTCTAGTGAACACTAGTAAGAAAGAAAGAAAACAAAATACAAAATAAAGCAAGAAAAATAAAAGTGACATTTGTGTCCCACAAATTCTCCAAGTGAGAATTTCAAATGGTTTCAAACAAAATTCAGTGGAGTGGGTTTATAAACACTCCCCATTTTGTTCCTACCACTTTTCCCCTCTCAAATATTATTTTGAACTAGTTTTAAAATTCTAAAATCAAAACAAATTGAAATAAATTAAAATGCCTTAATTAAAGCACTATAAAAGAAAATGGTTCAAAACATTTTATTATTTTATGCCAATTTTTGTGGAGCTTCTGTACATTATGGGAAGGCCCCACAAATTTTGACAAATTTTTATAAATTGATTTAGTGCCTCAAAATAAATCAGGAAGTGCTACTGCAATTAAACAGAAGGACTAAAAAGTAATTAGAAGAAAGAAGAAGGAAAAAGAGCAGAGCAAAGGAGCCAGGGAGGTTTTTGCAAAACTGTCTTCGGCTACCTCTCCGTCGCCGTGTCGTCGCCGTACGCCGCGCGCGTCGCCGTTTCCCCGGGTCCCCCAGGCCCCCCCTTGCTCGCAGCCGTCCACGCTCCGTGCCTCTGCAGCCGCCGCAGTCGCTCGAGCACCACGCTCGACCCGATGCCGCCCCTGTCCCCTGCATCTCCGCCGTGGTTAAACGGACGGCGACCGGCCAAATTGGCCCAGCTCGCCGCACCTCGCCACGCAATCCTCTACGCAGAGAACCCTAGCCCACGCCCGGACCCCCCCAGACACCGCGCGCTGGCCTCTCCCGCCCTCTGGACGCCGCTGGACTGCGACCACCGTGCGCCGCCGTCGCGCCTATTTAAACCACCCGAGCCCAGCGCTCTCTCCACACCGCCCCACTGTCTCTCTCACTCACCACCCTCTCTCGTGCACCGCCAGGAGGCCGGAGCCTCTGCCGGGAAGCCACTGCTGCCCGTGGCAGTGCGCTGCAACCTCGCCGTGCCGAGGTAGGCGACGACCACGGCCTCGCCGTGCTGGCCTCCCATTTCCTTCCCTCTGGCCTCTCCCTGCATCCCTACGATCACCGCACTCACTCACCCCTTGTTCCCCTCTCTTTCGTGCACCAGAGCATCGCCAGGAAGTCGCCGGAGCCCGTGCCCGTAGCCGAGGAAGTTCCGGAGCTCGCCGCCGACGAACCACTCCTTCCCAGGAAACGCAACTCGGCCAGGAGCTTCCCCCACATCGCCGCCATCGATCTACATCATCTCCGCCGTCCCTAGCCCTCTCAGGTGAGCCAATCGAGCTGCCCGCCGCCGCCGGAGCAACGGCGCCGCCTAATTTAGGTCGTCGATGAACGCGGCCTCTGTGAGCCGTTGGATCTTTGATCCACGGTCGCATACCGCTTCGCGCGCTTAGCCACTGACTGGTGGACCCCGCTAGTCAGATCTTTAAACATTTCCCGCGCGCGCACCGTTTCGCCTGAGTCACTGACTGGTGGATCCCACCTGTCAGGGATTTCAACATTATCCAGAACAGTTAGGATTTCTAATTTTAGTTTCTTTGGAAATTCAGTACTGGACTCATTTTATAAATTCAATAACTTGAGAATTAGGAATCCAAATAAATCAAACTCAATTGTTATGGAAAGCTTATTAAAATGTTAAACCAACCCAATTGGTCTCATGTCATTTAATTAAATAGTTAAAAGGTATTATTGAAAATTCCACAGAAGGTTTAAAATCTAAACTTGTTTGTTTCTGATACTCTGTTAGTCCAAATAATTCCAAACCAATTTTGCTAGCTTAGTACTGCCTTGTTTTAGCTCCCCTAATTTTGGTAGAATTAATTAAGCAGTATTAATTGTTGACTTTAAGATAAACCCTTATGGACTAAAACAAACAAATATGTTTATTGGTTGACCCAAATGAGTTAGGACCAATTTTGTTAGCTCACATATAGCCATGTTTAGTTACCCCTAAAAGGGTTTAATTTTTGGAACAATAGAATTTAATTGATAGCTAAAACTTAATTATTAAGCTACTGGATTCAATCCAATGTGTAGGGAGTTTGGTAACTCCAAATGATCCAATTCAAATTGGGTTGTCTTCTACACATCAGTAGCTTTCTATATAAATTTAGTTTGTATTTTTGTGACCAACAGAACTCAAGTTGTGGAATTAAACATGAATAACTAGTTTCTGCCATAATTTGGACTTAATTAAATAATGTTTAATTCAACTTATTTGAAAACCAAATTGTGTGGTTTGATGTGTGCAGTAGCTATGTGTGATGTTCTTGATTGTTGTGTTGAGATGATTGCTTGTATAGCTTAGTGATTGGTTGCATTGTTTGATTATTAATTAGACGAGAACGTTGTCGGATATATCGAGGAAGGAGAGTTTGCTGAAGTTGAAGAACAAGAGCAAGATCACTTTGCCAAGCAAGGCAAGCTATTCTCTGAGCTTGCACTACAAACATATGCATCTACTTTCATAACATGTTTTACTCTCAAGGCAAGATTTATAAAACCCATTTCAAAAGTATATGGAAATTATTTTGCCACCTATGTAGAAATATAAGATAGTTATATCAAATTATAGGATGGGAAAAACAAATATGGTTTATTCAAAACTCCTTTGCAATTACTTGTCAGATTATGAAATGCCGAGATGTCGGTGTTGGAATGGAGAAGTGGAAAAATGGTGATGTTTATGAAAAATGCACAGTGTGTCCTTGTACTTACGTCAACCATCCGGCACCCTGTGCGACCACATCCACCACATATGGGAAAAGGGCGTAGTCATATAATTTGCTCATATTAGTATGGGGTTCCTCAACAACGAGGATGACCTCGTTCCATGAGGGGATGGTCATGGCGACCTACCCCCTGACCTGGGTCCTGGCATCTAAGGATGGGGGATTGAAGGGTTCGCTCGCCGGGCAGAACTACGAGTCCTCACACTTAGGTTTCCTGACGGGGAATCTGGACTGGGTGTTGATGGAAAAGATGATAATTTCGTAGCGGTAGGATCCTATACTAGCATGAGCAAAGGACAGGCTATGGTCGGCGGCTTACTTCGCATACACCCTGTATGGCGAGACGTGGCGGACACGATGAGCTGCCGGATGGATGTGGGATAAAAGCGTGCTACCTCTGCAGAGGGTTAAAACTATTCGAATAGCCGAGTCCTCGGATATGGACAGTTGGGAGACCCTACTTTGACCATGTGCAAGTTTTCGAAAAGCTTTTAAGTCTAAAAGAAATTGAAATGGTTGGTGGGACACAACTATACCAGATGGAGTGGTATGAGTTGTTGGAATAAATGGACTATAGTGAGCCATGGTCAGGAAAAAGGAAGGGTTTTGGAGAAACAGATAAAATGGTGGTTTCTTTAAAAAGTGATTATAAAATTCTTCTTACCTTTTTCAATAAAGATATAGAGATGTTTTAAACAAACAGAAGTTGTAAGTTAAAGTAGAATTAGTGCATACTCATGTTGGGGTAGTTTGCGAGTACATTCAAATGTACTCATATTGGTTTCGCCCCTGGCTATTGTCCTAGCCAGACTACGAGGAGGAGCACTACGCCGAGCAGGAGTATGGCGACTTCTATGCGAACTAAGGATCTCCACAAGTCAGCTGCCTGTCGGGTTGTCATCGTTAGAATATGATGTCTACTACGCCGTAGCTTCCGCTGATATATCTGGTTTGGCCCATGAAGGCACCTATGTAAGACTTTTTATTCGGTACTGTAATGGATGTAACCTTTGGTATCCAATTCGGATTATGTGCAACGACAGACTGATCACGGGATCGTTGTGTTAAGCATAATCGGGTATTTCGGACAGCTAGTCCGGGGTCCCCACACTCGGCTACATAACCAAGACCCTCCTTCCCTTTGTGTGGTTTTTGCTCAAATAAGTAAGCAATACCCTTATCTTTACCTTTGGGAATAGAGGTCTTGGTACTAACATTTTCTTCAATAACATTTTCATGAACACGAGGAAGAATAGATATGCTAGTTGAGCTAGATTTAGAAAGTTGAGTTTGAAGTTGCTCATGAGACTTGACTAAAAGGGAATGAGTCGTTTCCAAGGCCTTGTGAGCCTTGTCAAGCTTCTCCATATCCTCAAGAAGTCTAGCATTAGCAACCCCAAGTTCAACTTTCTCCTTTTTAAGCACTTTATATTTAGCAAAGACATGATCTCTATCCTTAATGATTTTATTAATGATATCATCATTTTTAGCATCAAGAGAATCAATTCTTTCCTCAAGAGAACATCTTTCTTCACTCTCTTCATCAAGAGAGGCATTCAAGGATGCTACGGAAGCATTCAAAGAGGCAATGGTGAGAGAATCCTCTCTCTCAATCTTACTCTTTTCTTGAAGAAGTTCTTCGGCCCGCACAAAGTTGTCTCATGAGAGACTCAACATGTTCCTTAGCTTCACCTTGCAAGTTAGTCATGAAAGTATCGAAGGCAACAAGTTCCTTCTTAATCACAAGACTAGATTGATCACTCATTTCATGCATAGTCTTGGGAGAAGGAGATGATACCTCGGTGACATTAGCCATGAGGCAACGAGCGTTGTTGGTGGAGAAGTTCTCATTGGGGGATTCAAAGAGAGAAGATGATGAAGTTGATACAATAGCCAACGCGGCTACCTCATTAGTAGATGCATCTTCATCTTCGGAATCACTTGTGGCATATTCTTCTTGAGCCACCAACACAATTCTTGGTGCCTTCTTGAAGAAAGGCTTCCTTGGTCTTGCGGGCTTCTTTTGGATCAACCTTTAGTGGTCCTTGGGGATGAGCTTCCCACCATTTTGCTCTCGGTTCTCATAAGGACACTCTCTTATGTAGTGGTTCTTGTCATGACAATTGTAGCACGTCTTCCACTTTGAGGCTAGCTCTTTCTTCCCACTTGAGTTGTTCTCTTTATCAACCTTGGCTTTAGCTTTTGCCGGGTCTTGCCAAAACTCTCTTGTGGCAAGAGCTATATGACCATTTAGAGCCGGTTCAAGATCATTTGGAGCAATGTTGCTTGGGCACGCTTCAACCTCATCAAGACATACCACCTTGGCCTTCAAAGCAAGTGAGGGGCCTTGTTTCATCCCCATGGCCCTAGCACGGTTATATTCGGCATTCTTGGTGGCAACCTTGGAGGCTTGCACTTCTTGCATAACTTCATTGGATGTCATTTCGCTGTAGTTGTGTCTTCCTTGAATGGACTTCAACTCGATGGGCTCGAAAGGCAAGAGAGCATTCACATACTTCCTCTTGACATAAGCATCATCCACATAGGTTGCCCCCACATCAAAGAAGGCCTTTGCAAGAGTCTTGAGTCTTCCATACATGTCTTCATGATTCTCATTGTCAAACATGTAGAAGCCTTCGGCATCATTGCTCAAAGACTCATAACGGTTTCTCTTCATGCTTTCATTCCCAAGAAATGCAACCTCAAGACAATTCCAAGCTTCTTTGGCGGTGGTGGCATTGAGAACATAATGCTTGTCACTTTCACTCACTGAAAGTTCAATCATATGGAGTGCGGAGGCATTGAGTTGCTTTTCGGCAAATTCTCTTCTTGTCACATTGCTTGGATCCGCAACCTTGTACCCATCTTCAATGATCCTCCAAAGCTCGATAGAGGCACTGTTAATATGAGATTTCATTGAGCGTTGCCAACTAGCAAAAGCTAATGCATTAAGCTTAGGTGGAGGACCAATGGGGTTTATGCGGGTGGTGATAGGTGGGTCGATAGGGTACCATCCCGGAACGGTATGGTACTCTTCCTTCCCATCTTCATGCTTGGTAGGAGGTGGAGGAGTTGGTTTAGATTCGGAGGTGGTTTCCACCCCCTTCTCATTTTTCTTTTTACCCTCCTCGGAATCACCTTCATCGGAGTTAGAGATGCCCTCTAGTGGGATGGTTTCCGAAACCTTGGCATTTGTGAGTTTCATGAGCATGTCACGCAACTCACCAAATTTGACATTCATGTCATTCATGGACGATGTCAATGTTGTTTCCAACTTTTTGATATCGGCCATGGATGCCATGGTCTCTTTGGCCCTGGCAAGATCGGCCTCATCCTCACTTTGTGTCATACTTCTCTTAGGCGGTAAAGCCCAAAACAAGAGAGCCTAAGCTCTGATACCAATTGAAAGGATCGGTATGACACCTAGAGGGGGGGTGAATAGGTGCTACTCCAATTTTAGTCTTTTTCAAATTAGGCTTGACACAAAAGGTAAATTCCCTAGATATGCAACTACGGTGAATTTACCTATATGACAAGCTAGCAACTAAGCACGATATAAAGGCGGTAAACAAGGAAAGAGGTAACCGAAGTCAAAGCACGCGGAGACACGGATGTAATCCCGAGTTCCTCCTTTTTAGGGGAGTACGTCTCGTTGGAGAGGTGTGAACCAACACAATGGTTCAACGGCCACAAAGGCCTCACCCTCTTCTCCGGTGAACCGCACCACAAAGGTTTGGTTCACTTCAACTATCGGAAACCTTCGAGGCGGAGTCCGGAGCCTTTACAACAACGACTTGGGGCACAACCCACAAAGGATTGGGGGCTCCCAAACAGCTACAATCTGTCACAAAGACAATCAAGTGAGTACAATAGGGGGGCTAGGTTTTCCTAGTGGAAACCCTAGCTAATTGCCCCTCAAGTGAATGAGGGGGAAATGAAGAACGGCTTGGTGAAGATGTAGATCGGGGCCTTCTCCTTCAATCCTCCAAAGAGCAACGAGTTTGGGTGGAGGGATTGGGAGATCTAGTGATTCTTGAGCTTGCAACAATGGTGGACTTCTATTTCAGTCGAGCTAAGCTTCTTGGAGAAGAAGCAGTCTTTATATAGGGGTCCCTGAAAATCCAACCGTTATGTGCAGAAAAACTGCACAGCGGTACTACCGCTGGGACAGCGGTACTACCGCTGCCTGCTTCCCTGCGGTACCTAGTGCACTGCAGAACCCAGCTGCAGCGGTACCTCGCAGAGGTACCGAAGTTGCCAGGCAGAGCGGTAGTACCGCGGCACTGCCCGGTAGTACCGCTGGGATCGTTCGATTAAAAAAGAAGGAACCCAGCGGTAGTACGAAGCAACTACCGCGGGGTACCGCAACCAATACAGAGAGCAAAAACGGCCTAGCGGTACCCCTGGCGGTACCACCAGCGGTAGTACCGCTGGCTGAAGCCAGCGGTACCACACGGTACTACCGCCAGGAGGAGTACCAGTTGTGCTGCAGAAGTCCCGCTCCAGGTGGAGCGGTACTACCGCTGCGACAGCGGTACTACCGCCAGACACAGAAATGCTCATTGTGCTGATTTCCAGGGTTACAAGCTCCACAAGACATAATGTATCAACAAGATATATCTGCAATTGTCAAGCGCACATTAGTCCTGATAATGTGTTGTCATTAGACTCCAAAATAGATTTAAGAGCAAGTATGCTCTTTCAGAAACTAGTGGACAAAAAGAGATGTATTGGAGGCTCTCCTAAACCCTCACCAATAATCTATCAAACAAAATAGGTTTTACTAAAAAAAATGGAGAAACTATGGGCAAAATAGGAGGGGAGGGAAGAAAAATACGAGCTAGGTGGAGGTGGAGGAGGAAGAAGAGAAGAAGTAAATGGTGTGGTAGGTAGAGGGGTTGCCACCTTTTTGTAGATCTGGAGGCAACATTCTGTGGCGCATGCATCACGGTGCGCCACATAAACATGTCTTTCTGTGGCGCACCACCATGCATGCGCCACAGAATGTTGCCCACTTAAATTATTGGTGGGGCCGCACCATGTTTTCTGTGGCGCACAATTCTGCATGCGCCACAGATAAATTACCAATGCAATCATTGGAGGGGGCCCCACCGAATTTTTGTGGCGCATCCGGATGGATGCGCCACAGAAAGGTCACCAGATATTTGTGGTGGTGGGACCCACCATTTTTCTGTGGCGCACGCATGCACGTATGCGCCACAGTATTTTGTGGCGCATTAGGAGTGGTGCGCCACAGAACATTTTTTGTGGCGCATGGTAGGTTTGGTGCGCCACAGATAGGGAATCCACAGAAAGGCACTTCCCTACTAGTGAATGACAGAGCAACAACATCCCCATATGAGAAAAACAGATGACTATAAAGTCTATATCAGAGAAATTTAAATGAAGGTTGATCCCACCTCATTTACAGAAATTATAAGCAGTGCTCAATCGATTTTGACAAGTGTCTACTTGTCTTAATGATTAGAGACTATATGAATCCCGACGATGTTTTGGGACTCATAAGTAATTTCCAATGGAGCCAAAACAGTAGGCTATAAAGGGTCTACAACGCCAATGTGACTCTAAAGGAAATATGTAAAAAGCAATTTTAAATCGAAAGTTTTGCGCTAAGAGAATAAACAGATTACAATAAGTGCTAGTGGCACATAATGATCTGAGTTACATCAGATGAAAGTAAAGAACACAAGGGATCTTACGGACTAGAGCAAGTCTCTAGAATCAGAAGTTATTTTGGGTTAAAGAGAATGAGAGGACAATCGCTTTTCTATAAACTTATAGAATGGGAAATTCATTCCCTAATCCTGTGTATGTGGATGATATCCTACTTGCTAGTGGTGATGTCAATCTACTACCGACAGAGAAAAGAAGTTCTTGTCCTCAAAAGAGTATTCTCGGTAGAGTGTCTCTCGTTAAAAGTATCGAGATTTACTAAGAAAAGAAGAAAAGGGGTATTAGAAATATCGCATGGACATGCTGAGAAAAAGTCTCTAAAGCATGCATGTCGAGAAAATCTACGCCTGTTCTTATTGTCAAGGGTAATGGAATTGGGAACTTTAGTGTTCCAAGAGATAACATAGAACGGATCAAATGGATATGGTACCATATGCTTCAGCTGTTGGAAACTCAATATTACCCTGACAGTTCACAAATCCGGGTTGTTTTGGCAATGTCCAATCCAGATATATAGATCACTGGAATGGAATCAAAGATATCGGCCTCATGCTAAAAGAAACAGAGTGCTCTCAAAAGGTTGTGAGTACAAAGATAGATCCATAAATGTGCTCTCAAAAGGTTGTGAGCACAAAGAAAGAATTTGTGAAATGTATAGCGAAATCCACAATTGTCGCTAAATTTCACATTTGGAGTTTTTGTGTGGAAAAGCTCCAGAGAATGAAATGATTGGCATCAGTGTGATGTAAAGACATGTTATAGCATGATATAAGGCCGAGGGATAGGCAAAATGGTTAAGGAAACCTGTACCCGGAATTGATAATGGTTGACAACAGCAATAACCATTAAGTAATTCATTCCTAAGACAACGAGTCAAGTGTGGTGCCAAACACATTGACACAGAGTTATACGTTGTAAAGGAGAAAGTCCGGAATTATGTTGAAATGCTTGGAGCATAAGAGGAACATATAAAAGAAACACACAAGTGTTCGCAGATCTGCTAATTAAAGGCTTACCGCCCAGTGTGTTTTGGAGAACACATAGTCGACATGGGTTTTATGGTATAGTCTATATGATTTCCGGACAATAAAGAGGCCCAAAAGTTTAAAGAATCTATTTCAAAACAGAGACGTATATTGTAGCTGTCTGATTCTATCGGCAATGAGCTGTGACGATGAAACATGCTCTATGTACTGATCCGTGATGAAACAAGTAAAGTATAAAGTATAAAGTTAAAAGTAAAAGTGAGATCAAGGGGGAGAATGTTAGATTGATCTCAATTGACCGAGTCCAACGGCTCGATCAACTCCTTGATTAGCGCCCTGATCGGGGGCGCCCGACACTTAATGGTCGGTGGGCCCCTGTCACCAGCTGCTATAAAGAGAGGTGGGAGTCGGCGGCACTGATTACGAGGTTCGTCCGTGCCACTCGACTCCACCGACATCCCTACCGATCAAGGGTTAGCGCTGAGCTGATGGGAAGCACCACCGACGCCACTGCTATCCACTGGCTCTCCACCTCCGTCCACCATTGCCGGAGCCTCGAGCGCCTCCGCATCTCGAGGAGAAGGTACTGGTTCTTCTCCTCCCGATCTCGTATCTACCCGAATTGATCTAGCCTAGAGATCTTGCGATCTTAACATTGTCTACTTTTTTATCTCTATGTTCATAGAACACAGTTAGAAATATAATACATGCATAGAGACATTTGAATATTCTAAATTTAGAGAAAGATTTGGTTTAAAACTTACTACGACTTGGCTAGTGCTTCGGTTACCTCCCATTGCACCTCTATACAAAGCTCACGACTAGAAGTACAACACCAAAATCATAAGGATCACTATTTTCTATATGTATCAGAGACTTTAAACTCACGTTGTTGATACTAATTTTTTCACAACTTTTGCATCGCGAACGGCCTCCAAGGAGACCGATCTTTTCTCTTCAGGGGCTCAGCACCCTGTCTCGAAGATCGGATCAACTCTTTCTATTAATTACATAAATCTGTGCAGAATTCCAAAATCGATTCTAGATTGAAGATATTATTCACGTGCACGACATAAATAGTTTAATTCGGACTAATCTGATGTTTTTACACTACAAAACAAGTTTTTTTAAAAATAGAGAACTTTCAATTACAGAGAAAGTCGGTGTACAAGTCGTTCTTACAAGCTCTGATGGAGGGTGGGGTGTCTTCTAACATGACCCGATGTCCATGGGAGTGTGCTAGTGTTGCTAGCCCATCACTACGGGAAAAGCTGCAGTTCCCGACGGCCAAGAACCGTCGGCAAAGATAGGAAACCCGTCGGCATTGCTCTATGCCGACGGCCACCGTCGGCATCCGGCCGTCGTCTTCTTCTCCGTCGGCATACGGACAAAATACCGTCAGGATATGGAAGCCGTCGGCATACAACACAGTGCCGACGGTTTTCGTTGGTCGTCGGCATACAAAGCCGTCAGCAAACAAACTAACAGAAACGGTATCTCACGGCGACCACAAGTTCGCCGACGGCCTGACCGTCGGCATACAGCGGCCACGTGGCACCTCCTGGTTAACTTCCGTCCACCTGTATGCCGAGGGCAAAAGCCGTCGGCATACCTGGAGTATATGCCGACGGTTTTGCCGTCGGCATACTTGATGACCAGAACCAAAAAAAAATAATAGCCAATAAATGGCTAATTACAATGACAGGATTCAGGACTGGAAATTACAATGCAAAAAATAATAGCCAATAAATGGCTAATTACAATGACAGGATTCAGGACTGGAAATTACAATGCAAAAAAATTAGCCAATAAATGGCTAATTACAATGACAGGATTCAGCAATGGAAATTACAATGTCTTATGCCTTAACATTGAGCAATTGTTAACCCACTATACAATTTAGTTTTCAGCCACCTGTCAAAAGCAAGAAAACAGTTCAAGAAACAGCTAAAACAGGAAAGTAGACAGGATCAAGTTGAAGCAGCTAGGAAGGCATATAGATGATCTAGAACTATATAAGATACACTTCGGTGACCATATGACCCCAAGAACACCATAGATATTGACAAAAACTAAATCCCAGCAAGGAAACATGTGTAGGAGTTATCTATGTCAGGCATATACCAGATCATCATAACCAGCTGTTGTGTATTATCTATACATATATCACCAAGCAAGATTTAACAATGGAAATCTGTCTAGATAAGAAAAACCAAAAGGAACAAGTATATACAGCAGTTATTTCCCATATGTTCACACCTGCATCTCACATAAACTAGCGGCACTGCTCCTTGCTGCAAGCGGCATCACAGGCTCGGATGCAATGCTCCTTGCTGTGGAGACCATCACGTCTGCCTCCTGGTCTGCATCTTGATTTAGACAAATACCCATAAGCGGCAGAAAATAATCTGAAGTCTGAATGCATATATATAAACATGCATATAGAATTATCAAAAGACTAGTCTTGAATCTGCAAGTACCTCCCGGGCACGGCCCCGCGCTGTAGCTCACCGTGTTGTGCTCCTCCACACATGATCATCTGTAGCAGCAGCTCCGCAACTCCACGTACTCGTCATAGCGATCTCCGTTAGCAGCAACAGGGAACCTGCATGGATGAACCTGATCTGAATTTCAGTCCACGTGATCAAGATGAACCTGTGCGAGATCAAGATGAATCTATGCAAAATCAAGATAACTGCAAGATCATGATGAACTCCAGGTGCAAAAGGCAAGCATTGCAAGCTTTATCTTCTGGAAAAAAGAGCAAATACTCCAGCAATACGCATCCTTCAGTACAGCTGCAAGAACTTGCTACACAAAGCACAAAAAATGAACTTGCTACTGTAATGCAAGTAAAGCCTAATGAAATCAGATCAAACAAGCATATTGAAACTTGCACGATATTAATGCAAGCAAGACTACTAAACTTGCACTAAATTAATGCAAGCAAGACATACTGTGCAGGAGCATGATACAATTGCAATACTCAAGTAAACTTACTGAGCAGGAGTATAATACTCAAGTAAATTTTGCAAGCAAGCTTGCTGGAAATTACTCCACTTGTAAAATAACAAGTGCAAGTTCAGTGGTAAAATTTACTCCTAGCAAATTATAGTTATTCAAGTAATACTCAGCAAGCAAACAAGTTATTCAAGCAAGTTCAGTTTGTAAACATGCACAGCAAGCAAACAAGTTCAGTTTGTAAACATTCACAAGCAATCAGAAGTGGAACCAATTTTCATTTAGTGCAATTGCAGCTACACCCAACCTACAGCAGATATGGTACTAAGAAGAGGACTAGGTCAACCTTCTATACACCAAACTACAGCAGTTGCGGCTACATCCAGACTACAACAGCAGTTCTACCGGTAGCAACAAATCGAAGCAATAGCCTCACCTGCAGTAGCTGAGCCGGAGCAAAGTCGAGGACGCCCTCGCGGAGACGCCTGCGGAGGAGGCCGGTGAAGCAGCCGCGGCCAGGACGGACTGCCAGGTTGACGACGGTGGTCCGTGGAAATCGTCGATGTCGTCGCCGTCCTGGTTGCCGGAGACCGCAAACCCTAGGACACGCGCCGTCGCAAACCCTAGGTCACGCGCCGCCGCGGTCCGGCCAGCTCGACGGAGCGGCACACATCAAAGCATGCGCACGCCGACGAGACAGTCGGCCGCGACGCTGTGGCTGCTGGGCGCCGATGCATCATTCGTCGGTGAGGTAGGGCGGCGCGCTCGATCTGCTGCGAGGTTGGGCGGCGCGCTCGATCTGCTGCGAGGTTGGGCGGCGCGCTCGATCTGCTGCAGTGAGGTGTGGGGGTGGCGGAAGGAAGGATGGCCGGGGCTGGGGGAGGAGAGGACGGCGGTGGAGGGACGGGGAGGTGAGAGAGGCGGCGTCGTGGAGGAGGAGGAAAGAGGAAGGGGTCAAGGGAGAGAAGGAGCCTGGGTGGAGAGGAAGGGATAAGGTCCGGTCGTGTGTGGTGGAAGTGGAATTAGGGTTTGGGGATAGGTGGGCTATGGGTGGGCTTTGGTGGCCGGCCCAGTTCGTCTGCCACCCATATTTTTTTCTAACATATTTCTTTTCTTTACTTCTTAAAAACTCTTTCCAATAAATGTTTAGAAAGAAAATAAATTAGGAAATATTACTACTAAGTTTGGATATGGTGATTTTTGATCCTTCATTATAATAAAAAAAATGGTGCCAAAGAGAAATTTTGACTTCTTAAAAACTCTTTCCATTTTCCAAGTTTCAAAAATGACTTTTTTTTGTGAAGCAACTACAAAAAATATGGTGCAAAATGTAACCCTCACAATTATCACACAAATTAGTCCATATGTGATGGATAATCCCCAATTATTAGGAATTTTCTCGCTTTCTACCTAATTTCGCCCATTTAAATGACTTTATGCCGATTTTTCGAAAGTAATTCAAATTTGAACTACAACTATGTGATAGTTTGCTCTGATTTTTTACAAAAATCATTTTAAGATACACAAGTAGTGATTATATAACAGAATCATCGATAGTTTTGAAAAATTCGTCCCCTTTCAATGAATGGTCATGGAGGCCATTTTGACAATGTTTTCGAAAAAATCAAAGAAAGTGAAAAAATACTCAAAAAAAGGAATCCTTTGGCATGGAGTCCCTTTATGTGTACTAGTTTCTAGGGTAAATAATAAACATGAGCTTTTGCAAACTTTTCAAAAAAATCATTCACAAAAAGGTCTATCATCTATAAACATGTATAGGTTTCAAGCCAAATGATCAAGTTATGGCCATTTCCATGCCATAGTTTGTGATAAAGTGCCCATATTTGACACATTGGTGAATCTTGATATGGGAAACAATGTTGCCAAATTGAGTTGTCAAATTATTTTTTGAAATATCATTTTCCATTTTCTAAGTGGCAAAAATGCCTTTTTTTGTGAAGCAACTACAAAAAATATGGTGCAAATTGTAACCCTTAAATTATCACACAAATTAGTCCATATGTTATGGATAATCCCCAAGTATTAGGAATTTTCTCGCTTTCTACCTAATTTCGCCCATTTAAATGACTTTATGCCGATTTTTCGAAAGTAATTCAAATTTGAACTACAACTATGTGATAGTTTGCTCTGATATTTTTACAAAAATCATTTTAAGATACACAAGTAGTGATTATATCACAGAACCATCGATAGTTTTGAAAAATTCGTCCCCTTTCAATGAATGGTCATGGCGGCCATTTTGACAATGTTTTCGAAAAAATCAAAGAAAGTGAAAAAATACTCAAAAAAAGGAATCCTTTGGCATGGAGTCCCTTTATGTGTACTAGTTTCTAGGGAAAATAATAAACATGAGCTTTTGCAAACTTTTCAAAAAAATCATTCACAAAAAGGTCTATCATCTATAAACATGTATAGGTTTCAAGCCAAATGATCAAGTTATGGCCATTTCCATGCCATAGTTTGTGATAAAGTGCCCATATTTGACACATAGGTGAATCTTGATATGGGAAACAATGTTGCCAAATTGAGTTGTCAAATTATTTTTTGAAATATCATTTTCCATTTTCTAAGTGCCAAAAATGCCTTTTTTTTGTGAAGCAACTACAAAAAATATGGTGCAAATTGTAACCCTTAAAATTATCACACAAATTAGTCCATATGTTATGGATAATCCCCAAGTATTAGGAATTTTCTCGCTTTCTACCTAATTTCGCCCATTTAAATGACTTTATGCCGATTTTTCGAAAGTAATTCAAATTTGAACTACAACTATGTGATAGTTTGCTCTGATATTTTTACAAAAATCATTTTAAGATACACAAGTAGTGATTATATCACAGAACCATCGATAGTTTTGAAAAATTCGTCCCCTTTCAATGAATGGTCATGGCGGCCATTTTGACAATGTTTTCGAAAAAATCAAAGAAAGTGAAAAAATACTCAAAAAAAGGAATCCTTTGGCATGGAGTCCCTTTATGTGTACTAGTTTCTAGGGAAAATAATAAACATGAGCTTTTGCAAACTTTTCAAAAAAATCATTCACAAAAAGGTCTATCATCTATAAACATGTATAGGTTTCAAGCCAAATGATCAAGTTATGGCCATTTCCATGCCATAGTTTGTGATAAAGTGCCCATATTTGACACATAGGTGAATCTTGATATGGGAAACAATGTTGCCAAATTGAGTTGTCAAATTATTTTTTGAAATATCATTTTCCATTTTCTAAGTGCCAAAAATGCCTTTTTTTTGTGAAGCAACTACAAAAAATATGGTGCAAATTGTAACCCTTACAATTATCACACAAATTAGTCCATATGTTATGGATAATCCCCAAGTATTAGGAATTTTCTCGCTTTCTACCTAATTTCGCCCATTTAAATGACTTTATGCCGATTTTTTGAAATTAATTCAAATTTGAACTACAACTATGTGATAGTTTGCTCTGATTTTTTTACAAAAATCATTTTAAGATACACAAGTAGTGATTATATCACAGAACCATCGATAGTTTTGAAAAATTCGACCCCTTTCAATGAATGGCCATGGCGGCCATTTTGACAATTTTTTCGAAAAAATCAAAGAAAGTGAAAAAATACTAAAAAAAAAGGAATCCTTTGGCATGGAGTCCCTTTATGTGTACTAGTTTCTAGGGAAAATAATAAACATGAGCTTTTGCAAACTTTTCAAAAAAATCATTCACAAAAAGTTTTATCATCTATAAACATGTATAGGTTTCAAGCCAAATGACCAAGTTATGGCCATTTCCATGCCATAGTTTGTGATAAAGTGTCCATATTTGACACATAGGTGAATCTTGATATGGGAAATAATGTTTCCGAATAAAGTTTTTATTTATTTGCACGAGAAAATCATTTTTCATTTTTTGAGCGCCAAAAATGGTTTTTTTGCAAAGGAACTACAAAATATTTGTTTAAAAATTGGACCCCACCATTTTGTAAAAATATTAGACCACATTTTATGCACAAATAACCAAATGTTTGCCTTTCAGAAGCTTTCCCTCCACCCCTTGTCAAAAAGACAAAATGCAGGCGATTCAGTTGGAAACGGGTCAAATTTGAACTGCAACTGCTCCGTAGTTTCCTCGTTATTTTTGTTAAAAATCATTTTTAGTTAGACAAGTACTTATTTAATCAGAGATACCCTAATAGTTTGGCAAGATTCAGCCCGTAGCTAAGAACGGTCGTGTCACCAATTTTGATTGTATTTTGAAATCGGCATAAAGAATTAAAAAAATCAAAAAATGTAAAGCCTAGTAGTTTGGCAAGAACGGTCGTGTCACCAATTTCGATTGCATTATATGTTGAAATAAATAAACTATGTATGCAAATATATTTGAGCGTAATATATTTATACTTATAAATGGTGCCGATATATGTGTGTAAATTTATTTGGGCACAATAAATAATTATGTACACAAATATATTTGATCAAAATATATTTTGGATTATAAATGGGATAAATAAATAATTATGGATACACAGATATTTTAAACTCATGTTCAAATAAATAATGTTGTGAGCTTTAGTACTACTGTTTAGTTAATAGAGATATTGAAGCTAACTCCGATCTGTACAACAAATAGCAGCGTGCATGTTGGTTAGCTCAGCGATGCTAGGTTCACGAGGTGCAGTGTTCGAATCCTGCACTGCGCAATTATTTTTTGAAGCGGACAAATAAATAAGCCGACGGCTCCTATACACGGCCGTCGGCATAGATCTAACGCTGTCAACTTCCGTTTGTTCACTGCCACGTGGCAGCCTGTTTGCCGACGGCCTTGTCTACGCCGACGGGGACCCTCGGCAACTGTTTGGTGTACGCCGACGGCCTAGGTATGCCGACGGGCACAATAAGAAAGCCGTCGGCATATATGCTATATGCCGACGGTGTTCGTTTGCCGACGGTAATTATAACGGCTGTCAGGATTTGATCTGTATGCCGACGGTGGGCCGTCGGCAATGATTTAGCCGTCGGAAACTGGGCTTTTTCCCGTAGTGCATCAGCAACTTTGTTTGCTTCTCTCCTCACGGTGATAACCGAGCAGCACTGGAACTTTTGAATCAGAGACTTAGCATCTTCGTTGTCCTCCATTATCCAGCGGAAGATACGAACCTTGGAGCTGTTGTGTCTAGGGAAGTGAAAGCTGGACACGTCTTGAGCTGCACAGTTGATTTCAGTGTCTGAAGATTCAGTTTTTGTAGCTTCAGTTTCAGATATTCTTGGTGTCTTCCGTGAAGTGCCACAATGCGTTATGACATGTCGCTGGAGCGATTCATGCAAGACTAAGAAGCATTGGAACATGCACATATAACAGGAGCAGTGAAGAAGAACATATGCTTTACTTGTCATCTTGCAATCAAAGATTGCGATGTAGATATCTGATGTTCTAATCATGAACAAATGCCGGCAACGCAAACTAGAATGTATCCTGAGCTAACAGTGTTTGAAGATATGCCTAACACATAATGTCATCAATTGGAGCACCGTAGCACTCTAGAAGTGAAAGATAAAGAGGAGTGAAAAGATCAGAGCTCACCGGCTTCCATGTGGCGAGGCCATGCCCCTGGCAGCCTCAGACCAGAGCGGCACCACAAGTGCCAGGAGGCAGGATCCGCCCTCTGTTGCCCATCCCCTGCAGCCCTGCTACACTAGCTCCTTAGAACATCACTCGCCCCACTGTGCCCCCAACGCTACCGTAGCATTAAGTTTTTGTTACCTGTGGCTTGCGGTTGCACAATTTGCTGCAGTTGTATCTCCACTTCTGTAGGTGCTGTTTGGGGCCGCCGTCACTGCGGAAGGTTGTCGTGTGTGGGGATGTGGTAAATGCCACAATGTTAGTAGGAGTAGAAACTAATGCGGGGATGTGGTAAATGGCACTAGCAATTCAGCGAACAGTCGTGGGCAGTAGAGCTGGTTGTGCGAAAGGCTGCCAGACAAAAACCAATGCGGGCACAAGGAAGGCAGGGAGGTGGAGCTTACCGTGCGTAGACTTGGAACGAGGCCCGCCAAGGCCATTGGTCAGGATATGGGTTTATGAAATTGGGGAGTTAGTTTTTCCTAGAATAATTGGGGATTGACTGTTTTTTATTAGGGATTGGCTAGGTGATTCGGAACTTGGAACAGCAGCAACGGCAAGAGGGGGCGACAGCACATTAGAAGTTCAAAGTCTAAACTTTCAGTGTGAAAACCCAAGATCTGGCCTTAATTGGTTGTGCTTGGCAATTGCCTTGGTGAAGACATTGTTTTTGCGAGTGTGGACTTTCTTCGGGGTGAAAACATATGATTTATGATCAGGGCGACGACGGCGCTTGAGCACTGTTCCCTTCTTGGAGGCGTCGCTTTTGGAGAAGTTGGACTTCTGGTACTGTTTTGGTGGGTTTGGTCGGCTGTAACAAGGAATAGATCACTGTAGCGGGACTTTTTTTTTTGTAATTATTCCTTTTATTCTGGGCTGTGTGCATCTGTGGGGCCGCTATGGCACACGTTATTGCAGAGGCTGGGTGTAATTGGTATCATCGCAATATTAATATATGCTCTCTATCTGAAAAAAACTAAAAAAATATAATCTTCAAACTATGTAGGCAAAAGGTCATTACGAATGAATGGATAGAGAAAATGCATTTGGCTCATTCGTTACTATATCATGAAAGCAAATGAAACACTTGGTTTAACTAGCACTAGGATGGTCTTTCTAAAGACAAGAAGGTCAATGCACATTCAGATCTAGCAAGAGCTGTTGTTTAAATTTCTTTTGAATCATGAGTTGCGATGGTTGATATATGGAGAGATTCATTACCAAACTTGATAAATAGGAGTACGTTTGGGTTCTTTGTGTCCAGAAATCCTGGAACACAGCCACTCTTCTTTCCTCCATCCTCCATCGGCTACTCGTTTTGGGTTGGAAGAAAGCCCGAAATTTATGAAAACCATTTTCCACACAATCATGAGAAAAAAGGACCTTGGCTGAGGGCGAGGAAAGGAGACCGGTGGATGCCGACGGCGATAGCAATGTCAGATACCTACTCAACTATAGGACTAGCCGACTAGGAGACATTGCCTAAGAACAGATGGGTCGAGAGGATTTATTTGCAGTCGGAAGATGGCCTCACTAACACTGAAACACGACACATGACTGAGTGGGCAATGGCAGTGAACTGGCGACCACCAAGAAATATCTTTATAACACTACGTATATGCAAACAATGATCCGGTTGATTCTTTTCCATGATAAATACTTGAATTTATTTATATCAAATTATAATTTGTGAAACTTCAGAGAATTGGTTCAGTTTCACCGACCATACCTTACTGCACAACTACCATTTATAGCAACATGTTCTCATATATATCCTTTAATATACCAGGCACATCAACAATATCTGGCTATTAGTATAGAAGTATACACAAATGTTCGCCCTATCATCTGTATTTTTTATGACATGAGCAATGTTGGCCAGGTGGTACCAAGACGGATTTATGCACTTGGGAATGGCTTAACTAACTTTGTGGGAATGGCAGGCAGTGGGAAAAGGCTAGCTGTTTTTTTAGAGCACAGTTGTAGTTGTTTGCTCGCATTCATGTAAGGGAACGAGAACAGATGTAGTGACATACAGGCTCAGGGTAATCTAGGCCTCTTCTTGGAGAACGAGTAATTCTACCAGGAGACAAGTTCCGCACGTGCAGCACAAACCAGAGGCGTGGTGGCGCCGGACGAGAGGCCGCGATGTTCCTGTGAGGCGGCTGCCACATGCCAAAGACATGTGTGTGAAGTCTGAACACGTTTTAAGAAAGCACCACGTTTCTCTCTAGCAACTGCAGCGGCGGCGCATCCCATCTGGAGTGACGGAGGCATCTCCGTCCGGCGGCAAGGCGCCTGGAGAGTGGTTCGCACCAGTTCGTGCACGTTGTGGCCCGCCCGACGGCGAGAGCGGGTTGTCGAGGCGAACCTGCAGCGCGATCGAGCGCGTCCCTCGTGTCTGCTGGCTGCGGCATGGTCGTCTACTTGTATCTCCAGCCACCGGAGCACGAACTGGTGCCTCCCAGCTGCAGTGGCGGCGGCGCCCCGGCCGTTCTATTCCAGGCATGAAACTGAATCGTATTGGTGGGTGCCGAGTGGACGTGGAAAGAAGCTCGCCAAAGTCTTCTACAGAACTACGGCTATCTTCGTGTAAATAAAAGTTATTGTCAATTGCTTGTCAGATATGTCTGGGTGGTGTAGTTGGTTATCACATTAGTCTCACACACTAAAGGTCCCCAGTTCGAACCTGGGCTTAGACATTTATTTTTTCAATCTACTTTTCGTGCTAAATTAATAATTTTAAGATCTATTTCTTTAAATCTCCAATATTTATGTTTTTCGAGTATCTTCTAGAGGATTGTTTTTCTTGTAGCCTATAATGTACCTTTTTACCATTCATATATGTATTTATGCACATACACATTGTTATTGTACATCCATCTAATTTAACTTTCAAAAAAACTTTGTTTAAAATTGTGTTACAAAATTGATTGTCCTACATGGTACCCTACATTTGGACCATCTCATCGGTGGGCCGATCATCTTAGAGCTCGCTTCTTGGAGGGTGGTTAGCAAGGAGGTTGTACATGCCCTTCTTCCCTAGATTCATGCATGTGACACCACACCTCGTGGAAAGTGCTCGCCTTTGCTCGAGCGTGCTCTGTTGCCGGCAGGAAATGAATTGGATGCGCATGAATTGATTCTGGTGAGGCGAGCGCTGCCGCGTCGTCCCATCAGGGCGGCGCCGTCGTCTGTAAATCGCTAACCCCAGCCTGCGCTGTCGCTAATCCGGCATGAGTTTGATCTTCTCGGTTTCAGAGTGGGCAGGACAGGCATCTCTACATGGCAGTAGCCCCCTTTCAGAGAAAGAAATTACATCAACTTCTCTTAGCTTTGAGGAGGCACTAGTTTTAGACTCGCATTCGCCAGTAACAGAGCATAATTCAGCCTCGAGAAATAGGAGTGTAAAAGGGAAGATGTCTTGGGTGTCGGTTGTTGTATGACTTGCTGTTGTCAAATCCGTGTCAGCCATCGCGTGTTGAGGTAGTAGGATGTAGAAACTGTTGCTGTTGTATAGTTAGCTGTAAGTTTAGAAACTCATAAAATTGAATCAGACATCACCCACCACACCATACACCATAACTAACATTTAGAGGTAACATGTTCTCGTGTTGTTCCTTCAATATATACCACACATATAGCACATCCACACTTACCTAGTAGGACATGCACACCCACTACCACAAGAAGTGTGTCGATCATCAAAACGTCGATAGAACAAATATCTATGAAACAAGTGCTAGATGCCATGTACCGGGATAGAAGTATATATCTGGTGCATGGACAATTTTTCGGAATTGTAGGCATCTAGAAAGAGCTAGCAACTGCAATATTGAAATTCTGCATACATGTATGAATGTGTGTCAGTGAACAGTGAACCTGTTTTCTGTTATCCAATTTATACGTTTGGGCTTGACAGCAGTTATGCGATAAGTATGTATTTGCATTAACCATTGTCTCTGAGCCCATACAGTAGGAACTGTTGCTGTTAACGTCGTCGTTGGTCCTCTATCTGATGGATGGACGCCCTTGCTGTTTAAGAATTTTGTCTTGTGAATGCGAATACAAGTCTGTGTTGTCAGACACTAAATTGTGAGTTTGCAACTATATGCATGAAATGTAGAAATAATTTATTTCAGGGAGTGAGAACGGGGCAATAGCCCAGTGGTTAGGGTCGCAGTGGCGCAACCTTGCGATCAGAGTTCAACTCCCGTCGGGAGCAGAATTTCTGGAATTCTTACAAGGGTGGGCTTCTACCTATTAAAATACCACCAAGGTCTAGTCCTAGTTGGATTCATTTTTTTTCAAGGAGTACTCAAATTGTATCACTACCGGAAAAAGTTTCTTTGCCGTGAGGTTGCCTCTTTGCCGTGTGTCCAGTTTTGCGGAACACGGCAAAGTTTAGACTTTGCCGTGCAAAACTGCAAAAGGCGCACGGCAAAGTTTAAAACACGGTAAAAATTTCTTTGCCGTGAGGTTCTCTCTTTGCCGTGTGTCCAGTTTAGCCGAGCACGGCAAAGAGTAAAGAAAACACACGGCAAAGACCTATACACGACAAACATGTAAGAAAACACACGGCAAAACACCACGCACGACAACAACCAGAGACCACGTGTGCGTCCTCGTCAAATTTCACGGAGCGGCTATAACATGTACTTTGCCGTGTGTCTAAAATACATGGTTTGCCGTGTACATATGAAAAACACACGGCAAATTAGAATGATTGAGCTAGCTAGCTAGCTTCTTTCCGTTGGGTTGCAACAATATTCAAGCTAAATAGCCAGGCACTAAAGCAAAGTTGTTTCGGTGCGGTAAATAAATCCCAATCACATTAGGTAGCTAGCTGGCTGTTTTGCCTAGATAAAATAAATCACTGTAGCTATTCTTTTTTCTTGCAACACAACACTGCAATCATCAAACAGTTATAGGTGATAAAAGTGAAGAATTAGGGCCACGTCGACAGTCATCTCATACACGTTATGTTTCTTTCCGCCCAAAGTTTTCTGCGTCAAAATTTTCCACGTCTAATTTCTTTGCCGTGTTCCAGAAAAATACACACGGCAAAGAATATATATCATTTTTTTCCATTTTCTAACACTAATAGCCATTTTCGTGGTATAATCCATATTATCTAAGACTATTTGCACTCATCTAATTTTCACACAAAGTAGTCCATATTTGATGTGTAATCCAAAAGTATTACAATTTTTCTAGCTTTTTACCTAATTTCACTTATTTAAATTCTTTTATGCCGATTTTTTAGAATAATTCAAATTTGAACTACAAATGTGTGATAGTTTGCTCTAATTTTTTTACAAAAATCATTTTAAGGTACACAAGTAGTGGTTATATCACAGAACCGTCGATAGTTTTGAAAATTTTGACCCCTTTAAATGAATAGACAAGACGACCATTTTGACCGTTTTTCAAAAAAATAAAAGAAAGTGAAACAATACTCAAAAAAGTATATTTTTTGGCATGGAGTCCTTTTATGTGTAGTAGTTGGTAGTAAAAATGATAAACTTGAGTTTTGAAAAAAACCATTCTTCACAAAAAGGGCAATCATCTACAGACATGTATAAGTTTCGAGTCAAATGACCTAGTTATGAGCATTCATGTGGCATAGTTTGTGATAATGTGCCCATATTTGACACATATGTGTGTCTTGGTATGGCAAACAATGTTGCAAAACGAAGTTTTTTTAAAATTATTTCTATAAATATCATTTTCCATTTTCTAAGTGTCGAAAATGACTTTTTTTGTGAAGCAAGTACAAAAAATATGGTGCAAAATGTCACCCATCTAAATTTCACACAAATTAGACCATATGTTATGGATAATCCAGAAATATTAGGAATTTTCTCGGTTTCTACCTAATTTCGCCTATTTAAATGACTTTATGCCGATTTTTCGAAAGTAATTCAAATTTGAACTACAAGTGTGTGATAGTTTGCTATGAAATTTTTTCAAAAATCATTTTGAGCTACATAAGTAGTGATTATGTAATTGAACAGTCGATGGTTTTGAAAAATTTGGCCCCTTTCGACGAATAGCCATGGTGGCCATTTTGACCCTTTTTTCAAAAAAAATCAAATAAAGTGATAAATTGCTCAAAAAATGAAATCCTTTGGCATGGAGCCCTTTTTATGTGTAGTAGTTGATATAAAAAATAATAAATTTGAGTTTTGACGAAATTTTCAAAAACTTCTTTCACAAAAAGGTCTATCGTCTACAAACATATTTAAGTTTCGAGACAAATGACCAAGATATGACCATTCCCGTGGCATAATTTGTGATAAATTGTCCATATTTTACACATGGTTGTGTCTTGGTATGGAAAACAATGTTGCGAAAAAGAGTTTTCAAACTATTTTTATAAATATTATTTTTAGATTTTAAGTGTCAAAAGTGACATTTTTTGTGAAGCAAGTACAACAAATATGGTGCAAAATGGAACCCATACAATATCCACACAAAGTAGACCATATTTGATGGATAATACAAAAATATTATGAATTTTCTCGGTTTCTACCTAATTTCGCCTATTTAAACGACTTTATGCCGATTTTCCGAAAGTAATTCAAATTTGAACTACAAGTGTGTGATAGTTGGCTCTGAAATTTTTACAAAAATCATTTTATGGTACACAAGTAGTGGTTATATCATAGAACCATCGATAGTTTTGAAAAATTCGACCCCTTTAATTGAATAGACACGGCGGCCATTTTGACCGTTTTTCAAAAAAATAAAAGAAAGTGAAAAAATACTCAAAAAAAAGAAACCCTAAAAGTGCACATATTTTGCATAGTTTAAGGTACACAAGAATTTTTCTGTGCAATAATCACTGCTACATAATCAAATGAAATCAGAAAAAAGATAAAGATAAAAGAAAAAAAATCTCTTTGCCGTGTGTCCACACACAGCAATGAAACTACGGATTACATTTCTGAGGCGTTGGATGGTTGATGTGCACAATCCAACGGCTGAAAGAATCTCAAACAAAGCACACGATCCGTGTGCAAGCACACCATCCGTGTGCAAGCAAACCTGGCCACCTGGGCCCGTGCTTGGGCCTGGAAGCGAGGCCCGCGTGCCGGCACGGCACGGCCCGTTTAGCAGGCCAGGCGCGCAAAATATACAAAATTAGCGTTACCTGGGGTTCGAACTCGCGACCTCTCGCCAGGCACGCCGTCCATACCACTACACCACTTATGTACTCGTGTCAAGTAGGTAGATCAACGACATATTATACAAGTATCGTATATTTAGTTAGCTAGCTTAGACGAATCTTACATACTGAAGAATCATATGCACTTGTGCACGCACGTACGCAAGTACAGATTTTTGTTTAGCTAGCATTTTACGTATTTCTATATTTATCTGTGAAATTTTCAGATATTTCCGCTATTTTTTAGCTAAAATAGGCAAAATAGGCACGTGGGCCCATTAGTGCTAAACGGGCTCGTGCCGGCCCGTTTCCTTGATGTGCCGTGCTGGGGCCTTAAGGCCAGGCCCGCGTGCCTGCACGGCACGGCCCACCTACTAAACGTGCCTACCCGTGCCGTGCCGTGCCAGGCCCGCCAAGAGCTAAGTGGGCCTGGGCCGTGCCGTGCCGGCCCGTTGGCCAGGTTTGTGTGCAAGCACATCTCGATCCAAGCACATGTCGTTTCTTCCGCAGGTAAAAAAGAACAAAATCGCAAAATCGTTTCCTCCGATCCCCTCTTATCCTCTCGATCCAACTTCATCTTCCCCGAGGCGCGCGGTGAGCCGCCGCATCTCCTCGTCCTCCGCCCACGACCCGCCGCCGCAGCAGTCGCTCTCGACCGACGTACCGCCGCAGTACGAGCCTTCGGACACGGCCAGGGGAACGCCTCGGCCGTGGATGGCGTCCACGGTGTCGGAGAAGGCGCGCGAGTTGCGGGGGAAGGTGGAGCCCGGCGCGACACGGATGATGGGCGTGGTGGTGGACGTGGGCGGCGCGCGGCGCTCGAGCATTTGGACGCGGTGGGAGAGGTGGGCGAGGTGGTCGCGCGGGGTCTGCGCGTCGAGCACGTCCGCTTCCGACGCGATCGGCGGGTGGTCGTTGAAGCGGCCGCTGAAGCACCGAAGGGGAGGGTAGTAGCCGCCGGACGCGGCCGCCGTCGATGGCGTGGAAGGATGGCGCGGCGTGGAGGAGAGGCGGGGCGTGGAGGAGGCGCGCGGGGAGGAAGCCATCGACGCCGCGGCGAGGCGGGACTGGGACTGGACGGCGCGCATCGAGATGGAGGCCTCGCGCTTGGCCACGGCCTCCTCAAGCGCGGCAAGCTCGGCGCCGTCGTGGGACATCTTCTCCTCCGCGTAGCGCCGGAACTGGCGCGCCTCCATCATGGCCTCGGCTTTCTCCCGCTGGAGGCGAAGGATCGAGCGAGCGTGGCGTGGTTGAGCGAGCGTGGGAGCTACGGGAGCGTGGAAGCTACGCGAGCGTGGCGTGGTCGAGGAGGCGTTCGACGGCGGCGCCCAGCCCCGCGAGCACACAGCACCGTCGGCGGCGGTGATTTTTTTAATCCTATTTTACCTGTTTGCCGGGTGGAGAAAAAAGCGCACGGCAAAGATGGTGAAAAAAGCACACGGCAAAGATGTTTGCCGTGGACGGGTGAAAAACGCACGGCAAACTGACAGCAACGGTGCCGTCAGCTACGCTACCGCCGTCAACCTGTTTTACTTTGCTGTGTGGTGGAAAAAACACACGGCAAACGCTTTGCCGTGTATTTTCCTAAAAACACACGGCAAAGTTCTTTGCCGACGTGATCGTAGCCGTGTGGGCTTTGCCGTGCGATTATACACGGCAAACACTTTGCCGTGTTCCGCATGTCCTTTGCCGTGTATTTGCTATACACGGCATATTTTGTTTTTCCGGTAGTGTATGTAGTAGCTAGTGGTGGAGGCAACTCATTGGCAAAATAAATTTCTTGTCTGGATGATTGGAATTCATCACCGTGTAACATATATATCTGCATTAATCACCCTTTCCTAATTCATGTTCAAGAGCTGATTATGGCATAGCCAATTTATTCATAATTTTTGCACGCCGAGTTTCCACGGTAATAGCAGGTGGTTGAAGTAATTTACGGAGTTCTGATTAATATTTCCATGCACTTATTTTAGTCAAAATCAAGTGGTACGGTGCTTTCGTCCATAGATTGGCGAAATACACATATTAATTAGAGTACATTTGTTGATTGAGAATTTTTAAAGATTAGACTCAAACATCACCCACCATCGTTACGTTATTTCTAACATTTAGAGAAGCATCTTCTCTCAACGGTCCTTTTATATATATTGAGGGCATCCACATTATCTATTACTAGTATATACACATCCACTCTAGGACGTATGTTGTTCATGATTACTCGAATACATATAGATGGAACAAATATTACCCATCATATATACGGGCATGAATGTTTGAGCATGGTGTGTGTCTAGGATATTAGTTATTTTGTGGGAATTGTAGGCATTGGGAAATAACTAGCTAGCTGGAGGGCGCGCTCGAGTGCTGGAACTGTTGGACACCCTTCACGAACCCAACTAAATGTTTCTGATCATCTTGATGTATCTTCTCATAAGACCATGACTTATGAAGATGATCTCTTAGTTTTTTATTAGAAAGACAGAGAACGGACAATCTCATCCTAACCCTAAAATGGGAAACGGTGAAGTAGCAACCTTGGGAACTGGAGATCGAGAGAAAGGGTTGTATTCCCACTTGAATCTTCCAACGGAATAGCATTTTACCTATAATTGCAATGATCTCACAAGTCTACATGGTTATAAGTGTAGTAGTCGTTCTCTAGCGATAATTTAAGTGTACCTCCTTTTTGTATCCTACTTGTTCATAACCATGGGAAGAAAATACATGTTATGAAAACACTTGGTGTTTTTTAGAGAAAAATGTGCTCTGAAATCCTAAACTATGAAGATGTTCGGTACAAAATGCAGGTTTCGTGTAAGAGATTGTGCTAGTTTCGGTGTGCCGGTTAGTTCACTCAACTAGGAAAAGTTTGAGGAGAAAGCATAGATTATATTAATGAATATTGTAGTTGCATTGTTCACAAATTCAACTACAAAAATAGATCCAGCAAAATTACAAATTCAACTTAATATAAAGTTGGTATTGACACTTTCGGATGGAATCTTAATTAGTTTACAGTTTATCGCAAAACACACATTCGTACCGAAAATACCCAGGGCAGCGAGAGCGAATATATGGAACACGGCGCCATGTGGTACTGGTTATCTGACCATTGATGCATGCAAGGGGATCCGAGCCATATCGACGCGTTAAATTGGCTTATGCCATATACGAAGAAATACCGGGCCCTGAGTGCTACTCCCTACGTTCGGAAAAGGATGACTTTTATTTATGCAAATATTGATGTATCTAGACATGGTGGACAAATGGAAGTCATCCTTTTTCGAACGGAGAGAGTACCTGACTACCTGACACCTTAATTCAGTTCCTGTCAGATTGGGGACCGGCAAGCGGGAGCATGGTAAATTTGGTAACTGGGAAATCAAAATGCCAACCGCTCACGGTCTAGCTGGCCTGCTCCTTCCATTAGTTCCTCGTTGCCACTGCGACCCACTGACACAGGACATCGGCCGGCCGGACACACGCACGGCGCACACGAGCACGGACGCCACACACGCAACGCAAATGCTCGCGATGGGCCTCTTGCTCGGTGCCAGCTCGACGTAGCCCGTCGGCGAGGCAGATGGACGCGGCCGAAACGGCGAGCGGCTGGGAACGTGGCGTCGTAGTCGGCGAGGTGGCCCAGGCCGTGCGCGGCGACACGCCACCGAGGATGGCCACCAAGGAGTGCACGGCCACGGCGCCGGCGTGCGCGGAGGAGCGGATGGTGTAGGAGCCGATGACGTGGTCAGCGTAGTATGGCCCGCATGTGTTCTGGCCGCGGCGGCGCCATGCAACCACGCGACATGCACCGGATGTCGCCCAGCTACGCGCTACACCGCGGCGCCACGCAGCCACGCGACATGCATCAGA
This sequence comes from Poa pratensis, assembly GCA_947311845.1. Lineage (NCBI taxonomy): Eukaryota > Viridiplantae > Streptophyta > Magnoliopsida > Poales > Poaceae > Poa > Poa pratensis. Next base: position 5,053,444 of record CAMZMU010000040.1, read on the forward strand.
TGTCGCCCAGCGACGCGAGCTCCAAGTCGTCTGGTGCGCCACGCAGCCACGCGACATGCACCGGATGTCGCCCAGCTATGCGAGCTCCGAGTCGTCGGGCGCGCAACACGGCAGCGGCGCCGTCCTAGCTGTACGACAGCTCCCGGAAGAATGTGGCAACGCCGCGCGGCGGTGTCGGGCGTTCGGCTGCTTCATGGCGCAGAAGAAGCAACCGTAGCCAAGTGGGGAAGCTGGGCGGCTCCTTTGCCCCGGGCGCGCGCCGGCCTTTCCGGGAGCAGGACAGCTCCGCCCCGGACAGTTTTCTGACACTCAGGGTACGGGTTGTCGGTGATGGTCAGAACACACGTGCCTGCGAGTCTGGGACCTCGCATCTGCGCCGCCGGCCAACTGCACCACTCGCTCTGCAGTTCCACCGCCAAGCTTCTCCGCCTGCTCACCTCCTCCGACGCGCCGTCTCTCTCCTACCCTCCGCCGTCCATTCATGGCGTCCCGCCGCCCTACGCGCCAGCTCGGCCCACACCGGACGCTCGCGAAGGTTTGGAAAGGGCGGAAGGAAGCGCCGTGCGGGATGATGGTGGTGGCCGGCCGGGAGCACGAGATGGGTTGCGGTGCCGGTCGACGGCGCCCTCGAAATCCACCCCGTCATCCGTACATGTAGGTGTTGTGCAGGTCGCAGCCGCCACAGCCAAGGGAGAGAGAGAGCGCATGAAACGGCGGCGACCGGCGATCTCACCAAGCGCGAAGACGGCGGCGACCGGCTCCCTGAGGCCGACACAGTGCAGAGGCCGCGGCGACCTGCCCCTGACACAGCGCGGAGACGGCGGCGACCGGCTCCCTGACGCAGTGCAGAGGCGGCGGCGACATGCCCCTGACACAGCGCAGAGGAGCCGCGACCGGCTGCCGAGGCGGCGGCGACCTGCCCCTGACACAGCGCGAAGACGGCAACAGTGTAGGCGACGCAACTAGGCGGAGCGTCGTGCAGCTGCAAGTTGAGTACACCGCCGGCCCGCCGCTGAACTTGTTCCGAAGATCTTCTTTTCGCTGGATACTGCAAATTGTATTGCCATGTGATTGCGGGTCCCATGTCTGGTGTGTGCACAGAGATTTTAATGCTCTGGTCCAACTGTCATGTATTTTCATGTGTATTCCGCCCTCTACAAGACATTGATTGATGTTGCACTGGCCCCACCACGAAAACGTGGACCAATAGAAGTTGGATTTCTGCCAGGAGCATCTGCCGCCGTTTGCAACCAAGCATTTTCCCAGGGCAGAGGGCTATTTTTGACGGTTTTGCTATTTCTCACTCTGAGTGAGAATTGAGTAAGATCTCACTCGTGAATTGTGCGATATGACATTTTTTTTTTGAATTTACGATATGACATTCACTACCGGAAAAACAAAATATGCCGTGTATAGCAAATACACGGCAAAGTGTATAATCGCACGGCAAAGCCCACACGGCTACGATCACGTCGGCAAAGAACTTTGCCGTGTGTTTTTAGGAAAATACACGGCAAAGCGTTTGCCGTGTGTTTTTTCCACCACACAACAAAGTAAAACAGGTTGACGGCGGTAGCGTAGCTGACGGCACCGTTGCTGTCAGTTTGCCGTGCGTTTTTCACCTGTCCACGGCAAACATCTTTGCCGTGTGCTTTTTTCACCATCTTTGTCGTGCGCTTTTTTCTCCACTCGGCAAAAAGGTAAAATAGGATTAAAAAAAATCACCGCCGCCGACGGGGCTCTGTGCTCGCGGGGCTGGGCGCCGCCGTCGGACGCCTCCTCGACCACGCCACGCTCGCGTAGCTCCCACGCTCCCGTAGCTCCCACGCTCGCTCGACCACGCCACGCTCGCTCGATCCTTCGCCTCCAGCAGGAGAAAGCCGAGGCCATGATGGAGGCGCGCCAGTTCCGGCGCTACGCGGAGGAGAAGATGTCCCACGACGGCGCCGAGCTTGCCGCGCTTGAGGAGGCCGTGGCCAAGCGCGAGGCCTCCATCTCGATGTGCGCCGTCCAGTCCCAGTCCCGCCTCGCCGCGGCGTCGATGGCTTCCTCCCCGCGCGCCTCCTCCACGTCCCGCCTCTCCTCCACGCCGCGCCATCCTTCCACGCCATCGACGGCGGCCGCGTCCAGCGGCTACTACCCTCCGCTTCGGTGCTTCAGCGGCCGCTTCAACGACCACCCGCCGACCGCGTCGGAAGCGGACGTGCTCGACGCGCAGACCCCGCGCGACCACCTCGCCCACCTCTCCCACCGCGTCCAAATGCTCGAGCGCCACGCGACGCCCACGTCCACCACCACGCCCATCATCCATGTCGCGCCGGGCTCCGCCTTCCCCCGCAACTCGCGCGCCTTCTCCGACACCGTGGACACCATCCACGGCCGAGGCGTTCCCCTGGCCGTGCCCGAAGGCTCGTACTGTGGCGGTACGCCGGTCGAGAGCGACTGCTGCGGCGGCGGGTCGTGGGCGGAGGACGAGGAGATGCGGCGGCTCACCGCGCGCCTCGGGGAAGATGAAGTTGGATCGAGAGGATAAGAGGGGATCGGAGGAAACGATTTTGCGATTTTGTTCTTTTTTACCTACGGAGGAAACGACATGTGCTTGGATCGAGATGTGCTTGCACACGGATGGTGTGCTTGCACACGGATCGTGTGCTTTGTTTGAGATTCTTTCAGCCGTTGGATTGTGCACATCAACCATCCAACGCCTCAGAAACGTAATCCGCGTGAAACACTTTCTGCCCAATCAAAACGCGTAGTTTCGTTGCTGGCAAAGAGATTTTTTTCTTTTATCTTTATCTTTTTTCTTATTTCATTTGATTATGTAGCAGTGATTATTGCACAGAAAAATTCTTGTGTACCTTAAACTATGCCAAATATGTGCACTTTTAGGGTTTCTTTTTTTTGAGTATTTTTTCACTTTCTTTTATTTTTTTGAAAAAAAGGGTCAAAATGGCCGCCGTGTCTATTCAATTAAAGGGTTCGAATTTTTCAAAACTATCGACGGTTCTATGATATAACCACTACTTGTGTACCATAAAATGATTTTTGTAAAAATTTCAGAGCCAACTATCACACACTTGTAGTTCAAATTTGAATTACTTTCGAAAAATCGGCATAAAGTCGTTTAAATAGACGAAATTAGGTAGAAACCGAGAAAATTCATAATATTTTTGTATTATCCATCAAATATGGTCTACTTTGTGTGGATATTGTATGGGTTCCATTTTGCACCATATTTGTTGTACTTGCTTCACAAAAAATGTCACTTTTGACACTTAAAATCTAAAAATAATATTTATAAAAATAGTTTGAAAACTCTTTTTGGCAACATTGTTTTCCATACCAAGACACAACCATGTGTAAAATATGGACAATTTATCACAAACTATGCCACGGGAATGGTCATATCTTGGTCATTTGTCTCGAAACTTAAATATGTTTGTAGACGATAGACCTTTTTGTGAAAGAAGTTTTTGGAAATTTCGTCAAAACTCAAGTTTATTATTTTTTATATCAACTACTACACATAAAAAGGGCTCCATGCCAAAGGATTTCATTTTTTGAGCAATTTATCACTTTATTTGATTTTTTTGAAAAAAGGATCAAAATGGCCACCATGGCTATTCGTCGAAAGGGGCCAAAATTTTCAAAACCATCGACTGTTCTATGACATAATCACTACTTATGTAGCTTAAAATGATTTTTGAAAAGATTTCATAGCAAACTATCACACACTTGTAATTCAAATTTGAATTACTTTCGAAAAATCGGCATAAAGTCATTTAAATAGGCGAAATTAGGTAGAAACCGAAAAAATTCCTAATATTTCTAGATTATCCATAAAATATGGTCTAATTTGTGTGAAATTTAGATGGGTGCCATTTTGCACCATATTTTTTGTACTTGCTTCACGAAAAAGTCATTTTCGACACTTAGAAAATGGAAAATGATATTTATACAAATAATTTGAAAAAACTTCGTTTTGCAACATTGTTTGCCATACCAAGACACACATATGTGTCAAATATGGGCACATTATCACAAACTATGCCACATGAATGCTCATAACTAGGTCATTTGGCTCGAAACTTATACATGTCTGTAGATGATTGCCCTTTTTGTGAAGAATGGTTTTGAAAACTTTGTCAAAACTCAAATTTATCATTTTTACTACCAACTACTACACATAAAAGGACTCCATGCCAAAGAATATCCTTTTTTGAGTATTGTTTCACTTTCTTTTATTTTTTTGAAAAACGGTCAAAATGGTCGTCTTGTCTATTCATTTAAAGGGGTCAAAATTTTCAAAATTATCGACGGTTCTGTGATATAACCACTACTTGTGTACCTTAAAATGATTTTTGTAAACAAATTAGAGCAAACTATCACACATTTGTAGTTCAAATTTGAATTATTCTAAAAAATCGGCATAAAAGAATTTAAATAAGCGAAATTAGGTAAAAAGCTAGAAAAATTGTAATACTTTTGGATTACACATCAAATATGGACTACTTTGTGTGGCAATTAGATGAGTGCAAATAGTCTTAGATAATATGGATTATACCACCGAAATGGCTATTAGTGTTAGAAAATGGAAAAAATGATATATATTCTTTGCCGTGTGTATTTTTTTGGAACACGGCAAAGAAATTAGACGTGGAAAATTTAGCGGAAAGAAACTTAACGTGTATGAGATGACTGTCGACGTGGCCCTAATTCTTCACTTTTATCACCTATAACTGTTTGATGATTGCAGTGTTGTGTTGCAAGAAAAAAGAATAGCTACAGTGATTTATTTTATCTAGGCAAAACAGCCAGCTAGCTACCTACTGTGATTGGGATTTATTTACCGCACCGAAACAACTTTGCTTTAGTGCGTGGCTATTTAGCTTGAATATTGTTGCAACCCAACGGAAAGAAGCTAGCTAGCTCAATCATTCTAATTTGCCGTGTGTTTTTCATATGTACACGGCAAACCATGTATTTTAGACACACGGCAAAGTACATGTTATAGCCGCTCCGTGAAATTTGACGAGGACGCACACGTGGTCTCTGGTTGTTGCCGTGCGTGGTTGTAGTGACCCAGCACACCACTGCATGTTGTAGTGTACAAGTCGTTGACATAATACTCACGGAAGGACCATTCCGTAAATATTACATCCTTCAGAGTAGTACAACAGAAACATAGTCGGTCCAAGGTAACACTATAGGATTACAACACTATTCAGTACAAAATCTCGAGTACATACAGAAGTAGGTCTCGTGCAAATGAAACTCTCAAAAGATCCAAGTCGTAGTACTAAGCTGAATATCAGCTCTACCTCTAACTTCTGATCCACTACTGCTGTTGTCACAGCCCTAGTCTATCCATCTGGAATTTTGGTGTCTAGAGTTGTGCTCCTCCACCCAATTATAGTCGTCTTGTCCTTAGGCATTGTTGTCGACGTGTTCGCCGTTGCACTGTTGTCGCCACGCATCCGTTGGCAAAGTAGAGGTTGACTTCTTCAGGCCCACCAGGTTGATTTGACTCCTTGCCGAAGATCTCACCAACACCGTTATGGATTCCTGTCCTTCTTCTGCTGTCTCCAATAATCTAAGCAAGGGGTCAACGGAGGAAAGGGTGAACAACACGAGCGTTACTCAGCAAGTTCATTTAACAGGAATAAGGTGTTTTATGCACTAGCTACCATCCATACCAAAAGGTCATGGATGAACATGCATATCTTGTAAATCATTTTTAGGAAAAGATTCATTTTATCTTCAGAAAACTATGCCCGTCATCCATTCACAGGTGCTAGGGCCTTGAGGAGCCTCCTTTCCTGCAGCGTTCGTCGTTCCTTCCTGGAACGGGGAGTAACATGTCACATTTTTACACTCTGCAGAGGTGCGTTACTTTACCCATAAGAGACCAACATCATGTTGCACAACCAGGCGTACTTTCCTGTCCACACTTCCTATGGCGTGGGGCCCGATTGTTGATCCAAGCCATTCGCCGTGCTTCTCCAACAACCCCGCATGCCCACCCAATTCATGCATAGCAGAATCACCCCTGGCTCTACCCCTCACGGTAGATACCTAGGCATCCCCTTGCAGACCATCATAGGCACCAGAGTCCGTGGGCATTAAGGGGTCCCACCCATGTGCATGTAGTCCCGCAAGACCTACAGCGTACGGCTCTGGCTGCCCGTTGACATGCGAAAGGGAGAAGATCACAGATGACTTTCCCGTCCCATTCCAAGTCTCATGGTTAACGCTTCATTTACGGCGCAAGAACACTGACGGCATTTGTTCTTAAGTCCTAGATAATACTTTCCCGTGCAAATGGAACCTCCACCAACCACATCATACCATGGTTCCATCTGCCAGCCAACAATATATATATAGCAATTCACATCATTCGAAAATAGGTTTTACTTTTTCATGCAATGATAAACCATAGTATTTTGCATTTACTTTGATAAACATAATCAAGTAGGACATGAGCAAGAGTGAACTTGCCTTTTTGACTGCAAGATTATGCAGCCAAGGTCTTCGATACAATATATACCCAAAATCTGGAAAGAACATCATTGGTCCGGTAAGGACTAATGTTTGAAGAAGCAATATGCTATTATGCATAAGTATGAGATGCATCGCTCTAAACCCCGTAACTAACTCTCGATGGTTGAGGGTTGTTTAAGTTTGGTGATTTCTTTTAGATTTGTTTGATCTTCAAGTTTACTTCACTAGAAAGATGAGTTTAAAACTTTAGCCTTAAAGTACCATATTAAGCATAAGAATAAAGTAGAACAACATCAATAACACTAAATGGTTGTTTTAGGGTTGGTTACATCTTTATGTTTGTAAAGTGCATGTATTGACTCAAATTAATTAAAGAAATTGGTGTAGTATTATTATTTATGAATACTAAAAGAATAACTTTTGAAGAACAAATATTGTATACATTTGTTGATATCATACTAGAATGGTACTTATGTTATTTAATTAAATACTACTATTTTCTATTGAGCTTTGTTTCTTTAGGAAGAATGGTTTGTTCTATCTATAGAGTAGAACAAGTTGCATTTTTATTTACTTGATAAAGTATTATCAAGTATTAAGAGAAACCACTTATAAAGTTATCTTTTATTAAAGTATCATACTTCAAAGGAAGCAAGTAAAGTAACATCATTTTATGTTTAAATTTCTAGTTTTTAGAGTATTGTCTTCAAGGGATAAATAGAGAATTAAACTAATTATTAAAGATAGTAATAATAAGTGATCATATTTTATTAAGTAGAGATTTCAATTTTAGATTATGTAGATCTCTCTTAATAATTATTTTGAAAATTTGTAATTTACATATGTGAAACATTTCAATTGAAACTTAATGCATCCAAAATTAGTATTTCAACTACTTCATATTTAAATTAACAATGAAATGGTTGTTTCAATTTTTTTAAAGATGTGTTTGAGCAATATAAATACCTCAAAAATCATATTTGTTCTTATCACATAAAATAGCACTCTAAGTTTATTTTATGTCGTTTTATAAACTTATAAATAGTTCAATTTGGATTTAAATTCCCAAAGGAATTATTTGTGAATTTGTTTAAAGAAAGAAATTAGTGATTAATTAATTGGACTGAATGGTTTATTGGGCCAATGTGTGCTGGGCCTAGTGGCTCACACACGTACAAAGGCTGGGTCGTACACACCACATCCACACGTATGCTGAAACTGGAACCCCAGCACGGACGTACACGCACGTACATCACTCTCGATCCCCTTTCTCGTTTCTTTCTCATTCCCGTCCGGCGATGCGCCGCCGCCACGCACGGTTCCGGCCGTCGCCGGCCGTCTCCTGCGCCGCAACTCTCCGGCACTGCTCCGCCTCCTCCTTCTCTGTTGTTTCCCCCACTCAATCTCCACTATCCAGCGTCTCACGGTCTTCCCCACGCTGAACCCTAACCCTAGCGGCCATGGCTCGGGTCGCCGGCGCGATACCGCGCCGCTGCGCCTCCGGCTGGTTCTCCTCGAGCCCCTGCTCGGACTCTAGCTCGACCTCGCCTCCGGTCGCCTATCTCAAGCTCGACGCCGGCGGGATGGCAGTGCCGCGGCTGCAACCCCGGCGTCGCCTTCGCCGCTGTGCCTTCCCCCCTGGTCTGGTGCTGCACCGTGTCAACCACGACTTCCACCTCGAGCTTCTGCTTGCCAGCGCCACCACGAACTGCAGTGTAACTCGCCACGGTCACTTCCTCGGCTAAGAACAGGGATGGTGGTGGTGCTGTGAATGCTGCTCTACTACTGCTGCTGTCGCGGACGGAATGTCGGTGTTGCCGTCACAGCAACCTCGGCGACCCACGGCTACCACTACTCCTTGCCCTGCCTCGGCTACAACTTCTTGAGGTGAACTTCTTCTGTGACCGGTCGTGTGCCGATGAACTATGCTGTGATAGGTGGTCTGTGGTGATGATGTGCTGGTAGTAATGCCTCCATTTGGATGATTTTCTCATCCCTGACATATGTGATGTGCTTGTGGAATGCTTCCAGTAAAGGCATTAGTAAAAATCTGATACTAAATAGACTCGTGTTGACTGGTTTCATATTTATTTGCTTATGAATGATTTATAAGTTTCTGAGCAGATGTATACTTGCTGGTATTTAACTTGCACACAGTTGCTTGTGTTGTAGATGATTCGATGGACACTGGTTTATTATCCCTGGTTTTGTATATTATCAGTTGGCAGATATGCTCTCCTGATGTGTTTTAATAAGTCTGAAGATTTATGGCCTGCTTTACTGTTTACTAAAGAATTTCCTGCTAGTGTCTTTGGATGTGAGCTTGATTCTATGCTTCTGTCAGTGGTTCTGTCCAGATGATGCTATTCTGAACCTAGGTTCAGAAATATGACTTTGATGATTTGTCCATTAGATATGATGCTCTATTAGTGCCCTGTGCAAGTAAATCTCATTTTCTTGAGCTAAATAATTTAGTATAGCTTGCTGTGATGCCTCCTTTGAGTTACACAGAAGCAATCTGATGGGTTTGGCTTAAGAAAATCCTTTATACTGCTTTGTGGTGCTTTTAGTGCAAGCTATTGCTTGTGGTGCCTCTCCCCTTTGTGGTTTTGTGCCCAGCAACATGTACTGGATGTGTGATTCCAAAAATGTGACTCCAAGCAATAAAAGCTTGTATGCCTTTGCTAATTTGGTAGATTTATATCCCCTGCCTATGATGCACAGGCTGAGGCTTTCTCTTTATAAGAACAGATGCTAGCTTGCGATTTTAAATCCCTGTGATGATTTTAGCATAGCATTACTATGCTAATATGAGGGAAAAATACTTCCTCCACACATATGTGTCTAGCAGATCATCATGCTAGAGAAATTAGAGATCAACCTGTGATCTGGTGTGGTGGTGGTGTTGCTTGTGGTTCTGCTGCTTCCTTGATCAACAGATCTTGTGGTTCTCCTCCTTGTTCACCTTGCTGGCCTGCTCCTCCTGCTCCAGCTGCTCCCTTCTAGCTCCTGGCCTTCCCTCCATGCTCCAGCTTGGCCTTATGCTTCAATCCCATCTTGTTCTTGCTTTTGGCAAGGGTTGTGTGGTGAAAAGTGGATGGATTTGTGGTGTGGTGATGGGCTGTGTGTTAAGCTGAGATGAACTCGAGCTGGTTGCTTGAGTGAGTGTTGTGGTTCTATTTTGCTAGCTGCTACGGCTGCTTCCTTGCTCTTATCCCTCTACGGGGAGGTTGCTGTGCTGTTGGCAGCAGGGTGACTGCCTTTGTGACTGTGCTGCTTGCTTGCTTGTGTGCCTCCATGTTCAAGGAACCTGGTGCTTCGGCTGGTTGGTCTTATCCCTATATGGTGCATTCTTTTAACTTGCCAAGTGGATTTTTCTGTTGCCCAGCCAATGATGTTGCTCTGAGGCTAATACTTGTTGATGAAGAACAGATACTGCACTTAGCCCCAAAATACAACTCCATGATGTGATTAGCAATGCATTACATTGCTAAACTGAGAGTTAAACTAACCCCTAACCCCTCTTTGTATTCTTTTCTGTTTTTGTTTTTCCTTTGTTTTGCAGGAAATCAATTATAAAATAAAGATCAAGAAGAAGAAATACAAGACATTTAGTTTATGAAACAATTTGTAATTTTCTTTTTCTTTGTATTTCCATTTGTTGTAAATAATTTGTAAAGACAATGTAATGTGTGTTAATTCAATAAAATGTTTTATTTGTCTTTCAAGAATTGTATAATTTGTAATATGTGTTGTAAAGATTTAAATTATTCAAAGAACTTTAAATTCATTTACTTAATTATTGTTTTTATTACTACATTGTTTTAATTTGAATTACTTTACAAATTCAAATTATTTGAATATTCAAATTGGATTCAAAATTTTCCACAACCAATAAATTACCTAGAGGTTATGTCGAAATTTATTTGCATTCACCAAAAATGAACTAAACCTAATTCAAGAAGATGAATGAACTCCGATCACTCTAGGGTTTTTAATTTGCGAAAAATTTATTCGGGTTTTTCAAATACATGCATGTAGATACACAAATTCCTATTTCTGCCCTCCGATAACTCCTAAACGCTGGTGTATTACAGTGGTGTTTTGCCGTGTGTTTTCTTACATGTTTGTCGTGTATAGGTCTTTGCCGTGTGTTTTCTTTACTCTTTGCCGTGCTCGGCTAAACTGGACACACGGCAAAGAGACAACCTCACGGCAAAGAAATTTTTACCGTGTTTTAAACTTTGCCGTGCGCCTTTTGCAGTTTTGCACGGCAAAGTCTAAACTTTGCCGTGTTCCGCAAAACTGGACACACGGCAAAGAAACTTTTTCGGTAGTGATTTATGCAACTTAAAAATATACCGTCCCGTCTACCTTCGAACCCGGCTCCTCCTCCTCCGGCCAAATGGCGGCGCACAGCTCGCTCCCACCTCCTCCTGCACCGCTGCCCTGCGACCGTAGCCGCCCTACTGCTCCGAAGCCGGCCAAGCCTCCTCACCTCCTCCGCGCGGCCGCGCCGCGTGTCGTGCTCTGATCCGCTGGTTGCGGCGCTGCCCCTCCGCTCCCCTCTACGGTTAGTGCTCCCTCCCTCCGTCGCCCATTTCCTTGTTGCGATTTCTCGACGGAACAGGTAGAGTTAATTACAGCGCCTGTCCGTCAGTCAGTCGCGCTTGGATTGATTCAGGCGAGGCGAGCGCTGCAGCGTCGTTCCGGCAGGGCGGCGCCGCTCGTCCGTAAATCGCTAGCCCCAGCCTGTGCTGTCGCTAATCCGGCATGATTTCGATCTTCTCGGTTTTAGAGTGTGCTGCAGGGCTGGTCAGGCATCTGTACCTGGCAGCAACCTCCTTTCAGAGAAAACATTAGCAGCAACTTCGTTTAGCTTTTGGAGGAGGCACTAGTTCTGCATTCGCATTTGCCAGTAGAAGAGCATAATTAAGCCTCGAAAATTAGGAGTATAAAAGGGAAGATGTCACTGGGTGTCCGTTGTTGTATGCCTTGCTGTTGTCAAATTCACACCGACCGCAACCCAGCTGGTCAGGCATCGCGTGTTGAGGTAGTAGGAAGTAGGAACTGTTGTTGTATAGTCAAATGTAATTTGAGAAAGTCAGAAAATTGAATCAGACATCACCCACCACACCATACACCATAACTAACATTTAGAACTAACATGTTCTTGTGTTGTTCCTTCAATATATACCACACATATAGCACATCCACACCTACCTAGTAGTACATGCACACCCACTACCACAAGAAGTGTGTCGATTATCAAAAAGTCAATAGAACAAATGTCTATGAAACAAGTGTGTTAGATGCCGTGTACAGGATAGAAGTATGTGTCTGGTGCATGGAGAAGTTTTCGGAATTGTAGGCACTGGGAAAGAGCTAGCAAGTACGACACTGAACTGCCGCATATATTCATGTATGCATGTGTGTGATTTATCAGTGAACCTCCAGTTTATTCTTTTGGGCTTGAGACTACCGATGCGATAAGTATGTATTTGCATTAACCATTGTCTCTTTGCCCATACAGTAGGAACTGTTGCTGTTAACGTCCTCGTTGGTCCTCAGTCCGAGGAAGGACGCCCTTGCTCTTTAAGAGTTTTTGTCTTCTGAATGCGAATACTTGTTAGTTGTTAGACACTAAATTGTGAGGTTGCAACTCTATGTACGAACTGTAGAAATCATTTATTTCAGGGAGTACTGCATTGATGTGTCGAATTTGCCCCAACTGTGTAACTTCCTTTGCGTGAAACTTTCTTAAATCTGTGTCGCAGCTAGAGACCCACCTTGCGGAAAGTGCTCGCCTTTGCTCGAGAGTGCTCGATTGCCGGCTGGAAATGAATTGGCTGTGCATGAAAGGAAGGCGGTTCCAGATATTTGGAGGACAACAGTGCAACAATATGCTGACCGCGTAGCTTTGCTTGATCCTTATCAAGTTCCTCCTACTGAGTTGATTTATAAGCAGGTACTTCTTCAGCTACCATAAATTTACCTCGATGCCCGATGAATCGATGATCTAAGACAATTTGTTTGGAAATGTGAGCGCGAAGTAGACATCCTTTGGGGTATATGTTACATCTCATTGTACTGAAGAAGTGCTTGATAGCTTGTGCAGTAGACAACAACTTACGTATGCACTTTACTAGAGCAACAAACTATGTGTAGTCCAAATCCATAGTCCACTAAATATTGTTTATTTTTGTTTTTATTGATATACGTTCCTTATTTAGCTTGAACAGCAAATATTGGATTTTTCTCATGGTCCGAGGGCCGTTGGTGTTGCTCATGATGAAAAGGTAGCCCCTTTTGCTCACAACTCATGCCGGTGGCTAGTTGCCGATCAAGGTAATTTGCCTTCTTATTTCAAGATTGTTAACATGTATTATGAATTTATGATGCACATGTATTAGTTCTGTGATCTTTTCTCCGAATCGATTATCTGCTCAACGGATCAAATTGCCAGAATGCTAGAGTTGCTATATTTAGCTTGCATTGTATACACGAGTGCCACTGTAACACTTACATTCCTGTCATAGACTCATAGGACATGATGAAAACAACCAAATCATACTAACTTTGATATGCAAATTTCAGTTGCATATCAGTTGCAAATTTCAGTTTTTTTAACTGAACGAATGTCAGCTTTTTGAATGATGTACTTACCATTTATTAAGTCAGCTATCTAGGGGAGCTCCTGTATCTGTCATTCAAATGCATAATCATCTATGTTCATCAGCAGCATTTGACTGACACATGCAATACAGGGATCATGGCTACTTGTGCTATAAACGTTGTTAGAGGAACAAATCTTCCGATGAAGAACTGTTCCAAATATACAGTCACTCAGGTCTCAGAAAGGTGAGTTATCAACTCCTTTCCACATTTGAAATTTTAAATATTTTTTTATTAAGATGATTGAATATGCAATCAGTGGTCCTTACGAATCCAATCATGCACAACATGAATGATATTTCCAACCGCTTGTCGCTTTATGCCCTTTTGAACTGTTCAGACCAAGGAATCATCAGTATTCATTACCTTTCTAAGCTAACAACCATTTTGATATGCCTAATTAAATCCTTCCACTTGTTCCATTTGATGAAATGTTGAGATTATAATTGAGAAAGACGTTAACAGATAAAGGGCGTGCAGTTTGAGGTTCAAGTTTGGCATTTTGTTGCCATCTATAGTATGTGTAATAGCTGGATGGAGCACTTATTAGATTAACCTTGTGTTAGCATGTGAAAAAAGTATAACATCCGCATTGCAATTTGAACATCTTTACTGAACCAAAATGTTTTTATTATGCTATTGTGTTTATATGCAATCTCTCAAAGTATGCGTGATTGGTTACTTAAATGTATTTCCTTGAGCATACATGGTGTATTTGTTATAGGGACTGTAGAAATATAGTTTTAGAGGATGGGACTGTAAAGAGGAACTTTATGCCCATGTGATCTGGTGTTTAATTCAATTTTAATAACCTCAGTTTGGTTTTTTTTGTTGTAAGGAGGCTAATTATCTAGTTCATCTTTGTAGCAGGCAAGCTAGCCCCTCTATGAGAAGATGTTTATGGGTGAACTACATCCCAGACTTCTTAGCTGAGTGCATTACCCACGATTGTAATACTGCTGTTTAAGTAATGAAGCTCTTGTTCTACTTAAAAAAATCAAGGCTACAAAATGAAACCGTATCGAATGATATTTATTGCATTTATGCAGAACCTGTAAACTGAAAAATCGCATAGCATTTATTTGAACATCACCACCCAAACCGTACATTATCTCTCGAATTTAGACCTAATTGTCCTCTTATAATTCCTTCAATATATACCGGTTATATCCGCACTATGAAATATGCTTATATGCACTCTGTGATCTTTATGCATGCTCCTTAGAAATCACTAGAATAGCTATATATGAAACAATTTGTAGAACTGTGCACAAAGATAGATGGATGGGTACATGTGGTGTAGGTTTGAAATGCCAATAAATTTGTTGGAATTGTAGGCATCCGGAAATAGCAAGCTTCGAAGCTGTCAGATGACGCTTGCCTTAATGCATGGGCGCTTGCATAACTGAGCGGCGATGCAAGTCGGAGATGGATCCTGCACAGTTTCCATGTTGCAGTCTTTCTTCTAATTCCCACACTGATTATTTGTTGGCTAATTGGAGCCCCTCTCCTTGAAGTTGCCCCTCCCTGCTACATAATCTGCACATTACTGTCGAGAAGAATTAGAAAGCAGAGAAAAAAGTGAAGATGATCAAAAACGAGAAGATGGAGCTGCTATTAGCAGATCTTGTCCATGATAAGAAGATAAAGTCTGATGTGTTCAAGTTGAATATGAAAAAAATGATTTTTACATGAAAAATAATCTCCTTTATTTTTTGGCTGTTGGAGTTATCCTATTATCTGTTTGTAATAGCTCTTTCAGATTTATCAAGATGTAGAAAGTCGAGATGAAATAACTGTTACAAAACCGAGACGAATGTGTGGATATGTTGAGTGTAGGACGACACATAATTTGTTGGAATTGTAGGTATTGGGAAACAGTTAACAATTGCTTACAAGTTACACATGGCCCCCGGTAGTTGGTGTGTACGTTCATGTATGCATTTGTGTGATTTTTTTAGAATAAAAGGGGTTTCCCCCTTTCCATTTTATTACATTTGTGTACGTTCACACAAATGTATGCATTTGTGTGATTGATTAGTGGAAAAATATCAGACTCGTAAGATGAATACAACGCTTAATAGAAGACAGTAAATATAAATGAATTTTATGCGGTGGAACTTTCAAGGATACGACTGGGTGCCAATTTTGGAAGCCACAAAAACTAGTGGATAGGAAGGGCTATATTTTTCGGAGAACGATGTTTAGTGTGAGGCACATATAGTAGAAATGTCATGCCTAACACGTCGAGGCTGGAAATATATGTTAGTAAGGCACATTCGTATATATTTATATAGGACACACATGCATCATCGACTATAGTATGTGTGTGAGATACATTTGCATCAACTTGTACAAGTCCACTGAACCGTATATGTATTTATTTTCGTACTGTTATTTGGTAAACTCAGAAAATTGAATCAAACATCACCCACCACACCATAACTAAAATTTAGAGCAACATGTTCTCGTGTTGATCCTTCAATATATACCACACATATAGCACATTGAAGCTTGCCTATTACTACATGCACTCCCACGTACTACCACAAGATGTGTGTCAATCGTCAAAAAATCACTAGAACGAATATCTATGAAACAAGCCTAGATGTCGTGTACCGGGCTAGAAGCATATCCGGTGCATGGAGAATTACTCGGAATTGTAGGCATTGGGAAAGAGCTAGCAAGTGAGATCCCGAACTATGGCATACATCTATGCATGGGTGTGATTGACCAGTTTTCTGTTGTCCAATTTCTTCATTTGGGCAAGGAGGCTGCCAAGCGATAAGTTTTTTGTTTTTGCATTAACCATTGTCTTCTAGCCTATACAGCTCTGACTTCTGATGATACACAATCTTGTTTTTCTTATTTATCCTTTTATGCTCCATTTGGCGACGGAAACACAACAGATTAGATCAAGAGATACTCTCTACATATCTCGCATATTCTCACTAGTCAGACAGAGCCAACTATCTCACGTGTCACACCTTCACGCACCCTACGCTTATCTGCTCACATGGTTACACACCCTTTCCGACCTATGTTGTACAAGTCTGTATTTCCTTTTTCTATGAGCAAACAAAAAAATTGCCCCGTCTCACATGATCACCACGTAGATCGGCGTCAGTTTCAACTTTGAGGTTTCTCTACAGCTTATTTTGTTGCCAAATTTATATGTTTAGTTTTGCTAAATTTATATGCATGTGGACCTGATGTTGACACAAGTCAAAGCAAAAAAAAACTTCCATTTCACCGGCTCTGTATGCGGTTTCTCACCGAACTCTTTCTGGATTTTCATTCGTTTGGTCAGTTTTGGCACCGGCTCAAGTAGCTACGCCCCCTCCAACATTTTTGGCTTAAACACCTTTGTTTGGCACCTCCTCCACAGCTACTAGAAACCAGTGCCAACAACTAAATTTATTATTTATACACACACTGTGGCTGCTTTTTCTTTTACGTGAACTGTGTCTGCTCTTAGTAACAAAATTATGTCGCGTCTCGTCTGGTATTGTAGGCAGAACATTTTATGGAAACATATCGGTTTCCCCGTGAGATCCAAGGCTCCAGCGACTCGCCGGCGACTGCCGCCTCGTTCCGTCCGCCCCCAACGCGACGCAACCTCACCTTCTCCGTCGCTGTCCCGTCCTATGTAGTACTGCCCGTGCGTGTGGGACTCGTCTTCCTCCTGTGGCTGACGCTCTCCGTCCGCTCCCACCGCGACGAAAGCACTGACGCTCCACTCCAGAAACAGAGTCACAGAGGCCGACCATGCTCCTCGCCGCCGCCTCCTCCTCCGGCCAAATGGCGGCGCACCGCTCGCTCCCCCTGCTCCTGCACAGGGCCCCCGCCGCCGTCCCGCCGCTGCGTAGCCGGCCCCGCCTCCTCGCCTACCCCTATGACTAAACCATGTAAGGATGTGCGAACAATATACACTCCACACACATTGTATCAGTTAAAATCCAGAACCCTGAAAATAATAGTTACTGTTTGCATAAACATTACAATTTAACACCATCTGGAAGCGGTAGTTGAAAAACAAATTCTAAGTAACATTCTCCATTTTTTAAAGAAATAACATAACACGTGATATCGAGCAAAATATACCTGCTGTCTGCTGAAGAATACCAGAAGAAATATCTCTTGTCCAATACTCCATGAAATTTAACGTCCAAAAACCACATGATGACCTGCTCGATTACAAAAAATTTACGATTGATTTTGTATATTCTAGAACAATACTCAATTTTTTTTACCTGAACACTTTATAATTTTATGAAAGCTTAAATTATAGAAAAAAGGACACACTGACCCACCACACAGACAGACCTTTTGGGCATTCTTTTTGTGCTGCCAGAAGCCCAGAAGAAGTACCTCACCACATGGCTGCTATGCTAACACGACCGAGCTCATTTCTCTGCATCCCCACCGACGGCGAGAAGAAGACCCTCCCCTACCTGAGTCCTGAGAGCTACTGCGGCGAGATCCTCCCCCTCCCTCACGGCCACTGCCGTGAGAGCGACCTCATTCCTTGCCTCCCCGCTGACGGAGGCTGAGGATTTCGTCTCCAACGGATCGTCGGACCGGTCACCGCGCGTCGTTGGAGGGATCCGTGAGAGTCTCCCGAAGTGGATGCCCACTTCGACTGTGGCTGGAGGAGGCCATCGACACCCTCCTACTACGCAGCGTCCCAGCCATCTGGCGCCGACCCACGGGTGCTACACGGAGCGCCGCCGCATCTGTCCGCGGTTACCCCTGCTCGGCCTACTTCGTCGACGGTGATAATCCGAGATCCCCATTACTCTATTAGGAATGATAAATTTATCTATTTTTGTTTCTATAATCTATAGCTTGAGACTTTTACAACTTCCTTCTCTGAATTTGTTTCTGTTCGTAAGTTTTCTGCTAGGATTAGGACATGCCATAGGTGTAATCTGATTGAATAGCAATCTTGGAACGAGGGTAACTGCAAACAGGATATTGGAAAAGTAACACCGAGGGTGGCCTTGAATTGAATTGATAGGGTGTTCGGTTCGAGATTGGGGTGTCCTACTCACTGCCGGGGCATGTGTTCGAGCTGAGCAGATCTTCATGCTCTTCTCTTCTACCCTTAACAAAATATATATGGTATAACTAAGTTCAGCTCATACATTGCTAGGAAAGACCCAGGATCGACATTTCAAGTGGAAGATTCATGGCTTCTAATAACTTCTAAGGTTCTCTTTGATTCATAGGAAATCCATAGGGGAATAGAAGAAGCTCGTGCAGTATAGGAGTAAATAGTACCACGATCGAGTTTGGGATATAACTAAACCAACCAGTGGTGATGGATCAACTTGGTTCCACTTTCTGTAATTTGGCTAATCCATAAAATTAAATCTTATATTATGATGTTATGCTTATCCCGCAGCCATCTAATATGCAAATTTAATAAGAGAAGAATATGACCTCATTATATACTAACAAATGGAAACAAAAAATATATTGAAGTACCAAATTTGATTGCTTTGAGTTATCATAATATTAGGAGGCGTACCCATCTGTCTGCAGTCTGCTGTTAATACATTCTTCTCTTTTCCATGTTGAAACATTTAGATCATGCCACTTATCGGATTTTAATTCCATGTCCTTGGATGCATATTTGAATAAATTCTTGAGTCCTTTTAACTGTTGCACCAACAAGTGAAAAAGTATTAGCATCACAAAAAACAAATAGGAAAAAATATCTTCTTATGAAAAGATGCGGCGGTAGGAGTAACTACTAACCGTAGCAGTAAGGTCCTTGCGGTGCATTGATGTGCCTAGCGATTGTAGCTTAATCGTACAAGTGAAAGCAACAAAATCACAAGCGAAAGGTCCATTTCGCTCCGTTTCCCTCTGATTCTTTATCTCATTAGGATCTGAATAGATGAATAATAAATCATTCTATTTAAATACAAGTGAGACATGTATACAGAAGTTGATCATCTTTACCATTTGATACAGCCAGCGGTGTGTGTGTTCGATTATCTAGGCCATTGATATCGGCAGCGGCACTTTTTCTGTTTGTAGGCTTCACGTCGCCTCTTATTAATCTCACCCTTTTTTGTGAATACCGCTCTCTTTCCCTCTCCCTTTTTATTTCCTTAATCCTTAGGGTCTGCGGATCACACTCAAGAGAGTGGTAGGGGCCATACAGTTGCTTCACTCCTGTGAATGACAATAATGTTATACAACGATACTGAGTGAGAATGCAAGATCATTTTGCTGTCGTATATCAAACAATGTTTTTCCATGTTGTGTGTAAATGCTAATGCAATTTGCTATATTTAGGTGAAAAAAGTCATGCAAAAGGATGTGGCAGGGATGCACTGTGTGCTCCCTTTTCAGGTTAGCAATTGGTTCACCTGTTCCATGCTATAGTAATAGTAAAACCTTTGGAAGTTAAACTTGGTCGTTGTGCTCCTAACATGTACCTCATTGCTGTAGAGATTAATATGGTAGTCTGCCGGGATAGCCTGCCCGTACTATATATGTTCAAACATGAATATTTGAAGCTTGCGAGTGGATGCTCTTGATTATACAAACCAATGCACTTTAGATTTGTGGCATAGTCTGCCGGGATTGCCTGTCCCTACTATATATGTGCAAACCTGAATATTTGAAGCTTGCGAGTGGATCTCTTGATTATACTATCCGATGTACTTTAGCTTTGTGGCAAGAATACCATATATTCCTTGCTGTTCTGCATGGGCCTCTTAGTCATTCGGGACATGAATGTCTCAAATATCCTTTGGTCATGATTGGTATTTGTAATTGTACTCTTTTTTACCCTGGTCATGGTTCGTATTTGAAATTGCAGATTACATGAGTGATAAGTCATTTGGATACAGATTTACTTGATTATAATGATAAAAGTACTGCAGATTACATGAGTGAAAAGGGAATACTTTTGGTGCAGGTACCTGCGTTGCCGAGAAGCTCGCCGGCGCCGGCATCGTCGGCTGCGCGAGGCGGCAATGGTCCAGCACTGGCTAGGCGGCGACGGCGTCTGCGTCTAGACGGAGAAGAGAACGCGGAGCTTGTCGATCCGGACGGCGCGGGGCGGCAATGCCGCATGACAGGCTTGGCAGCGTCCTTTCACAGAAGGGGACGTCTGGACGGCGATGGGGCTGATCGAGCAGTTCCCGGTAATTTCGGGATTTGTTTTTTCTTTAATTGAACAGCTGGTGAGGCTGGACGTGCTGATTGCCGTAAATATTGCCTATTTCCCGTAACTGAACAAGTCATGTGTGGGCGAGGACGGTAGAAGCGGAACTATTCGTTCGATGGCAGAGTTTTCGTCCGCCTTAGGAAATTGCTAGGCGCACTTTTTGGTGGGGTTAGTTTATTTGCTGACTGTTAGATCTAATTAGGCGGGATTGATCGGAAGGTGGTACCATGATTTCTTAGTTCTGTGTATGTTAGATGGGGTGGGCGTAGCGATGAATATGTTTGCTTGTTTAATAGTAGTAGAGATTTAGCGGCGAAAACACACTAGATTAAATCAAGAGATACTCTCTATTTATCCCACATATTCTCGCTGGTCGAACGGAGCCGACTATCTCCTATGCTGGACGGAGCTGAGTACTACCTATGACGCGCCTTCACGCACCAGACTGTGCTTATCTCCTCACATATATACCCTTTCCGAATATATGCTCTACAAGTTGATATTTCCTTTTTCTCCGAGCAAACAAAAAATTGCTCCATGTCATTTGGAGGCAGCTTCAACGACTTACCGAAGCTAAGTCTCTCGGTGACTTAGCCTCTTCATCAGTTGTCTGTTTTTTTATCGAACGTACGAGATTGTCTCAAATTTGAAACAATAAAAACTGCTAGGAAAACATGGAAAAACATCCAGTAAATCATAAAAGTTTTGGTGTTTATGCTGGGAAAGTTTCATCCCATTTTTATTAATGGTTTGCGAATAAATATATTTTTATGTTTCTCAGCTCAAAAAGTTATTTATTCACAAACCGTTGGTCCAAATGAGGTGATACTTTCCAGAATAAACACTAAAACATTTATGATTTCCTGAAATTGTTTTAAATTTTTCTAAATAGTTTCTAATTTCAGCTTGAGACAATCTTGTACATCAAATTTGTAACGGATGGATGAGGAAGAGGCTAAGTCACCGAGACTTAGCTTCAGTAAGTCACTCAAGCTGGGTCCATATCTGTGTACAGTCAAACTGATGGGGAAATGTGAGTTATGTTAATTATGTATTTATATTTCGAATCTAATGTGGGCCGGGCCTCATGTGTGGATTGTTCAAACCTAATGGTGAACCAAAAGTTGATTCATGTTAAATCGCGGTGACGAGGGGTAGACTCATCAAGACCCATGGTTAAGATCCCTAGGTTATGAATATGGGGAGAGAACGTGGTAGAGCTGGAAGTATCGTCGGCTGACAAGCAGGGCAAAGATTTTACCCAGGTTCAGGGCCCTCGTGTGGAGGTAACACCCCTACGTCCTGCCTGTCTGTTATTGCTTTGTGAATATGATGGTTACAAGGGTCCCGGCGAGATGTCGATCTCGCTAGGGTTTTGGTGGCTCTGAAAGTACGTGGTCTGGTTCGATGGCCCTCCCAGTCCTTAAATAATAGGCTGGGTCCCGGGTGTTCGTAACCGACTCGATTTACAAGTAAGGAAACTCTAAACCGACTATTGCTTCGCCAAACTTGGAGGATACTCCATCTTCGTGGGCCTCCCTTCATGGGCTTCATGTAGGCTCTGATAGTTGGGCCTAGTCGATACGTGCACCAGGTACCCTCATGGTAGGGTACCCGATAGGCATACCCATGTCAGTAGCCCCCGAGTACTTGTCTGATTCGAAGAGTCGGGCATGGACTCATACATCATGCACGTTATATTTTTTACATCTGTATTTAGAATTCTTATGAAATAGCACATGTTGGCTATGTCGAGTGTTTCATCGACTATGAGTTTTTGCTTATGATAGTCAAGGGATATTAGCTTAGCAGGCCCGGCACACACGACGGATCGGGGCCAGTTAACTACCATTTGTGGCAAAACCATAC
This sequence comes from Poa pratensis, assembly GCA_947311845.1. Classification (NCBI taxonomy): domain Eukaryota; kingdom Viridiplantae; phylum Streptophyta; class Magnoliopsida; order Poales; family Poaceae; genus Poa; species Poa pratensis. The sequence continues at coordinate 5,075,678 of CAMZMU010000040.1, forward strand.
TAGCTTTCAATCAAACTCGAGTCCCCGGACTCGAATCTGGAACAAACTGGACAGACTCGAAACAGCCGTTGAGGTCTTACGGAATCGAACTGCAGTATAATTTTGAATCAACCCAACGCGTCCGTCGGGGATTTTCATCATGTCTGCTGACACGGAACATTTAAGGATAACGCTGCTGGAGCGGTCCTCAGCCCAACTCGACTGATCGGTGGGTCTTACCTTTGCACTATGCATGCAGCATCCAAGGATCGTCGGATCAACTCGGGAATATTTTGAGTGTGATTTTGCTTATGAACTTAGTCGAATATTTCGTCGACTGACATTATTCTATCGGGTGCGCGACAGCGCTCCCGATGGGAGTAGCCCCCGAGATTGTGCTTTATTGCTTGCAATGGAGGATAATCTCAAAATCTTTTACCCTGCACATTTTAGTCAAAGAAATTTTTTGATACGCTCCCGATGGGAGTATGATACTGCAGTCGAAAGAATTTCGACTGGCCTCTATGATCTTTGCTAAAGAACCAACCGAGACTTATGCGAGAGACCACCCGAAGATATCATCGAGTGACTTTTATGCCAGTTTAAAGGATGAAACAACGTCAGCAATGACGCATTTTGCGACTGCCATCTCTGACAAGCGGTGGCGTGCTTGGTGATGTTTGATAAGACGTGACCCTGCTTTGTGGGCCCGTTTTGCAGAGCTGACCAGGGATGACGCCGCGTGGACTTGATTTGACCGTTCTGGCGCGGTTTTCACGGGGCGTGATGATGGTTTCCTAGTTTCGTGCGTAGTGGGCGGAGTGGCCGGCGACGGTTGCCCTCCGCGGCTGCCACGTGTATGGCTAGATTTCGCGCGGAGCGTATGCCTTTGTTTTGACGGTTGCGATCGTTTTGCGATCTGTGGTAAATAGGGGAGACAGCGCTGGCAGAATTTTTTACTTGCCATTTGCCTCTTTGCGCCGCCCCTCGTCTCATCTTCCTCCTCGCGCCCACCTCCATTGCTCTGCGCCCAAGCTCTCTTCTCCACCCTCATCCATCGTTGCAATGGCGAAAGGTGGAGGCTCCAAGCGTGGTGCCGCCGCCGCTGCCGCGACCGATGCGGCCAAGGGCAAGAAGACTGTGGCGGGTACATCTGCGTCCGCCGCGCTGAAGAAGGGCAGCGGGGACTGGGCGAAGTCCACCATCAAGGACGCCCATTTGGTCAAGTTCCGCGAGCAGGGGTATCTGCCACCCGCGGAGCAGCTCGCCGTCCGCGCGCCGTCGCCCAAGGAGGTACTCCCCGAACCACGCGCCAACGAGCGTGTTTGTTTTGCGGAGTTTTTGCCTAGGGGCTTTTCGCTTCCCCTCCACGACTTCGTTCGTGGTCTTCTTTTTGCCTACGGGGTGCAGATCCATGATCTCACCCCAAATGGCATTATGCATATCGCGTGTTTCATCACGCTGTGCGAGTGCTTCCTCGGCGTCGCACCCAGCTGGGCGCTGTGGAAAGCCATCTTCATGGTACGGCCGAACAGAGGAGGTGGTCGCACCTACCCCGTCGGCGGCTGTGGAATCCAGGTGCGCAGCGACACCCGCTACTTCCGCCTGAAGACCGTCGACTCCGCCCAAGGCTGGAGGAAGGGTGGTTTTATGCGACTGTCGAGCAGGATGCAGCCGCCCCTTTCTCGACTGCTGCTTTCACCAGGACCAAGGCGTGGGATCACCAACTCTCAGCCGAAGAAATGGAGGAGGCAAGCCCTTTGCTGGCTCGGATCGGAGGCATGCTGGACAAGGTCACAGGCATCCATTTGATCGCCACCTTTGTGAAGAGGCGGGTGTGGCCACTCCGTGCCCGAGCGCACCCCATGTGGGAGTTTGAGGGCGCGGGTGACTCCACTCGGATGAGCCCAGAGGAGCTGTCAGGAACGAGCTTGTGAATCACGTGCGGCACATCACCAACTTGACGACAGGCGACAAATGCGACGTCGACTGTCCCATTGAGCCGTATGGGGCGGAAAACCCTTTGCCTGAGGTATGTCTGCATTTTAAGAGTTTGCCACTCGTATGCTATGTGTTTGTTCGATTTGCTTCTGACTTTGCAATTTATGATGTATGCGATGCAGGACCACTCGACTGCCACCTCTCTCCCCCTCTGCCAGAAAATGGTGAGACTGAAGAAACTCAGGTGCAGTGGTGGACCCGAAAAGGGATCAGTCGCCCATCCCTTCTGCCACCACTTCGCATGCGGAGGAGGTCGAGGAGGACGCAGCGGAAGAGGTCCAATCTGAGGAAAAGGCCACCGCTGACCAAGAAGTCGACACCGCGCCACCAAAGCGTCGTCGACTGGCCAAGAAGGCGCCTTCTGCTGTGAGTTCACCCGCGAGGGGGCAGGGCTTGGAGGATGACGAGGAATCAGGCTCACCACCTGTTTTCCAAGCCGCTCCTTTGCGTGCGTGCTCAACAAGCTCAACTCTTCCTCTTCAGTCGAGTGGTACCCCAGCCTTTGGGGGACCAATTTTTGGCGACTCCGAAGATGAGGAAGATGAGGAGCACAGGTATGTGTTTTTTGAGTATGATATGAGAATTTTGTGCTGTCACATATTTGTGCTGACCATCTTTTTGCTTTGTTGTGTTGCTCACAGCGCTGAAAACAATCAGCCTGGGACTCCTCCAGTCGAGAATGTTCCAACCCTGGAGCACTCGAATTCTGCACCGACTGGAAACGAGACTGTCCAGCCAATGGCCACTGATGCTGTCACTGAAACGGCCAAGGTGACAGCCCCAGAGGTCGGGACATCAGTCGCGACTCCTGAACCGTGGATGAACCACGTAAGTACTTTTTGCCTGACCCGTTTGACTTGGGACTGTGAGAGTTAGAATTTTTGCTGAATTCGTGCTTGCAGCCCTTCTACCACACCTTGGCAGATTCCCAAGGCTTATGTCCAGGTGGAGCAGGAGAGGGATACCATGCGCGCCGAGCTAGAGCGGCTCAGTCGTGAGTTCTCCTTTTTGCTTTTGTTTTGCTGAATTTCTTTTTGCAATGCTTGATTTTGTCGAGTATTGAATGCACGTGATTTTGCTGGGCCAGGCGAGAAGAAGGAGCTGGAAGATGCACTCGCCGCGCAGCGCGAAGAGTCGAAGAAAGAGCTGGCTGCCGCCACCAACTCAGCCGCTGCACGCGAGCGAGGATATGCTGACCAGCTCGCGGCACTCGCGCAGGCCATGGGAGGTGAGTAATCTTTTCTCCTTTTGATATGATGATATAACTGTCGAGTGTCATGAAATGACTTTTGCCTTTTTTGAATTGTGCAGAAGCTGTTGGCGCACCGGCCTCTGCGGACGTGGCGAGTGACGATCTTTCGCTGGAACAGGCTGTGGGCGGCTTAGGCGCCTATGCAACCAGGCGAAAGAAGCACTCGCCAAATCGACGAGCACACTTGGCGCTGTATACAAGGTGGTGTTCCCGACTGGCGTAGTGCCGTCGACGGTGGATGACTTCGCCGACGTGTTTGGCCCCGGGACGTCCACCATGGCGGGTTTCGCTCGCGCCAACACGGTACGCGGATCCGAGTCCACCATCAAGCTTCTTATGGGACATGGGATAGATTGCGACTACGAGGCAGCACTGTCTGCGTTCCCTCGGAAGCCAGATGGGAAGCCCATTTCTCTGAAGGGGGTGAGCGGAGCCGCCGCGCGACTGGCCGAGGTTTTTATGACCACCATGGAGCGCCGGGCACTCGAGACTGCCAATCGTCTGCTTAGGAAATCGAATCTTAGGTTTAGGGTAGCTGTACCCTTTTGTTTTATGCCTTGTAATGATACCTTCTGAACTGCGCGAGTCTGCGCTTTGTTTGTGCTACCTTGTTTATGCAAACAGTCTTTTGCTAATGTCTTTCACTCGAAGAGTTGTATGCTTATGACATGAGTTTTAGCTTCTGACACAAACTTTGTGTTTGTGATTATGCTCTTTGAACAGTCACGAGAACCTGCTACTGCGACTAGTTCCTCGCAGGCTCCAATCACCACCCGATCCCAGGGTCATGGTAAATGATGCCAAGGTGATGGAGTATATGAAGGCCAAATTTGTGAGAATGGAGCAAGATCTGAAGGACGCCCAGGCTGAGCTGAATCGATTGAGGGCGAGACCCGCGTTGGCCACCCAACGCGAGGAATATGTGCTCGGGGAGATGGATCTTGTGAACAGGCAACTCGAGTGTAAGTTCGAGTCTTGCTCTGTTTACAAGCTTTTTGCGTAGCTATTGTCCTTTTGATCTGACTGGTGCGCCCGTGTTTGTAGGCTTTGTCGACAACTTCCAGGCTGAAAAGATTCGCGTGGAAGGGCGTCTGGATAGCGTGGTTGACGACCCTACGACTGGGCGTCAACACTTTTGGCTTGATAGGTACCATGCCCGCATACTCGCCACCCTGAAGGATCGCGTCTGGCGAAGTGCTGAACTGCTGGAGTTATGCCGGGCAGCGTTTATTCGCCTGAACGAGACTCTTTTTCCTGCGGGGCCACAACCACAAGGGATTCGTGCTTTGTTGAACATCTTCCGTCAAACAAATCCCATTCGAGAGTTGCTGTCTCAGAGACTTGTGATTGGAGCCAACGCTGCAATGGCGTATATGCGTAGTCGAAAACCAAGGTTGGTGTTGCGGACACCTGCAGCCGGAGAGGTTCTCGAACAAAGAGACCTGGATGACACGATCCAGCTGCGGAGACACTAATCGAGTGCACTCGCGAACAGCTTTGCGGTCCCGAGCTGCCCGTAAAGGACGAGCCTGAGGATTAGAATAGTTTGCGAGTGCAATTTTTGTATAGGGGGCAGCCCCCGAGTGTAATTTTTGACTCTTTGTATATTGTATAGTTTGTATACTTTGATTTTTTGTCGAGCCCCCGAGTCAGTCGAGCGGGGTTTGTGAAATATGTGTTGGTTGTGAACCAATGACTGTGCAGCCCCCGAGTATTCGAGTGCGGCTGCAGAGTTTTTGTGTTCTTTGTTTGGATCCTTGTTACGCAGCCCCCGAGCATTCGGGTGCGGCTAAGGCATTGTGTTTCTGCAAGAGCGAGAGCTCATTTGATCGATAACACAGCCCCCGAGGGTTTCGGGTGCGGTTAAGGTATGAATTATGCGGGTAGTAACCACAAAGAAGTCGAAGGAACATTGATTTTATTCCTCTTTTGAATGTTAGGCTGCAGGCCGCCTCATTAAAAACCTTCCAGTCCCCTTAGGTACCCTGGTAAGGAAAAGAGCGCGTCTGAAACCTGCAGCCATCCGACATATAGCCTATTACATTGTATGACTGTGAGCACTTTATGCGTAGAAACGGCGCAGATGCGCAACGTTCCAAGGATTATGAGAGAGTTCGCCTGTCTTCGCGTGCTTCAGTCGATATGCGCCTCCACCAAGGACCTCCGTGATGATGAAGGGACCTTCCCATGGGGAAGCGAGCTTGTGCACCTTCTTTTGCTTCAGTCGAAGAACCAGGTCGCCACACAAAGGACCTGGTTCGCAGTCGACGGCTATGGTAGTTGCGGAGATCCTGCTGGTAAACAGCTGTGCGGGCCAAGGCCGTGTCTCGCGCTCATCGAGCAAGTCGACTGCGTCTTCGAGTGCTTCTTCCGCGTCTTCTTCATTGTATGCTTCAACTCGTGGCGCATTGAACCTTACATCTGATGGCAGAATTGCCTCTGCACCATAGACCATGAAGAATGGGGTGAACTGCGTAGAAGTGTTGGGAGTTGTGCGTAGGCTCCATAGCACAGATGGTAGTTCTTCGACCCAAGCACCCGCAGCTCTTTTGAGTGGCACCAGGAGGCGCTTCTTGATCCCACTCGTCACAAGTCCATTGGCCTTTTCGACTTGGCCATTGGATTGTGGATGTGCCACGGATGCGTAGTTGAGCGTAATGTCCTGCTCTTTGCAGAAGGTTTTGAACTCCTCAGCCGTGAAGTTTGTGCCGTTATCAGTGATGATACTGTTTGGGACACCGAAGCGGTAGATGATGCTCTTTATGAAGTTGACTGCCGTAGTAGCAGTCGAATTTGTGATGGGGACCGCCTCGATCCACTTTGTGAACTTGTCGACTGCCACCAGTAGGTGAGTATGCCCGCCATGCGATGATTTTTTGAGTGGCCCAACCATATCGAGCCCCCATTGGGCGAAAGGCCAGGCCAGCGGTATAGTCTTCAACGCCGATGCGGGTGCGTGCGGCCTTGTTGCGAATTTCTGGCAGCCGACGCACCTTTTGACTATGTCCTCCGCGTCTTTGAGTGCTGTAGGCCAGTAAAACCCTGCGCGAAAGGCTTTGGCTACGAGTGATCGACTGCTGGCGTGATGCCCACAGGTACCTGCATGAATGTCTCGAAGTATGGCTTGGCCATCTTCGAATGCGATGCATCTTTGGAACATACCTGATATGCTGCGCTTGTATAACTCGCCGTTGATAACGGTGTATGCTTTTGATCTTCGAGTCACGCGTCGGGACTCGGTTATGTCATCTGGTAGCTCGCCACGGAGTATGTAAGCCAGAAAAGGTTGAGTCCAGTTGGCTCAATGAGATACCTCGACTGGGGGGTCCTCTGTGCTAGGCACTTTGCTTTTGGTGGCGTAGTCGACGGAGGAGGCTCTCGTTTCTCCTTGATAGATCTGTGTTCGATGCGCTCGAGGAAGACACCAGGTGGAATTTGTGCGCCAGTTGAGCCAAGATTGGCTAGCATGTCTGCTTCTTCGTTACTTTCCCTTCCTATGTGCCTCAACTCACAGCCCTCGAAGCTGCCCTCCAGTGTGTTGTACAGGTCGCGATAAGCGATCATGTTGTCCGCGATTGCGTCGCAGGCCTTCATTGTTTGCTGCACCACGAGATTGGAGTCGCCGTAGATCATCAATCGAGTGCACCCAAGTGCTTTTGCCATCCGCATGCCATGGATCAGGCCTCGTATTCAGCCTCGTTATTGGAGGGTAGTTTGAATCCCATCTGCAAAACATAACGTAGCTTGTCCCCTTTTGGTGATATGAGGATGACGCCTGCGCCTGCGCCTTCGTGTTTCTTGGACCCATCGAAGTACATGGTCCAGGAATTGGACACGTCTGGTGCTCCAGGTAATTGGGCCTCTATCCACTCGGTTGTGAAGTCGGGTAGGACTTGTGCTTTGATAGCCTTCGGGTGCTCGTACTTGATGTCTCTTGGAGCCAGCTCGATGAGCCATTTTGCGACTCGACCCGTTGCATTGGGGTTTGTGAGGATATCACCGATTGCTGAGTTACTTACCACGGTGATCGGGTGCTCGGTGAAGTAGTGTGTCAACTTCCTTGAGGACATGAATACAGCGTATGCCAGCTTTTGATAGTGCGGGTACCGCTGTTTTGATATGGAGAGAACCTCGCTCAGGTAGTAGACTGGACGTTGTATGCTTTGGATGTGCCCCTCCTCCATGCGTTCGACTACCAGTACGGTGCTCACCACCCTGTTTGTAGCCGAGACATACAGGTAGAGTGGTTCCCGTTCCTTAGGTGCGACGAGGATCGGAGGGCTTGTGAGGATCCGCTTGAGATCTGTGAAGGCTGCTTCAGCTTCTGGCGTCCACTCGAACTTGTCCGCCTTCTTCATCAGTCGATAGAATGGTAAGCCTTTTCACCCAGTTTGCTGATGAATCGACTGAGCGCTGCTACTCGTCCTGCTAGTTTCTGCACATCGTGAAGCTTTGAAGGCCTTTGCATTGTGAGGATGGCCTGTATTTTCTCCGGGTCTGCTTCGATTCCACGGGCAGAGACTAGGTACCCTAGGAGCTGCCCGGCTGGAACGCCGAACGTGCACTTCTTAGGATTGAGCTTGATATGGAAGCGTTTGAGGTTTGCGAACGTCTCCCTCAAATCGTCGAGTAGTGTGTGTTCTTCCCTTGTGGTAATGACAATGTCATCCACGTAGACCTGGACGTTGCGTCCGATTTGCTTTTTGAGGCAGTCCTGCATCATGCGCTGGTATGTTGCACCCGCGTTTTTGAGCCCAAAGGGCATAGTTGTGTAGCAGTAGACCCCGAGTGGGGTTATGAACGCCGTTTTTTCTTCGTCTTCTTGCTTCATCCTTATCTGGTGATAACCTGAGTAAGCATCCAGAAAGGAGAGTCGTGCGCATCCGGCGGTGGAGTCGACGATCTGGTCGATTCGGGTAGCGGGAAGTGATCCTTTGGACAGCACTTGTTCAGCGCTGTGAAGTCCACGCACATCCGAAGGATGTCTGTATGCTTCTTTCTACGAGTACGGGGTTGGCCACCCATTGTGATTTCTTGATTTCCCTAATGAATCCTGCTGCGAGTAACCGGTCGACTTCAGATTCGACTGCGGTTCGCTTTGGGCCGGAGATTCGACGCATCGTTTGCTTGACTGGCTTTGCATCTGGAAACAATTGGAGAGAGTGCTCGGCGAATTCCCTGGGAATACCTGGCATGTCGGCTGGACACCACGCAAATATTTCCCAGTTCTCACGGAGGAATTCGACGAGCGCGCCTTCCTATGCGATAGGCAGGCTCGAAGATATGTTGACTGTCTTGGACGGATCGGTCGGGTGCACCTGATGCGACCTTGTGTCATTTGTAGCATTGAAGGATCTGTCGACTGCCAACTTCTTATGCTCGGAAGGAGTGTGCGGTCGTTGGAAATCGCCAGTCGGCGAGTGATTCTTCCACCCCGAACATCTCGGAGATTTTGCTGAACTCGCGGTCGCAAGCATCGGACCTTTGAAAGTTTCCACGGACAGTGATGACTCCCTTTGGTCCTGGCATCTTCAGCGTGAGGTACGCATAGTGTGGCACCGCCATGAATCGAGCAAACGTCGGGCGACCAAGAATAGCATGGTATTGTGATTTCCAGTCGACGACCTCGAACTCAATCGACTCTGTCCTGAAGTGGCTTTTGTCCCCGAACGTAACGTCGAGTTGTATGGTGCCTTCTGGGCTAATTGCTTTGCCAGGAACAATACCGTGGAAGGTATTTGAAGATTTTGGGAGGTTTTCGACTGACCTGTTCATTTTGCGGAGCGTGTCCGCGAAGATGATGTTTATGCCGCTGCCTCCATCCATGAAGACCTTGGTCATGGCGTAGCCTCCTATTTGCGCGTCGAGTACCAGAGCCGCGTGCCCTGGTCGAACTACAGCTGGGGGATGATCCTCTCGACTGAAGCTTATGATGGTTTCCGATCCCTTCAGAAATTCGGCACGGCAGGAGGTGCCATGACAGCCATGTTCACTGTCGAGTGATTAGCTTTTGCTGCCTGTTGGAGGGGCGACCCTTTTGTATCATGTACATCTGCCCGTGGGGCTGTGGATATTGATCATCTTCCGCCCGTAGTACGGGTTGTATGGCACCTGCGAGGTTTGCGCCTGGAGCAGGCTGTGGTGGTGGTTGCGGTGGCGGCTGTGGCGCCATGAGAGCGGGCACAGCGTTCGGCTGTGGTGCGGGTGCAGGCGTGGGCTGAGCAGGTGCTGGGCCGTACCTTTTGAGTCGTATCATGTAGTCAGTCGCCATTTGGTCGAATTCCCTGCAGTTCCTTAGGGTGTGATTGGAGCGTAGTTTTCCGTCGTCCCCCTTGAAGAGGTGGAATCTGCACCAGTCGTCCATCTTTTCCTCGAATGACCGCTCGGGTTTTGCGTCGCTGCGTTTGCGCCATTCTTGCCTTTTGTAGCTGTCGCTCCGCTGCTCGCGATCTCGACTGTCCCGTCGATCATCCGAGCGTCGATTGCTTCTATCTTGGTCTCCCGGGTTGTGTGTATCCAGCCGCCATGAACTCGGGTCTGTTATCGTCGTAAGGACGTTTGGAACGTTTGCGCCTGCGATCTTCTCTGTATGAATCTCTGCGGCCTCGACTGCCGCTTTCGTAGTTGTCGCGTGTGGGGAAGCACGGGATCTGCGTACAGAATCCTCTCCATCTGCCCACTCAGTCGCAACTTTGATGAGGTCAGCCAGGGAGGTTGGCTTTTCACGACCAAGTGCCTCTTTGAAGTCCTTCCTGGCGAGACCTTGTATGAAGGCATCCATGGCCCTGTCTTCTGACACTTTGCCAACCGAATTGCGTATTTCGGTCCACCGCCGTATGTATGATCTCAACGACTCGTCTGATCGTTGAGTGCATGTCCTTAATTCTCGAATGTCTTCGGGCGCTCACACAGAGGCTCGAAGTTTTTGATGAAGTCTCTGCGGAAATCGTCCCACGAGTCGTATGATGATGGAGGGAGCGACTTGAGCCAGTCGCGGGCAGTTCCTTCGAGCATAAGTCGTATGTACTGCATCGCCGTGGTGTTCGTGCCACGCTGGCATGCCACGGCGAGTCTGTAATCTTCTAGCCACCCAGAAGGTTCTTGGCGACCGTTGTACTTGGGTTGTTCGCCTGTCAACTTGAACCTTTGGGCATCCGCGTCTCACGGATGCGTCGAGTGAAGCACAATGCTCCGCATGGCTCTGGTTCACGATCAGAGTATGAATCGCTGCTATAGGATCTTCGAGATCTGCTTCTGCTGGACCTGTGCCGGCGCGTGCTTCTCCTTCCTTCATCCGAGTGGTGGCTGCGACCACTGCGATGATGTGCTGCGTGTCGTGAGTCGACTATGTCGCGATCGCGATTCCTTGCTGGAGTTTTGTCTTCTGGCTGTATAGCCTGTGCCGCTAGAGCTAGCGATTTGAGTTGTTGGCGATGCAGGGCTGCGTTAGGGTCATTCGCCGGAGGTTGCATTGCCTTGAGGTAAGCACCTACGGAGAATAATGCACCCGCAGCAGTTTTGGGCACTGGGATTCCGTTAGCGTCCTCTGTCATGAACGACAGGTTACGGGTGATTGCTACCCTTTCATGTTCTGGAAGGCTTGCCAACCGCGACCTAGGTCGTGGGGTTGGTTGCATTGTGGACCCGAGGGATTGCTCCCTTCTTCGGGCACTCGAGAGGCTGGCTTGCCTTTTGCGCTCTCGAGCGTCGCTCGGTAGTTTTGCAGTCGAATTGACTCCTGCCAGTTGAAGTACTGGAAGGTCAACATCTCCTCTGGGGTGGAATTTGGTGGCATCATTGTGCACTCCTTTATGACTTTATCTGCTTTTGCTGCCATCTCCTCCGTGATTGTCAAGGTTGTGACCCCATCCGGCATGGTTACCGTGCATGGGAATTGTGCAGGCCTGCGAGCGGCTGCGTCTGCGGATGATTCTGCGGTGAAGGCCACGTAGACCTGATGGGGCGTGACCCGAGGACAGGTGTATGTGCTGTCGATTCCAGTCATGGACTCGACGTCGCCGTCGAGGCTCATGTCAGAGCCAGTATGTTCATCGAGTAGATCTTCGAGGCGAATCTCGTTGTCGTGTTCATCGCCTATGCTCATCTCGGTGTTGGCGAAGCCATTATGGATTTCTGAGTCGAGGTTGGTGTTGGTGAAGATCTCCGAGTCGACGTTGCTGTCGTTATGAATCGCGGGCTCGTAGAAGTCATCGAGGGAGATCCCGCAGTCGAAACTCTCGTCGAGTGGTAGGTTGAAGTCGACGTTGCTTGTGCGGTATGCTGATTCTGCCTCCTCGCCTTGGAGTTCCGTCATCATGAACCTGTCGATCTCGCCGGTCGACATGGTTGTTGCGGGCGAGCAGGCTTCAGGAATCGACGACGGGGCGAGCGCAGTCGACGGAGCCTCGAGTGCGCCCAGCGCCAGTTGTTGCGGATCTGTCGAGTCCTGCGTGCCAAGATTGTTTACGAAAAAATTGAATGCTCCAACAGTTAACTCAAACCTGATTCAAGGCCGGAAAACGCCTCCTGAAGCTCGGCGAGTGCGGATTGAAATTCATTGGAAGAGCAGATGCGCTTTTTGCAGGTGAAGCGGGCAGGCTGCCGCTTTTCGAGTGGATCGGCGAGTCGCCGTGTGTCGCCTGGATCGGCGAGTTGCTGTTTGCTGACATGGCCGGCGAGTTGCCGTTTGCAGATGAGATCGGCGAGTTGCCGTTTGCTGGTGTGATCGGCGATTTGCCGTTTGCTGTTGGGACCGGCGAAACTTCGAGTCCAGCGCTATTCTTTCCCACAGACGGCGCCACTTGACGAGGGGTAGACTCATCAAGACCCATGGTTAAGGTCCCTAGGTTATGAATATGGGGGAGAGAACGTGGTAGAGCTGGAAGTATCGTCGGCTGACAAGCAGGGCAAAGATTTTACCCAGGTTCAGGGCCCTCGTGTGGAGGTAACACCCCTACGTCCTGCCTGTCTGTTATTGCTTTGTGAATATGATGGTTACAAGGTCCCGGCGAGATGTCGATCTCGCTAGGGTTTTGGTGGCTCTGAAAGTACGTGTCTGGTTCGATGGCCCTCCCAGTCCTTAAATAATAGGCTGGGTCTCGGGTGTTCGTAACCGACTCGATTTACAAGTAAGGAAACTCTAAACCGACTATTGCTTCGCCAAACTTGGAGGATACTCCATCTTCGTGGGCCTCCCTTCATGGGCTTCATGTAGGCTCTGATAGTTGGGCCTAGTCGATACGTGCACCAGGTACCCTCATGGTAGGGTACCCGATAGGCATACCCATGTCACGCGGCGTTTGAATCGTCTCAACCAGTTGGCTTTGATGTGATGTAGAACAACATGGATTGGTCAGTTCACCCAAAAGCTCGAGTGTCGGGGAATGTGAGTTATGGTTTATATTCCAACACTCATTGCCACACATATTATAGATGTTATGTCCATTTATAGGAAGTTCTATTTTGAGATACTTCTTACGCAAACATCAATATATGACCAACTGCATCTTTCGCTATCACTCACATTTAGAGCAATTTGTCTTCATATCAATCCTTCACTATATAAGACCACACTATTTACTAGCATACGTACGTTTCACTTTAGCGGTGTATGTGATGTGATGGAACAAGTGTTATATACTTATATGGCGTGTATATATGTTGTTCAGGGTAGTAGGATCTCACCTTTACAGGAAGTTACCTAATTCTTTTAGAAACTTTGAATTGAAGGCATTGGGAAAGAGGTAGCTAGTCTTCAAGAGTCTGTTTGCATGTAATCGGACAAGCACTGGTGTAGTGATGCATTGGTGTACCGTTGGTTAGGACTCTGAAGAGAATGGTGATTTTTGGCAATAACTCGGAGGAAGTACTCATGTTTCGTGATATGGCTCACCTTGGCATGTCACATCCAACTACCTTCTGCCAAGTCACTGACACTACCAATGTTTTGACCGACAGTTATGCTGCCATTTCGAACTACAGTTGCGCTTCCATGGACTCTCAAAGTTGAGATCTTCTTCAAAGTGCCAGCCAGGGTTGTTCAGCTCTGAGATAACCTCGGGAAGACAATATATATAAAACCTACGGTACTTGACGACATTGTAAACACACGTGGTGAGATAACCTCGTCCGCTCCCACCGCGACGAAAGCAGCCACTGACGCTTCACTCCAGAGACTGAGGCCGTCCGTGCTTTCGTCCCGGATTAGATGGATGGAGCCTGTTCCTGTTTAAGGTTTTTTCTTCTGAATATGAATTCATGTCAGTTGTTAAGGCATAGTAGAATCGTGAGGTTGCAACCCTGTGCATGGAATTGTGGAATCACGGCGAGTCTTTCTGTGCTGTACTGCAAGCAAACAGCAGTTTTACAAAGTACAAATTATTTATGTCAGGGAGTACTGCATCCATATACTGAATTTTACCCGAACGTGTAAACTTTGTTTGTCTGAAACTTTCATAAATACATGTCCGTCTGTCAGTCGCGCTTGGATCGGTGAGGCGAGCGCTGCTGCGTTCTTCCGTAAATTGCTAGACCCAGGCTGTGCTGTCGCTAATCCGGCATGAGTTCGATCTTCTCGGTTTCGGAGTGTGCAGCAGGGCTGGACATGCATCTCTATCTGGCAGTAACCACCTTTCAGAGAAGCAATGACAGGAACTTCTTTTAGCTTTGAGGAGGCACTAGTTGTAGACTCGTACTCGCCAGTAGAAGATTATAATTCAGCCTCGAAAAATAGGAGTGTAAAAGGGAAGATGTCACTGGATGTCGGTTCCTCTATGCCTTGCTGTTGTGAAATCGGTGTAACCGAGCGCACCCGAGCTGGTCAGGCATCGCGTGTTGGGCTGGTAGGAAGTAGGAACTGTTGCTGCTGTATAGTTAACTGTAATTTTAGAAACTCATAAAATTGAACCAGACATCACCCACCACACCATACACCATAACTGACATTTAGAGCTAACATGTTCTCGTGTTGTTCCTTCAATATATACCACACATATATCACATCCACACTTACCTAGTAGTACTACATGCACACCCACTACCACAACAAGTGTGTCGATCATCAAAAGGTCAATAGAAAAATAGCTATGAAACAAGTGCTAGACGCCGTTTACCGGGATAGAAGTATGTATCTGGTGTATGGAGAAGTTTCCGGAATTGTAGGCACTGGGAAAGAGCTAGCAAGTACGACACTGAACTGCCGCATACATGTATGCATGTGTGTGATTTATCAGTTAACCTGTTTTCTGGTGTCCAGTTTATTCGTTTGGGCTGAGACTACCGATGCGATAAGTATGTATTTGCACTAACCATTGTCTCTTAGCCCATACAGTAGAAACTGTTGCTGTTACCGTCGTCGTTGGTCCTCGGTCCGAGGAAGGACGCCCTTGCTCTTTAAGAGTGTTTGTCTTCTGAATGCGAATACATGTCAGTTGGTAGACACTAAATTGTGAGGCTACGACTATATGCACGAACTGTAGAAATCATTTATTTCAGGGAGTACTGCATTGATGTGTCGAATTTGCCCCGACTGTGTAACTTCCTTTGCGTGAAACTTTCTTAAATCTGTGTCGCAGCTAGAGAGCCCACCTTGCGGAAAGTGCTCGCCTTTGCTGAGAGTGCTCCATTGCCGGCTGGAAATGAATTGGCTGCGCATGATGGAAGGCGGTTCCAGATATTTGGAGGACAACAGCGGAAAAATACGCTGACCGCGTAGCTTTGCTTGATCCTTATCACGATCCTCCTACTGAGTTGATTTATAAGCAGGTACTTCTTCAGCTACCATAAATTTACCTCGATGCCCGATGAATCGATGATCTAAGACAATTTATTTGGAAATGTGAACGCGAAGTAGACATCCTTTGGGGTATATGTTACATCTCATGGTACTGAAGAACTGCTTGAATAGCTTGTGCAGTAGACAACAACTTACGTATGCACTTTACTAGAGCAACAAACTATGTGTAGTCCAAATCCATAATCCACTAAATATTGTTTATTTTTGTTTTTTATTGATATACGTTCCTTATTTAGCTTGAACAGCAAATATTGGATTTTTCTCATGGTCCAAGGGCCGTTGGTGTTGCTCATGATGAAAAGGTAGCCCTTTTTGCTGACAACTCATGCCCGTCGCTAGTTGCCCATCAAGGTAATTTGCCTTCTTATTTCAAGATTGTTAACATGTATTATGAATTTATGATGCACATGTATTAGTTCTGTGATCTTTTCTCTGAATCGATTATCTGCTCAACGGATCAAATTGCCAGAATGCTAAAGTTGCTATATTTAGCTTGCAGTGTATACACGAGTGCCACTCTAACACTGTTACATTCCTGTCATAGGACATGATGAAAACAACCAAATCATACTAACTTTGATATGCAAATTTCAGTTGCATATCAGTTGCAAATTTCAGTTTGTTTTACTGAAGGAATGTCAGTTTTTTAATGATATACTTAGAGCATCTCTAGCAGGACCCGCAAAACGCGAACCCGCAAAAGAGTTTTAAGGGTCGGGGAATGCGAGTTTTTTGGCTAGAAACAAGGCGCGGCGGAGCAGAAACCGCAAAGCCGAACCGCAAAACAGTCTGTTTTGCGGTTCGGCTTTGCGGTTTCTGCTCCGCCGCGCCTCGTTCAGAAACTGCATATGCAAAACATGAAGTAGACATGAATATCAAAGTATGTCAAATTGCTCACAAATTCGACATTAATATAGCAAGTAATATAGTTTCTTGAATCAAAAGACGGCAATTAACATAGTTTCCCTTTGGTATGACCAAAAAATTGCTTCCAAAAGGCCATTCGCATCATCGAGAGACCCTACACCAAGCCACCACCATCACCATCACCTCCACCACCGCCGGATGCATCACCACCATCACCATCACCCAAGCATGTCCATGAAAGCTTGCGTGCTGCAATTTGGAAGAACAATTTCGGGAGTAGCAAGCATTATTTCACAAATAGGCGGCGGAGGGTGGTTTGTTACCTTTCGGTCCCGGAGACATTCGCGGGCGTAGGTTCGTCTGCAGCAGCGGCGGCACTGACCCTGACCTTCCGCACGGGCGCCCTCTTCTTCGGAGCCGCGGCGGCGCCGCCCGCGGCAGCGGCAGCGGCGGGAGTGCCCGCGGCAGCGTCGGCGGTGCCGGTAGCTGCAAGTAAGATTTGGGCCGCACCTGCGGTCCCCAGCCTTCTCCGCTTCGTCTGCGCCAATGGAGGAGCAGCGGCGGCGGCGGCGGTGCCGAGCTCTGCCCGGCCAGCTGGATCTGTCGATGGCGTCGTCCCGATCGGGACGGTCACCAGGTACGGGTCGGAGGAGCTCATGGCAACGATGGGGCAGGGCGCACGATGGCCGGAGTGGGGGAAGAGAAAGCGGTGGCGGCGGCGGCGGCGGTTCGGGGGCTGAATCTTCCTTCGCGCCAACGATAGAAGAGGATGCGAATCGGTCTGCGGGCCGGTGAGGAAAACCTAGCTTTCACGGTTTCGAGGGCCGGATTCACGGGGCCCCTTAAAATCTTTTGCGGGTCGGAGAGTTTTGAGGGTTCTGCTCTTTGCGTTTTTAAGAATTCGAATCCGCATCCGGCGGTTATTTTGCGGGTTTGCGCGTTTTGCGGGTACTGCTAGAGATGCTCTTAGCATTTATTAAGTCAGCTATCTAGGGGAGCTCCTGTATCTGTCATTCAAATGCATAATCATCTATGTTCATCAGCAGCATTTGACTGACACATGCATTACATGGATCATGGCTACTTGTCCTATCAACGTTGTTAGAGTAACAAAATCTTCCGATGAAGAACTGTTCCAAATATGCAGTCACTCAGGTCTCAGAAAGGTGACTTATCAACTCCTTTCCACATGTGAAATTTAATTTTTTTTATTTAGATGATTGAATATGCAATCAGTGGTCCTTACGAATCCAATCATGCACAACATGAATGATATTCCAACCGCTTGTCGCTTTATGCCCTTTTGAACTGTTCAGACCAAGGACTCATCAATATTCATTACCTTGCTAAGCTAACAACCATTTTGATATGCCTAATTAAATCCTTCCACTTGTTCCATTTGATGAAATGTTGAGATTATAATTGAGAAAGGCGTTGACAGATAAAAGGGCGTGCAGTTTGTGGCATTTTGTTGCCATTATGTGTAATAGCTGGATGGAGTACTTATTAGATTAACCTTGTGTCAGCAAGTGAAAAAAAGTATAACATCCGCATTGCAATTTGAACATCTTTACTGGACCAAAATGTTTTTATTATGCTATTGTGATTATATGCAATCTCTCAAAGTATGCATGATTGGTTAATTAAACGTATTTCCTTGAGCATACATGGTGTATTTGTTATAGGGACTGTAGAAATATAGTTTTAGAGGATGGGACTATAAAGAGGAACTTTATGCCCATGTGATCTGGTGTTTAATTGAATTTTAATAACCTTAGTTTGGTTTTTTTTGGGTTAATTGGATCTATGCCATTGCTGAATTCACAGATTGGAGAAATGCCATTACACAAAATCGAAGTTGGAAATATGCCATTCAAACTTCTCAATACCTCTATCTATGCCATTTTCTCCACCAAAAAGAATAACGGTTCAAAAAAATACATGTATTTGAGTGTATAGTGCAGCATTTACCATACTAGCCCTGTGCCTAACTTTTTGGCTCCTCTTTAGGGTCGTCCGGGCTCTAAAAAAAACAAAAAATTCAAATTTTGCCCAAAAATGTATTTTCTCACAAAATCGACAAAAAAAATATAGAAAATCAGAAACTGAAATATGAGCCTACCGTTAAAACATGAGACAATTCTGGGCACATATAGACCCTTAAACTGACATTTTTAAATTTTGTCCCACAATCTAGATTTTAATAACCTAGAATCATCACGGGATATGGTGTTCACATTTCCCTGCCAGTTTCCATTCTTCTGGAGAGCACCAAGTGAGCGGTGGCCACTTCTCCATCCCCTTTCCCCTTCTTTCTTCTTCCAAGCAATTTCCTTTCGCAAGCAATGGAATTTATCTCGATTGGAATCTCGCACACACAATACACACCATTCTTCAATGAAATCGCAGAGCAGAAGGGTAAATCGACTAGGGGTATTGAGAGAGCATCATCTGCCACGCGTGGCCACGACCCAGAGCTCGCGATGTCCCCCATGGTCGCCCTCTCGAGCTTCCCTTGACTGGATTTGGACCACCATGGTCGCGTCCTTGAGCTCATGCTAGCCGTCTAACCTGCCCACCCCCGAGGGTCACTGCGAGCGACACACGAGGAATCCATGGTTGCCGCCGTCGCTAGGGTTCGTCGGGGACGAGGTCGATCTAGTTGAATCGCTCGAGAGGCTATAGTCTTGACCAATTTTTCTTTTCGCGTCTCGTACATGAAGACAAGCATATGTATTATGAAAGTATAATTTTCGTATATGGTTTGGTAATGAACGAAATGGCATAGATAGAGGTATTGAGAAGTTTGAGTGGCATATTTCGAAGTCCAGTTTTTGTAATGGCATAAGTCCAACCAGTGAATTCAGCATTGGCATAGATCCAATTAACCCTTTTTTTTTTTGGTAAGGAGGCTAATTATCTAGTTCATCTTTGTAGCAAGCAAGCTAGCCCCTCTACGAGAAGATGTTTATGGGTGAACTACATCCCAGACTTCTTAGCTGACTGCATTACCCACGATTGTAATACTGCTGTTTAAGTAATGAAGCTCCTGTTCTACTTAAAAAAATCAAGGCTACAAAATGAAACCGTATCGAATGATATTTATTGCATTTATACAGAACCTGTAAACTGAAAAATCGCATAGCATTTATTTAAACATCACCACCCAAACCGTACATTATCTCTCGAATTTAGACCAAATTGTCCTCGTATAATTCCTTCAATATATACCAGTTATATCCGCACTATGAAACATGCACTCTGTGATCTGTATGCATGCTCCTTAGAAATCACTAGAATAGCTATATATGAAACAATTTGTAGAACTGTGCACAAAGATAGATGGATGGGTACATGTGGTGTAGGTTTGAAATGCCAATAAATTTGTTGGAATTGTAGGCATCCGGAAATAGCAAGCTTCGAAGCTGTCAGATGACGCTTGCCTTAATGCATGGGCGCTTGCGTAACTGAGCAGCGATGCAAGTCGGAGATGGATCCTGCACAGTTTACATGTTGCAGCCTTTCTTCTAGTTCACACACTGATTATTTGTTGGCTAATTGGAGCCCCTCTCCTTGAAGTTGCCCCTCCCTGCTACAGAATTTGCACATTACTGTCGAGAAAAATTAGAAAGCAGAGAAAAAAGTGAAAATGATCAAAAACGAGAAGATGGAGATGGAGCTGCTATTAGCAGATCTTGTCCATGATAAGAAGATAAAGTCGGATGTGTTCAAGTTGAATATGAAAAAAAAATGATTGTTACATGTAAAAATAATCTCCTTTATTTTTTGGCCGTTGCAGTTATCCTATTATCTGTTGTAATAGCTCTTTCAGATTTATCTAGATGTAGAAAGTAGAGATGAAATAACTGTTACAAAACCGAGACGAATGTGTGCATATGTTGCATGTAGGACTACACATAATTTGTTGGAATTGGTGCGTTGACGAGGGAAGTTCAGTTGAAGACGTTAGTCTTTGGAGGTGTCCGACAATGGTCCTCTTTTCGTCGTGTTTGTAGTGTGTGGTTGCTAGTCTTCAGATTAGTGTTGTATGCCGAAAGACATTGTTTCGGCTGTCGGCCTCTCCTTCTATGAAACAGATACATCTACCTAGGATGTATCCTTAAAATTTGTTGGATTTTTTTTTTGATTTTAAATTTGTTGGAATTGTAGGTATTGGGAAAGAGTTAACAATTGCTTACAAGTTACATGGCCCCCCGGTAGTTGGTGTGTACGTTCATGTATGCATTTGTGTGATTGATTAGTGGAAATAATATCAGACTCGTAAGATGAATTTTTTTTAGAAAAGGGAAAAAGTCCCAGCCTCTGCATCGTGATGATGCACACAGCTTTTTTATTAAAAAGAGTTTAAAAGTTTGCCAGTAGCATATCTAACTTATTACAATCACGGATCAACCAACGTGGCTACATGAATCAGCCACCTAAAGACAGCTCTTAAACGAAGACTACACATGTTGAAGTCTCCTAGTGTGCTGCCACCCACCCTGGGACAAGATAGCCCCAACGACTGCCAGCAAACGTGTGCAGCCGGTATGCATAAGTGCCCTTTGGTCCTCCGGCAGAAGGAAGGACCACATGGATACGTGGCGCGATGAACAACCTGCAAAAAATGAACACCTTTGTTGTTGTTAAAAACTATATCATTCCGACAATTCCAAATTGCCCAAAGAAATGCACAAACGCCAATGCGAATACGAGATTTAGTTTTTTTGTCTATACCATCTAGCCAATGACCAAACATATTAGCCACACTAGACGGAGGTGATATACTGAAGGTGAAATGAATCAATTTCCAAATTTGACGGACAAAGGAGCAAGATATAAACAAATGCTCAACAGACTCATCAGACTGACAAAAGACGCATTTTTTACATCCTGTCCATCTCCTCCTAATGAGGTTATCAGACTCGTGTACAAGTTATTAGTTACGGCCAGATTTGCCTTCAGAACGAAACGAAAACAAATTCCGCTTGGGAGACTCGAGGCGATCTTGGGGATTGTGGCGGCGGCCTAGGGTTTCAACCCTAGCCGTCGCCGCCGGCGCCATCTGCAACTTCATCGTCGCCGCCGGCGAAGATCTGACGGGTCCTCGCCTCCTCTAGTTGCCGTTCTGGCACTAGCAGGGGTGGGGACCTCGGACCTGCGCACGGCGCTATACGAAGGTCCTTAATGTTAGAGATTGGTTTTGGTTGTCATCTTCTTCGTTAATGGAGATGGTATCGTCTGCAATAAGTAATCTTCCACGCTTCGTTCGACGGCGAGATATCCTTCCCGACGTCAATGGTGGCTTTGGAAGATTAAGTCTGTCTAGGTATGGTTCTTCAGATCTTGGTTCGCTAGATCAATCTTGGATTGTTTCTCATGGTTGCCGCGAGGAGGTTTGTCCTCGCAATATCTATCCCGGCTACTACGTCTTCGGCAATGGTGATTCGTTCTCTCGGCTCCCAACGACGTCGGCAAAGTGGTTCGGTTATCTGTCCCTGGAATATCAGTGGTGGTGCTCTTGCCGATGTTGCTTGATTAATTTAATGGTTGCGTGCGTGCACAAAGCCTTGGCATTGCGGCTCAAAATTAAAAAGGGAGAACCTTCGGTGGTATTCACAGGTCTGTGGTTTGGTGTGTTCGGCGTTGTTCTACGGCTGCCTTCAGAAAAGTACAACATTGTGTCATGGATGAAGAA
This sequence comes from Poa pratensis, assembly GCA_947311845.1. Classification (NCBI taxonomy): domain Eukaryota; kingdom Viridiplantae; phylum Streptophyta; class Magnoliopsida; order Poales; family Poaceae; genus Poa; species Poa pratensis. The sequence continues at coordinate 5,097,269 of CAMZMU010000040.1, forward strand.
AGGGCTTGAAGATCTCATAGATTTGATCGTCTCTTTTAGTTTTGATTTTGTAATCGATGTAATCGTGTACTCTTTGCTGGTTTAATATATGTGGAAAAATTCAAAAAAAAAAAAAAAAAGGTTATCAGACTCGTAAGATGAATACAACGCTTTATAGAAGACAGTAAATATAAGTGAATTTTATGCGGTGCAACTTTCATGGATACGATTGGGTGCCAATTTTGGAAGCCACAAAAATTAGTAGATAGGAAGGGCTATATTTTTCGGAGAACGATGTTTAGTGTGAGGCACATATAGTAGAAATGTCATGCCTAACACGTCGAGGCTGGAAATATATGTTAGTAAGGCACGTTCGTATATATTTATATAGGACACAAATGCATCATCGACTATAGTATGTGTGTGAGATACATTTGCATCAACTTGTACAAGTCCACTGAACCGTATATGTATTTATTTTCGTACTGTTATTTGGTAAACTCAGAAAATTGAATCAAACATCACCCACCACACCATAACTAAAATTTAGAGCAACATGTTCTCGTGTTGATCGATGCTTGCCTATTACTACACACTAGTAGCTTTGCACGTGCTCGCACGTCTCCACAAGACACATCTCAGTTAAATGGCACTTTTTAGTTTTTACATACACAATAGAGAGTATATGTGGTGTATCGATGTATAGTGTGCCACTTTCTCGTATATGTGGTATATAGACGTATAGTGTGCCACTTTCTCTCAGTTTGGTTAATCTACGGTCATGACTCTCGCTTGAAAAGCAAGGGAAAAGTATTGTTACGCTGACAAGCATAAAATTGTGATTCATATGTTAAACTTGCAAGCCGATAGTAGATGGGATCACCAGTTATTTTTTCCAGCGGGGAGGGATCATGGGAGTAACTTGTGTTTTTAATGGAAAGCAATGTTTAATACCAACATAACAATCTTTTACAAGAAATATCAAAATGCCCTCAAGCACAGATCAAAATGTGCTCATGCAACACACCACAACACAAAACATTAGTACAAAGAGTTGCAAAATCATGAGCTACCGCATTCCTTGATTCGACGATAAAAATAATATCTGACCACATTGGCTTATACTGTATCATATTAAGTCCTGAAGAGTCGATGGATAAGCTTGTCCTCAAGCAAGGATTCAGTTCCATAATCACTTCATCGCCAGATTCCATGACAACATTGTGCACGACATGATTCGAAAGTATATTGGAGAAGCATGGTCAACTCCACCGTGGCCTGCATGATCCTTTTTTTTCTCTTTAAAACATATGCTCATCCAGCCATCCTGAAATATGAGAATATCCTACTCTAACTAACGAGCATCATAATATCGTCAAAACAACATCCTAACTTCTCGATGATGAAAATAGAACAGAAACATGGAAAAATGCAGTGAAATCAGATGGAATTTTTCAGGCAAGAAAAACCTGGAAGGCTCGCCGTGAAGTGTGTATTATTGTCTTCTCCCATTCCAATGTAAACCATATCTGCTTGCAAGGATGCAGCGCCATGGACGCAAGACATGTCCTATCATCCCAATACATTGTACTCCTTCCGTTCCAAATTAATTGACTTTCTTTTGCCCACATGTGGATGTATCTAGACATGTTACAAGTATAGATACATTCACATTTGGACAAATGGAAGTCAATTAATTTGGAACGGAGGGAGTAATTCTTTCAGGTTGCATCATTATCCACATATGATCTAATCATAAGTCTATTAACTCACCTTTGGAGTATCATATTATGAGGCAAATATGCTACCTCCCAGCAGAGTGGATAGAGGAATTAAACATGGTTGGTGCACAACTCTGATTAGTATATAGCAATAGGATTCCTAGCTAAACATCACTGTTATTGAACCAGAGAAATAAAGAAAGAATTACTCTATACGGCCCTACTCGAGCTAAACCTGCACGGGCGTCTCTAGCTGCCGGCTGATCGTGTACAGGGGCAGGTAGGATGGGAATAACACTGTGTATGGAAGAACCGAACAGTTAGCGATGCTGGTGGACGCCGGGGGATGGGGCGGCGTGATTGGCGTATTCCGGATGATGCAGCGCGCTGGTTGGCCGCAGACGCATACGCCACGCGAGGATGCTGCAGGCTGCGGCCGCGCAGCCGGGAGCCGCATCGCCGATGGTGGAGGGGTGGAGCCTGCAAGCGCTCAGAGCCGGGCTCGATGACACGCAACCAGCTCTTCACGGGGTTCCTCGCCAGTGTGGACTGCCGCCTTGCCCGGTTCGATGCCCAGGTTGGCCTCCTCGAGTCCTCGTTCCTTTCACGCCAGTCTTCGTCCTGGCCATCGTCGGCCCAGCGGACGCAGCGTGTGGGTTGGCTTCAGGGGTAGCAGGAGAGGAGAGTTGTGGCCTCGATCCGGCGACCGTAGGCTTACGACGGCGATCTAACCCTAGGAAGGGTGCGATGGGCATGGAAGGAAGGCCAGGGAGGAGCGGGCTGTGGTGTTTGATTGCTCTGAGAAGTACAGGACGGCATGACATCCAGGCGCAGATAGGCCGCCGCCCCGCTGCGCAGGACTACACGGAGGGGATAGGAAGGCATCGTGACGTCGGCCTCTGTTCTGCTGGCAGCGGAAACGGGGAGAGGACAGAGGAGGACGATATGACGGCGACGGCGGTCATTCTGGACGCCACGACGTGGCCCAACGATGTGATCGGAACTTGGCCGTCATCCTGGCAGCAAAGACGGGGACAGAATATGGCGGATCGGCGACGACGCGTCAATCTTGGGGTGTGAAGGACGATTTGATGGCGAAGGCAACGTGGGGAGAGGATAAAGGCTGCGGCGTGCGGGCTGTAGATGCAGGGGACGGGCGGCCGACGGGTGCAGAGGAGGTAGACTGGCGTGAGGCGACGGCGGCGTGCAGGGCGGCGGCAGGGCGACGTTGTGGCCAGGGGAAGATGAGCCACGCATGAGGGGCTGAGGGCCATGGTTGGAAGAAAAAATGGAGGCTCCCCTAATTAATACGGTAATTATTATTGCGTTAATTAAGCGTTGTATGCGGACGCGGCCATGGAATCCCCTCTATTGGCAGAGTTTTCGTCCGTCGTTGTAAATCGCTAGGTGTACACATGACTCGGGATTAAATTAATCGCTACCATTGGAGTTTATTATCTGGCCAATCTGACGGTGCAAATCAAGCGGGTTACATCTGCCGTGTGGCTTTAGGAAAGAAAATGTTCGCTTGTTTAATAGTAGTATAGATATATACCACCGCCTCGTTCCGTCCGCCCCCGCCTCATCTCCTCCGTCGCTGTCCCGTCCTATGTACTACTACCCGTGCGTGCGGGGCTCGTCTTCCTCTGTGGCTCACGCTCCACTCCAGACTCCAGAGAGGCCGTCAGTGCTTTCGTCGGCGCGATGCTCCTCGCCGCCTCATCCTCCTCCGGCCAAATGGCGGCGCACCGCTCGCTCCCCCTCCTCCTGCAACGCTCCACCGCCTCCTCCGCCGCGGCCCTACCGCTCCGGAGCCGGCCAGGCCTCATCGCCTCCTCCGCGCGGCGGCGGCGCGCTCCGCAGGTCGTGCCCCGGTGCGCCGGCGCCCCTCCGCCGCTCCCCTCCACGGTTAGTTCCTCCCTCCACGCTCATTTCCGTCCCCAACTGTCCGTCCGTCAGTCCTCTTGTATTCGTTCCGACGAGGCGACAACCCGCTGCGGCGTCGTCACCAGTACTCTGCCTGGCAGTAACAGCTATTCTACTAGCTTTTGGACGAAGCACTAGCTCTAGATTGGACTATGCGAACAGAGTAGTATAATTCAGACCAAGAAACTAGGTGGGAAAGAGAGGCTTCTCAGCAGGGGCTCTGCCGTTCTCAAATCGGTGCGACCTACTGTAGCGCGCAACCGAGATGGTCAACCACCGCGTGTTGAGGTAGTAGGAACTGCTGTTTTCGTCCTGGATTAGATGGATGGAATGGAATCCTTTGCTGTTTAAGTTTCTCTTTACTGAAAATGATTCATATCAGTTGTTAAGAGTTAAGACATAGAATCGTGAGGTTGCAACCCTGTGCATGGAATCGTGGAATCGCGGCGAGTCTTCCTGTGTTGTACGGCAAGCAAACAACCGTTTTACAAAGTAGAAATTCTTTATGTCAGGGAGTACTGCATCCATATACTGGATTTCACCTGAGCGTGTAAACTTTGTTTGACTGAAACTTTCATAAATATATGTCGCAGCTCCAGAGCTCACCTCGCGGGAAGTGCTCGCCTTTGCTTGAGAGTGCTCTATTGCCTGCTGGGAATGAATTGGCTGTGAATGAATGGAAGGCGGTTCCAGATATCTGGAGGACAGCTGCAGAAAAATACGCTGACCGTGTGGCTTTGATTGATCCCTATCATGATCCTCCTTCTGAGCTGACTTATAAGCAGGTACTTCTTCGACAACCATAAGTTTATCTTGATGTCTCGAAGACAACTTCTCTGGAAATATGAACGCAAAGTAGACATCCTTTTGGGTATATGTTGTTTCTCTTGTTACTGAATAATAACTATGCGATAGTTAGACAGCAACTTACATATGCACTACTGATTCTTTCAAATAAATAAAAGCCAAGCCTTTATCGTTTACTAGAGCAAGGAACTATCTGTAGTCCAAATCCATAATCCACTAGATAATTTGATTTATCATTATTTATTGATATACATCCTCTCTTCAGCTTGAACAGCAAATATTGGTTTTTTCTCATGGTCTGAGGGCCGTTGGTGTTGCTCCTGATGAAAAGGTAGCCCTTTTTGCTGACAACTCATTTTTTTGATATATTAAACGCATTTTTTTCGACATCGTATGCAAAAGTTATGGCCGTGCAAAGTTTTTTTTTCTGTTTTTTTGCAAAAAAGGTCAAAATTCATATTTCAAAATTTCTATAGCAACTAAACACTAAAACGAAACTACATGTCAAAGGATTTTATTTTTTGAAATTTGTATCATTTTCTTTTTTTGTTTACAGAACTGAAAAGGCGATCAATTTCTGTGGCGCATGGAGGTGGGTGCGCCACAGAAAGTCACATTTCTGTGGCCCACCTGGCCATGTGCGCCACAAAAATGAGACTTTCTGTGGCGCACACTACCCATGCGCCACAAAAATGAGACTTCTGTGGCGCACACTACCCATGCGCCACAGAAATGTAACTTTCTGTGGCGCATGTGGTTTTCATGCGCCACAAAATTGCAAAATTCGGTGGCGCACGCAAAACAATGCGCCACAGAAATATTTTTTGTGGCGCATGGCTATTTGGTGCGCCACAAAATGTCATTCCATAGAAAGGCACTTCCTTACTAGTGATGTTTTGTTTACACTTCGTAGCATTTTTATGCATTTTCTGGTACTAACCTATTAACAAGATGCCGAAGTGCCAGTTCCAGTTTTCTGCTGTTTTTCTCTTTCAGAAAAGCTAGTCACAAAATATTCTCGGAATTGGACGAAACAAAAAGGGACGCTCATATTTTCACCGAAACGAAGTCCAAAGGGGAGACGGAGAGGAGCCACGAGGCCGCCTCGCCACCCTAGAGCGCGGCCAAGGGTGGGCCCGCGCCGGGCCCTGGCGAGGCCGCCTCGCGAAGCTTCCGACGCCGCCCTTTCGCCTATATATTCCCGATGTTCAGCGTACCCTGAAGACACCGATCATATTCCAGGAAAAGTTCCGCTGCCGCCGTCGTCGCCAACCCTAGATCGGGAGGGTTCTGAAACTCTTCCCGGCACCCTGCCAGAGGGGAGATCATCACCGGAGGGCTCTACATCGCCATGCCTGCCTCCGGAGTGATGCGTGAGTAGTTCATCCTTGGACTACGGGTCCATAGCAGTAGCTAGATGGTTGTCTCTCCACCTTGTACCTCCATGTTTAGATCTTGTGAGCTGCCTAACATGATCAAGATCATCTTATTGTAATGCTACATGTTGTGTTTGCTGGGATCCGATGAATATTGATACTATGAACAAGTTGTTTATCAATCTATATGCTTATGTTGTTTATGATCTTGCATGCTCTCCGTTGCTAGTAGATGTTTTGGCCAAGTAGATGCTTGTAACTCCAAGAGGGAGTATTTATGCTAGATAGTGGGTTCATGCCTCCAGAAATCTGGGCTCGAGTTGACAGAAACGACTAAGGTTGTGGATGTGCCGTTGCCACTAGGGATAAAACAATGATGCATTGTCTACGTGTCATTTGCATTGTTTACATTACACACTTTACTTCATGCAATAATCTGTAGTTTGCAACTTAATACTGGAAGTGATGCGGATGCTGACCTGAAGGTGGATTATTTAGGCATATATGAGTTGGATATCAAGTCTATTACTTTGTTGTAATGCCCATTAAATCTCATAATGAACATCTTGTCATATATTGCATTGTCATGCACTCTCTATTTGTCAATTGCCCAGCTGTAATTTGTTCTCCCAGCATGTTAGTTATCTTTTATGGAGAGACACCACTAGTGAATTGTGGATCCCGGTCCATTTTCCCTCATACTGATAAAACCACCTACTGCAATCATCTGTTCCTTGTTACTTTCTGCAATCACTACAGTTTTCCACACTGTGCATTTAATCCTTTGTTTTCAGCAAGCCAGAGAGATTGACAACCTCTCTGTTTCGTTGGGGCAAAGTAGTTTGGTTGTGTTGTGTGCAGGTTTCACGTTGGTGATCGAGTAACGGCGCCCATCAACAACCTTCTGAAGAACCTCCGTGTCCTCCTGGTTCGATAAACCTTGGTCATATTTCAAGGGAAAACTGCTGCTGCACTACATCATACCTTCCTCTTGGGGTCTCCCAACGAACGTGTGAACTACACGCCATCAAGCACTTTTCTGGCGCCGTTGCCGGGGATACTGGAATCTCCAGATAGGGGAGTCTCACACTTCCAACCTCTTTACTCTGTTTTTGTCTTGCTTAGTTTATTTTATTTTATCTTGTTTGCTGTTAAAAATCAAAAACACAAAAAAATTAAATTCCTGCATCTTAGTTATTTTGAGTTGTTGTTTTTCTTATCCTGTTTTAATTTTGCTAAAATGAGTAATCCTGAAAATACCAAGTTGTGTGACTTCACTAGCACAAACAACAATGATTTCATATGTACACCCATTGCTCCTCCTGCTTGTACAGCAGAGTTCTCTGAAATTAAACCTGCATTGTTAGCACTAACATTGTTCCTGATAAAAGTGCTGAAATTTTTAAGAGTGTAGGTGATAATGGTTCCATTACCTTTGATGATAATGATTTTGATTTTGATGGTTGTAACATAACTGAAGTCATTATGTTCTTGCAAAAGCTAGCTAAGAGTCCTAAGGCTAGTGAAATAAATATGTCTTTTACTAAACATATCATCAATGCTCTCATGCATGCTAGGGAAGAGAAATTAAAACGTCAAGCTTCTATCCCTAGGAAGTTAGATGATGGTTGGGAGCCCATCATTAAAATGAAAGTGAATGATTTTGAATGCAATGCTTTGTGTGATCTTGGTGCTAATATTTCTGTTATGCCTAAAAAGCTTTATGATATCCTTGATCTTGCACCTTTGGAAAAATGTTATTTGGATGTTCACTTTGCTGATTCTTCTATGAAGAAACCTTTGGGGAGAGTTGATAATGTTTTTATTATGGTTAACAATAACCTTGTTCCTGTTGATTTTGTGGTTTTGGATATTGAATGCAATCCTTCTTGTCCTATTGTTTTGAGAAGACCTTTTCTTAGAACTGTTGGTGCTGTTATAGATATGAAAGAGGGGAATATAAAATTTTAATTCCCACTCAAGAAAGGTATGGAACACTTCCCTAGGAAGAGGATGAAACACCCTTTTGATACTATTGTTAGGACAAATTATGGTGTTGATGTTTCTAGTCTTGACAATATTTGATGCATGTTTCATGCCTAGCTAAAAGGCATTAAAGAGAAGCGCTTATGGGAGGCAACCCATTGTTTTTACTTTCTGTTATTTTTGTTTTTTGAGTCAAGGAGCTTGTTTACTTCTGTAGCAACTCCTTTCTATCTTTTATTTGCTTTTTGTTGTGCCAAGAAAAGTCTCTTATGACAAGATGGTACTTATTTTTGGATTACTGCACAGGAACAGATTTCTGGACGTCACCGTTTAATTCGGTAGAAAAGTAGAAAAAATCGTATTGATCTGAAATTGTTTGTGCGGGTTCCTGAGATGTGTGTACGCAACTTTCGTAACTAGAGTTTTTCGATTTACGCGACGTAAGTGTCCCGAAAAAAACATCTTTACGGACTGTTCTGGTTTTGACAGATTCTGTCTTTGTTTTGCATTTTCTCTTTTACAAGTGTTGAGTAAGTTTCTTTTATGGTGGAAGAGCTTCACTTAAACCTAGTATCAGTAGCTAATGTTTGAAAATATTTCCTTATGAATTGTGTCCCTACAGAACTATGTGAGATTATTTGTTTTGATGCACTAACCTGCTAATGAGAAAAATGTTGAGTTTTGATGTGAAGAAAGTTTTCAAGTGTTAAGAGAGGAGGATGATATTACAAGATCAAGAAGAGTGAAGAGATTAAGCTTGGGGAGGCTCTCATGGATCTAACCAGCATATTTCAAGAAGACTCAAGCATCTAAGCTTGGGGATGCCCCTTCTTCATCAACAAACTATCAGGTCATCTCTAGTGAGACTATTTTTATTCCTTTACATTATATGTACTTTTCTTGGAGCGTTAGTGTGCTTTTGTTTTCAGTTTGTTTTTGTTTTGTTTGCTGCTCTATACTTGTTGGATCCTAGCACTCTTGTTTGGGAGAGAGACACGCTCCGCTTTTTCATTAGAATACTCTTTGCTTCACTTATACTTGTTGAGTATTCTTGTCTAGCTACTGCTAAAACTTCTAGCTCTTTGTTTTCATGTATCTCTTGTTTCAGAGCTATTAGTTTCTTTTGAAGAAAGTACTCTCTTACTTCACTTATATTTGTTTGGAGAGTTGTTTAAATAAGTTGATTGGTGTTTGGTTGGAACAGAAAATGCTATGCATGTGGTAGTGGTATAAAAATGCTTACATAAGTCTTGTAGATCACTGTCTTGAGTAATTTGATACTTGTCAATTGTTTTGAGTTACCATGTAAGTAAATGTTTAAACTTGTGAATCGTGTAAGTAATGGCTATTAGTGAAGAACTACTGTAAAGCTTGTTGATATTTGATCTTTGTATCATTGGTAGTTCTAAAAGTCTAGATATTTTCTAGTGAAAGGTTTTGGTTAACAAGGAAGACAATGTGGAGTCTTATAATTTTTCAGCATGTTTTTTATATACGTTCTTGCTGTACCAGTTGACAGTTTGTGTTTACTTAAATAACCTTGCTAGCCTAAACTCTGTACTAAGCGGGAATGCTGCTTGTGCATCCAAAACCCTTGAGCCAAAATCCATGCCATCTGTGTCCACCATAACTACCTATTATGTGGTATTTTTTGCCACTCCAAGTAAATTTTCATGTGCTACCTTTAAACTATTCAAAACTGTACAACTCCTTTTTGTGTCACTGTTTACTAGCTCATGAGGAGGTAGTTTTGCTTTATTTCACTTGTTGATCAGACTTTACACACCTGGACTAGTGGCATATACATCCGCTTATCCAATAATTTTGCCAAAAGAGCTGGCAACGGGGTGCCCAGTCCCAATTAATTACAACTTTAACCAATAATTCTCTTCACATCTTTTTGCCCCTGAGAAATTAGTCAAGCAATGTTCATAAGTGTGTAAGCAAAAGAGAACGAGGGATGATCTACCCGCTGGTAGAAATAACGTCCTTCATGGGAGCCGCTCTTATAAAGTCTGATTAACTTGGGTTGTACTGTATTGTCTATTACTGATTCGTTGACAATTAGCATACACCTCTCAAAATATATTTTTATACTCTCATATGCTTTCAAAAAATTAAAAAGCTCTAGCACATGATTTAATCCTTGCGGTGCAAAGGGCCTTTCTTTTACTTTATTGTTGAGTCAGTTTTCATATTTCTTTCTGTATCCACAAGCAAACACTAGTGTCAACTTTGGTACAACAGTTTTTATATGAATTATGTGTTTGACTTATTATATTCTTTGCCTTGACAATATCCATGAGATAAATATGTTAAAGTTGAAGCAGTGCTGAAACTAAATCTTCCTTGTGTTAAGTCAAACACTTTCATTTAGAATTTATTGCTTTGTGAGCTAACTTTATACAAACTCTTATAGCTCCATTGTCTCCAAGGTATTATTCATGAAAGTTTGCACTTGTATGATTCATTTTGTTTACTCTTTGTTTACTTGTTAGCAAACTATAGACCATTGACTTGGATCACTTCATTCAGTTCATGTGCATTACATTACTATTTGATCAAGATTATGTTGGTAGCATGTCACTTCAAAAATTATGTTGTTTTTATCGTTTACCTACTCGAGGACGAGCAGGAACTAAGCTTGGGGATGCTTGATATGTCTCAAACGTATCTATAATTTTTGATGTTCCATGCTGTTATTATATCAATTGCTACATGTTTTGTTTACACTTCATAGCATTTTTATGCATTTCTGGGACTAACCTATTAACAAGATGCCGAAGTGCCAGTTCCTGTTTTCTGCTGTTTTTCTCTTTCAGAAAAGCTAGTCGCAAAATATTCTCGGAATTGGACGAACAAAAAGGGACGCTCATAATATCACCGACACGATCACGAAGTCCAAAGGGGAGACGGAGACGAGCCACGAGGCCGCCTCGCCACCCTAGGCGCGGCCAAGGGTGGGCCCACACCGGCCCTGGCGAGGCCGCCTCGCGAAGCTTCCGACGTCGCCCTTTCGCCTATATATTCCCGATGTTCAGCGTACCCTAAAGACACCGATCATATTCCACAAAAAGTCCGCTGCCGCCGTCGTCGCAACCCTAGATCGGGAGGGTTCTGAAGCTCTTCCCGGCACCCTGCCGGAGGGGAGATCATTACCGGAGGGCTCTACATCACCATGCCTTCCTCCGGAGTGATACATGAGTAGTTCATCCTTGGACTACGGGTTCATAGCAGTAACTAGATGGTTGTCTCTCCACCTTGTACCTCCATGTTTAGATCTTGTGAGCTGCCTAACATGATCAAGATCATCTTATTGTAATGCTACATGTTGTGTTTGCTGGGATCCGATGAATATTGATACTATGGGCAAGTTGTTTATCAATCTATATGCTTATTTGTTTATGATCTTGCATGCTCTCCGTTGCTAGTAGATGCTTTGGCCAAGTAGATGCTTGTAACTCCAAGAGGGAGTATTTATGCTAGATAGTGGGTTCATGCCTCCAGAAATCTGGGCTCGAGTTGAAAGAAACGACTAAGGTTGTGGATGTGCTGTTGCCAATAGGGATAAAACAATGATGCATTGTCTATGTGTCATTTGCATTGTTTACATTACACACTTACTTCATGCAATAATCTGTTGTTTGCAACTTAATACTGGAAGTGATGCGGATGCTGACCTGAAGGTGGATTATTTAGGCATAGATGAGTTGGATAGCAAGTCTATGTACTTTGTTGTAATGCCCAATTAAATCTCATAATGAACATCTTGTCATATATTGCATTGTCATGCACTCTCTATTTGTCAATTGCCTAGCTGTAATTTGTTCACCCAGCATGTTATTTATATTTTGGAGAGACACCACTAGTGAACTGTGGATCCCGTCCATTTTCCCTCATACTGATAAAACCACACCTACTGCAATCATCTGTTCCTTGTTACTTTCTGCAATCACTACTGTTTTCCACACTGTGCATTTAATCCTTTGTTTTCAGCAAGCCAAGAGATTGACAACCTCTCTGTTTCGTTGGGGCAAAGTAGTTTGGTGTGTTGTGTGCAGGTTCCACGTTGGTGATCGAGTAACGGCGCCCATCAACAACCTTCTGAAGAACCTCCGTGTCCTCCTGGTTCGATAAACCTTGGTCATATTTCAAGGGAAACTGCTGCTGGCACTACATCATACCTTCCTCTTGGGGTCTCCCAACGAACGTGTGAACTACACGACATCACGCAACATCTCCCGCCCCCCATTTGTTGGACTTAAAATGACCGAATTACCCTAGTAACCGCAGCTCGTGCATGTCCCAGCTATCCAGGGGCAATTTCGGGAATTCCTTCAGACCACCATATAAACCGCACCCGAATCTCTTGTCCCAAACCCTAGCCGCTTCTCCCCATTCCCATTGCGAACGAGATCCGCCGCCGGCACCAGCATCCGCATCGAGGCATAAACCATCACCCACGCAGCCATAGCACCGACGCCGCCCCAGCACTCGCGCAACTTTCGTCGTCTCTCCATTCGACGGCCTCCATCGACCTCGCTACTTCCCCGACTCGGTTGACGGTATCCCCTCTGCCACCTCTCCCACGGCATCTACAGCAAACGCCGACACTGTCACCAGGTGAAGCACGGCGGTGCGGTGCGAATACGGAGCCATGGAGCACCGCCTAGGGTTCTTTTGGGATGCACGGGGATCGTCTTCCCTTCCCATCCCCACCACTAGAACCCTCTACACCATGCTCCCAGATCCCTTTCTCCATCTTCTTCGTCCTGTCACAGTTGAGACGGCGTGGAACTGACATTTTTCTCTCTCTTGGTTGTTTGTCTGGTCCGGCTTCCTTGGATTAGTCCATTCCACAAGAACGCGCTCACAGACGTTGAGGCCGGGTCGACAATGACGGCGGCACTGGCGATGGTGGCACCTACGGTATCCCTCGACCTCGACCGACAAGCGGCCACCCCCAAGCGTCGCACTGATCGGCTCCATCCACCCCGATGCCTTCCCCCGCAGCTTCGGATTCGGTTGGCCAGTCACATTAAACCAACACTGTCTTTGGTACATTCCTGGGCACAAAATCTTCATATCGCAAGAACAAGATGCGCCACGTGGGTGGTTTTTAGAACATAGATATATGCTGGAACTAATTGTTGCTGTACATGTTGCCTTAATCTAATCTGCAAAATTAGTTGACTTAACTACTTCACTGTTGCCTGTGCAACGAGTACTTGGTTGGTGATACCCACAAGTATAGGGGATCGTTGAAATCTTCAATGTGTAAGTATAGTATCGATCCCACGAGGAGTAGAAGGTATAAGTATTTATCCTCTCAAATAAGAGTGTTACTTCTCTTTATTATCTATGCACTAGACAAACTAAATGATAAATGATGCAAGTGTTTTTGGGTTTTGGCGTAGAGTTTGCAATAAAGTAAAAAGCTGAAAATAAAATATGACAAGTGAAAACTCTCAAAGAGAGAAAGCCCAATCCTCTATGCAGCGAGAGGACAAGCTCAAGTGTGGTTTCTTATAAGTGGAGAACGTTCCCAAGGGCTACCTAGACTTCATGGCATACATATTTCTAGAACAACAAGGTAAGCATTTTCTCAAGTTTTAATCTTCTTTTGGACGGAGCCATAATTAGGGAAAGCTAAATAAATAAACTAAACCCCCTTATGATGGTTCTTATGGCCAAGTAAATGACTGCACAAGAGTTATTAAGACATAGAGTCCCACCATAGCCTTAAACTCTAAGGTCCTCGATACTAATACCCTCATAAATGCAACTTCATGACTCGGTATCAGGTTTACATGTCCTCCCAAGTCTCGCTCACCTCCATTACACTACGGTGTTCCTATGAGCCCATATAGGAAGTGTTGCAGTCGACGTTCGCACAACACCATCATAGAATTACATAAAAAGATAAATACTAGACAAAATACCAACACAATGTCATAAATAAATCATTGCCAATCCATCCTATGCCCCCTGGAACATGAAGAACTACTCACAACGCGAAGACAATATATTATTCAATGGCATAAGTGATAC